>JBAMJV010001160.1:0-107770 GCA_037951105.1 Echinarachnius parma | reverse complement strand
CCTCTACTCAAATAGCCTACTTCAACCTGCCCTTGTTAGTTCGCCTCGTACCTGATATACGACCCCTCCCATACACACACACACCACCACCACCACTGCCACAACACACATGCCTACACACAGTGGCATATATCTAGGATTTTTTCAGTGGGGGCACCGCGCGGGGGACTGGGATTTGTGTTAGGGGCACGGGTTTTTGCCTGACAAGCATAACAAAATGAATAAATAAACGAAATAAGCTCCGCACCGGTTAAGATGGCTAAGATGGTTAAGATGGTCAAGACGGTTAAAACTAATAGTTATAACTCCACCATGCTCGAAAGGTATAGAAAATTACAAATGACTAAGTAAAAAGCCTGTTATCATTTTTAAAAAAGAGCCATTAAAACACAAGAGGGCGCTCTCTAATAAAGCATTGATTTCAACCATTTTTTATACAAATTTATGCATGTGATATTTTGTTGAATAATGATCAAATAGAGAGATCATCAACAACTATTTTAAAACCTCTTTTGAAATTTTTTGAAAAAGTGTAAGCTTTTCTATTACGATCGGATTATTTCAGCCGTTTCTGAACCGATTTTGATCAAATAAAGTTTATTCTGCCATTAAAATTGTACACTCAGTTTGTGCTTATCTCACAAAAAAAGATATTTCGTGCAGCGCCCTCTATACCAAAACTGAACTACCCCTTTGAACAATAATTTCGAAAACGTGCCTTAAAGTGAATCTGCTGTTGTGTTAAAGAGGGCGCTATACCCGCGAGATCCACTCCAAGAGAAGCTAACGCGCACGCCACACCGTTGTAGCAAAGACTGACATAGAATTACAAGACAGATCACTAGCGGCCGCCCAGCGATGTTCCTTCAAACAGAATGAAGATTCAAATCGAGCTTAAGAGAAAGTTGGGTACACCCAGAGGTTTGGCTACAGTACTGAATCTTGTTCATTTAAATTAATGAAAAAACATTAAAAAATTATAGTCGATAGCTTTTTTGGAACAAATGTTCCCTTTGTTAGTATTAATTTAAACAAAAGTAAGGATCAGAACGTACTTACTTAAACTCGGCAAATTCAGGCTAGTATGACGATTGATCATCAGCTTATCTCCAAGTTGGGTACACCTGGGGAACACATTGCTTTTCTAATTTAATATTGTCTTTGTATAGGTAAAAATATTTAAAAATTATAGTCCATAGCTTTTAGAGATTTTCACTCACATTTTCTAAATAAAGAATTGTTAAATTCACAGATCTAGAACGTGCACAATAAACAGGCAATGGCATATTTGGATATTTGCATATTATCACGCACACTGTCTGGAATATACGCACCGACAAACCAATCGACTTTGTTCTTCCCAACATGATACTGCTTTGTGGAATAATTGACCAATGATAACTGCGTATGTGTGCGCATTATAAAATCGGTGCGCTTAGTCAGCTGATTTATTTCCGAAAATAGTGTTGTTGCTAGGCTAAAAATAGCCGAGTCATTCACATTAAGCCAGCAGCAACAACAACAACTGCAACAATACATATGTGGGGAACCCCCTGTGCAATTTGCATTGTGACGTCAGGACTGTAATTGCGCGCATTAACTGAGGACATCGCGCGGTGCCCATTCACTTTGTACAAGAAAATTGTCCAGTGGTCGGTCTTTCCATTAAGGACGTTCCCCAGTTAAAGTGAAGTCCATGTCAGTTTCTTCAAACTTTCCATACCGTAACTTTGACCCACCCGAAGCTCAAATATGCAAATAAAACCATAGGTTCGTGTGCTTGTTTTTCTTCTACGGGACTCTGAAGAATATGGCAATCTGACGTCCAGCATAGAATGATAGCGTTACAGGATCAAGGCCATGATATGCAACAAAATGTCCAATAGCAAACTTAAATCCCCATAATTCTTTCAAAATCCACGTAATTTTCTCCAAACTTGGGAGAATTGTAGAGAAAGGTATCCAAAACGAGAAAAAAAAATTAAAGTTGGGGGTGTATGCTCTCAATCTTGCTAGCAGCGCCCTCACGCGGCAGAAAACACCAATATCCTAAAAATCCTTCTCAGGGACGTTTTCTGTTAGGGGTGGGATAATGGGCAAGGTTCATAAAACTTATGCTGTACATTCAAAACCCATGTCACTTTTACGAAACTTGCCAAAATTATAGAGAAAGGGTTACTGAATACAGAAAAACTATAAAAATGGGGGGTTCGTGTGCTCGTTTTTGTGCTAGCAGCGCCCTCATGCGGCAGAAAACATCGTAAGACCACAAAATCTGGTCTGGAACCTATCCATTGATGCACTAATGGGATGGGTTCATAAAACTTATGCTGTACATTCAAAACCCATGTCACTTTTACGAAACTTGCCAAAATTATAGAGAAAGGGCTACTGAATACAGAAAAACTATAAAAATGGGGGGTTTGTGTGCTCGTTTTTGTGGTAGCAGCGCCCCCATGCGGCAGAAAACATCGTAAGACCACAAAATCTGGTCGGGAACCTATCCAGGGATGCAATGATGGGGTGGGTTCATAAAACCTATGTTGTACATTCAAAACCCATGTCACTTTCACAAAACTTGCCAAAATTGCCGTGATAGGGTGGGGAAATATTCACAAAGGACGGTCCATGTGTTGGTGTTTTTTTTGTGTGTTTTACTTTCAGCGTCCCCATGTGGTATTTTGTGTGTTAAAGGTAGTTCACATTCGTCAAATGAGATGCGCGGCGCCATCTTGCATACGCGTTGCGCACGGTGCGTAATGCACGTTAGCTCAGTGTCATGCGGTGCGCGCAAACTAACCCAGTTCAAAATGGCGACCCGCTATGTAGCATCCCCACGCTTGATGCCCTTTAAACTCCACACCGCCGGACAGGTTCTTTCGCCAAACTTGACATAATTGTGGAAAAAGTGATAGGCCTACTGGAGGAAGACAAATCAGGAAAGGGGGAGTTGTAACATATTAGTCTGCCCTCCCAATGAAAAAATAATTCTTGATCTATAATATTGTTGATTGTAGATTGCATTTGTTTGTTGTTGCAGTGGTTGATATGCTGTAAACTGTCGCGATGTACTTTGCGTCCCAAAAAAGAATGAAACATAGACAAAAAACAGAACCCTGAAACAGGGGTAATTAACCCACTGATAGAGTTTCACAGTGTAAAAACAATTCTTGGACAAATCATGCTTAGTATCAGTGAAAATGTTTCACACGAGTCAAAAGTAAGAGAAAAAATATCTGCACAATTTGTGCCCAAATTTGTTGCAATTCAATGTACAGTTGTTTTCTCACACGAAACCTTGAAATGCAAATGATCGGGCAATCCTCAAATTGGAATACATCTCGCTGACTTAACACTATTATCAAATTGGCAGTATTTGATCCCGAAAATGAAAAGGAAATGTTTCTTGTTGCATTCATAATGAAATACATCACCTTGAAAAAATATTATAACAAAATAGTGAGTGTAATATTGCCAATTTGATGATAGAATAGATCTTTTGCCTCTTGGAAACAAAATATGTTTGGGCCTCTGTTGCCAATGGATTGAACCAAGATAAATGAAGGTACGTGTGTTTGTCACAACGTATGATCAATATGAACTCAAATGCCATCTCTAGAGTCCTACATTCTTACATTGTTTTGATTAAAATTTGGTCAAGTACCCATTTACAACAATTCTTAGTGAAGACAACACAGTTAACAGTCAAACATGGGTAAATGGAAATGTATTAGGCTTTTGAGATGACATGAAAAACATACTTTCCTTGTCGTTTTGAACTTCCTATCTAAAAGGGAGGTAGGCAAAAAAGAAGGTAGTGGTCAAAAATTCATGCCATTATTGAATGTCATCAAATTATAACAACCTTGTTTATGATTTGAAGCAGAGGTGCGTAAACGTATTCATACGTCACAATTAGATACGCGCAAAGCCATTCATGCGTCATCTGACCAACCTGCGCAGTTCGGATGCGCACAAACATAACTGGGGAACGTCCTTAAAGGGGTATTCCGGGCCTGATAAAACCATTCGTTATTTGAATAAGCAGAATAAGAGGCATAATTGGTGAAAATTTGATCAAAATCGGACAAGTAACACGGGAGTTATACCTATTTGAACATCATGTAGTAATGACCGATCGTTTCAAAATTGCCGCCATATGCAACATCATTGACGAGCAACTCGCCATGGCTTTAGTACATGAAAATACACTTATTTCTCATTTTCGTTGCTAAAAATTAATTTTTCTCTGCTTGTTTTCACGAATTCATAGAAGAATATCGATGGGCCAACCTCTTTGGAATTTGTAAGCTCATAAATTTGCTTTGTTATTAAGAAAATTTAAATTTTGTAAAATTTCCATGTAGAAGTAAAAATGGCTGCAGCTCGCAAGTGACGTCACGATCGATAGCAATTGCGAACGATACTAAAAATCGGAGCAAAGTTCATCCTGTCATAACTTTTTTATTGCTCTACCGTTTTGGCTCAGATTTTTTATCATGATTCTTCATATTCACTTCATTTTATAGCAAACGTCACATTTCTGGGGTGGAATTCCCCTTTAAGCGTCTTTGGTTGTAGTCATAGGCTATTATCATGATTATACAGAGTAGTATGGGACTAGTCATGCGCCCACGTACGACTGCGCGTAGTTCTGAAGAGATATCCCTTATCTGTGCGCTTTCCCGAATTGGATGACCCAATCCCTTTAATATTTCAATTAATATTGCAATTTTAAAATTATGAATTCGAATCAATTGCTTAAATCATCTTGTATTATGAAATGTATATTTGATATGAGCGATGTTCATGCACATTGTACGAAAACAAATAAAAACAATAACAGCTTTATTACAGAATGATATTTGAGTGGGTGCATAATTATGCTGAAAAAAAAAATTTGCCACGCGATATACAAATACGTTTATCAATTATCATCGGAAATAAAACAAATTAAAATTGGAAATCCAAGTAGTTATCATTCCGAGAAATCGGACAAAAGATGCGAACACCAGTAAGAATGATACAATAGGATGTGTAGGAGTATTAATAACGTATTAAGATTAATAAGATTCGATAGAAAAAAACATAACAAACTATTGAACTATGCGAAAAGTTATCAACCATTCGGTAATGATGCTACAAACTATTCATCTTTTATATTGAATACGATTGTCAATGATGATTGAACATGATGATTGAACATAACTAATTAACTGTAGTTTTAACAACAGCCCGTGACATGATGGATGAAGGATAAATATATAAGTAATTTATCATGTTAAAGGGGTAGTACAGTTTTGGTAAGGAGTTTTAGCAGGTTCGTAGGTTTAGTAACCAAAACCTGCACAATAACACTACATAGTATAAATAGTTATAACTCCACCATGCTCGAAAGGTGTAGAAAATTACAAACAACTAAGTAAAAAGCCTGTTATCATTCAAAAAGAGTCATTAAAACACAAGAGGGCGCTCTCTAAAAAAGCAATGGTTTCAACCTTTTTGCATACAAAATTATGCATGTGATGTTTTGTTGAAATAATGATTAAATAGAGAGATCATCAACAACTATTTTAAAACCTCTTTTGAACATTTTTGAAAAAGTGCAAGCATTTAAAAATTATTTTCAAAAATCTTCGAATAAATCTGGGGCCCGGATTTATTCCGATCGAATATATCTATTGATATTTCAGCCGTTTCTGAACCGATTTTGAGCAAATAAAGTTTATTCTGCCATTAAAATTGTATGCTCTTTTAAATGTTACACTCAGTTTTTCATTATCTCACAAAAAAGTTATTTCGTGCAGCGCCCTCTATACCAAAACTGAACTACCCCTTTAATGGGTATTTTTAATCAGCTTTGCATACTGAGTTAATACTAAAGCCGGTCTCGCATGAGAAAAACAAATAAGTATATGAGGACTCACATTTCCATTCATTGTTTGTTTAGTAAAGTTAATATTAAAAACACCTTTCTTTTAATGAGCTATTGGATGTTCAAAGTCACATTTGATTTTTCTTATAAAAAAAAAACACTTTAAAAACAACAAAACAAAACAAAACAAAACAAAATAAAAACAAAGAAAAACAAAATGGCACGAAAACAGTGTCGGGATAAAAAAAGAAGAAAAAAAACGGCAAACACAAACTGTTGCTTTACTCCTCCAAGTCCCTTGACTTCATGTGGTTAAATTATTCGAAATCACGGTGCTTAACTTTCGCGCGCTTTATTGATCCACGACGCGTCATCGAGGAGGAAACTGGGAATAGGGAATACCGGCAAATGGGTAAACAAATCTTCTTGTGGGTTGCCAAACGAGGACGAAATCTCACCAGATTTCGTGCTAAATCCACGATGTCAACTGTAACAAAGCGATACAAAAACCCCACACGTCTCTCGAGATATATCAAGCTGTTTTAATCCAGCCATTTCCCGAAGAATCTCCCGCCACACGCTGATCCCCCCGTGTCTCATCGTCACTTGGCCTGGTAAAACTGCGGCATCTCAAAGCCGTAAACGAAGCGGCGAGCTTGCATGGTGGTGGTGGTGGGGGCGGGGGGGGGGGGGGGGGGGGGGCGGTAGAGGGGCCGAAACCTTGGAATGTGGAAAAGGACAGGCCATAATTGGGCAAATTGCCCCCCACATTTGGGCAAAACCATGTCATTTCCGGGCAACTTTATGTCATATTCGGGCAAACTCATATTTAAGCAAGTCCATGTAATTGACGGGCCGTGTAATTTTGTGGGCAAGAATCTCCAAAGTCATAGTTATATTTCTGGCAGCTTATTGGCGAAATTTTGAGACAAAAAACGGGACTTCGGGTTGATATATATACATGTATATATTCGGGCAACATAACTCAGCCCCCACGGCACAATATTGCGCCCGCATGCGCCCATGTTGCCGATCATGCCACAATAGCGACACCCACACGCTGACGTCACAGCGTCACTTTGGCGTGACCAAAAACATGTTGCGAGGAGAAATGAAGAGCTGAACTCCGAAAGGCGCTTAATCCACTTTACAACTCAAGGAGAAAAGTGGGTTGCTTCGTCCGAATTTACACACAGTATAGGAAAATGGAAATGAAACACTCAGTGTTATGCGTTTGATTGTGTTTATTTTGTCCTAAAAGTTTCATTTCAAGCTAACTACGTAACTTATTATTGAACTTAATATATAATTTAGTTAACTCACTTTTTATGGCAAGTGGATGTATAGCACCTTCTGGCACTAATCTCTTCAAATATAGACCAGACTAGATCAAATTAGTAGGACTCTTTGGACCAATGAGCATAGAGTATTCGCTACTTCAGATGGTACACCTGAGTCGATCAAAGTTTAAGTGTTCCGATGAGACAAAAAAGGTTCCACTAACTTGAATAAGGTTAAATATGCTAATTCCTTGTGACTATCGACCTTTTCTGAAAAAATTCCTCTATGACTCTCTTGTTTGCTATATGAAATAATGGCTAAGATGCCGATCGAGGAGTAATGAGCGAAAACCTGATAAAAATGGTAGCGCAAGACAATAGAGTTATGGCGTTTGTATACATTTCTATATACGAATTTATGTTGTAAATTTTAATGTACATGCATTTGATCTTGATAATTTGAAGAAATAAATTAAACTGAACTGACAAAAACGAAATTTTAGTAGCTACCATTTTGATTTGAACATGAATTTCCGTTTGATTTTGTTTATCTTCACAAAAATTGAATTTGTCATCAAAAGTCAGGAAAATTAAATGAGCTTGAAAATGTCAACATATAATTTTCATCCATCAATATTCCACTATATTTATGTGAAAACAAGCAAACAAATTGTCTCCAGCAATTCGATGAGAAATAAATAAATGGTCATTTATAAAACTTATCTCGTGACTGGTGTTTCAATCGATGGATATTACGAAGGGTTGCTGATTTCTACATGATGATAAAAAGGTATTACTCTTTTGTTTTCTGTCCGATAGTGATGGAAGTTTGACAAATTATTACTTTCGATTTCCTCTTCCAGTTTTGTTTAGTTGCTTACTTATGGAAAGAGGGTTACGTTATACATCAATGACAAACGAAACAACAAATTGAGAGAAAATGAATTCGATTGTATGTTATTGTACATAATTATTATGCTTTCCCATTTCCAGTTATCAAGAATAGAACATTTTACCAAACTAATGGAGTTAAAGTTTTGTAAAAGAAAACATAACCAGTCATAATGAAAACCCAAAATCTCACATTTTATAAAGTTTGTGAAAATGGATAGGTCCAATATTATACAATGCTTGTACAGATTGTACATCCCTAAAATAGTAATATAGGATTTTGTGGTCAATTTCGTAAGTTGGCCACACGAATTCATTTTGTGTGCATTCAATTTCGCCGATTTTGTCACCGCAGCTGTATTTTGCAGTTCAAATTCGTTTTTAGCATTCGAATTCATATAACGATCATTCGAGAACATTTTATTCGCATTCGATTTAAAACGTGTTTCTATTTCGCAAAATTGTCATTCAATTTACAGCGAGAAAATTTGTGATTACGTAATACCGCCTTCCGTGAAATCCGTTGGCGAAATTGAATGCAAATAGCGTGTTTTTTAAATTGAATGTTAAAAGTGGTAAATCACTTGACGGAAGAGCTAAATCGTATGAACAAAATGCAATTTTGAACCACAATTGCAAGCCTTTAGCTCAATTTCGCGAAATTGAATGACACGCTTACCAAAACGAATGAGAAGCTTACGAAACTGGCCAAGAAAACCTATAATAAATTATGCATCAAGAGTAATTAAATTTGACATAATAATCCTAACGAGATTGAAAAGATAATACTTCTTGGGGAAAAGAGCAACGATACTCATGAACATAATTGTCATTATTAATATGCATTCGATAAGCTGCTGCTGACAGGAAACGTATCACCCATTCCAAGTCAACGGCGCTACTCGAAAGGGCATTCATCTATTTCCCGTCGCTCTGTAACAAAGAAGACACGATGACATAACGCAGCAGTTAATTAGCTCTCAGTCAATCTTATTATTCAGCTGCCATCACCAGTTTCGCACAAAGTCTGAATATTGTTTTCCTCTATTTAGATAAGATGCTTTCCCCTTTCTGTAGAGAGAAAAGGTCAATTTAAAGGGAATCTTCGTTGCCACCTGCCTATAGGGTGACGTATAATGGCCGGTACGGTGGGTTACATTTTTATAGTTATTGTCACGACAGTGATCAGATATCTGAACTGAGTTAAATAGGAATGTATATAATGTTGAAATGAAATGAATTAAATTTATTTACCAAACAACAACATCGTTAACAAAAATAGACATACATCACAGAGTATATAGTCAAAAGTAATAGAACATTATAGTTGGTAATACAAAAGGAACCAGCAATAGCAGAGCAGGCTAGTCGAGGCCAGTCCTTTCACAATATTATCATAAATACAGATTCCATCATTATTATAATTTGCAGCGTATATACAATATTTACATAAGATGATAAGTACTATATATTTACAAGCTTGTATGTCGAAGGGGATCTAGTATATAACTTTGTCTCAATCGACCAAACTCACTTGCATATCTCATGGTTCTTTGTTGTTTTCCACTTACTGATGGAAGTTTGAAACCAGCTTTGGTTTTTTCAAAATGTTGTCTTTGTTAATGATGTAAGTATGATTCAATTTGAAAATACAATTATTTGTACAATCTTTTGGAACTGAGTTAGCAAATAGTGCTTTACATATTTGCTCACTACTCGGCCATACGTTATGACCCTTTAGACTCTTCACACATCAATAAGCGGACATATCGGAACACAGATATACCTATTTTATCAACCGTATACGTTTTTGGCTGATATGTCAACATATTTAGTTACTAGAGTAACTTAAAGTGATCCATTAACTTTGTGTTATTTGCCAAAAGTAATGTTTGAGACTTCACTCGTATACCAATTTCATTTAAGATTCTTCAGGATGATATGTGAGAATTTCATTGAAAAATGATAACGTTTACCTAGAAAAAAAGAGAAAATCAATGTCTGATTTGATCCCGATCATTCGCTTGAAGTATCAAAATTCGGATACTATGGACGATTGAGTATCCGATTTCAGATACTCTCGAATACGGTCGGAAACCGTCTATAGACGCTTATATATTAAATCCTAAATATATCCATGATTATGGAGACATTTGAAAAATCAAAACCCATTTTATTCTTCTGTTACTATAAAGCAAACAATAACGTCCAAGAGAAGTGGGGAAGCTCCAAGTAATTTTGGTTGAAATTGTACAAAGTCAATGGATCACTTTAAGCAACATAATATCTCACGACAGAGAAGTAAACGATCACGTGTACTGCCATTTGATGGCTCACTGGCAACGATAATAATATCTCACGACTGAGAAGCAAACGATCACGTGACTGCCATTTGATGGCTCACTGGCAGAGATAATAATATCTTACGACTGAGAAGTAAACGATCACGTGTACTGCCATTTGATGGCTCACTGGCAACGATAATAATTTATGAACGCAGGTGATATTATCACCGAGCTTATTTACAGATTCCATCATTATCTTAATAATGAAAGATATATCGAGAAAGCTCATGCTTCTATATAAATTTTTAAGTTAAAGGAAAATATCAAAGAGCCAACGATATTACTTTAATACATCTTCACAAAAGAGACATACAACTTGGGCGTTGTGAGCATAGTTTATGATATGGTAAATCTTTATATTGCAGTTTTTATGTTTGTATGTTTTAATGGTCGTTTGCCAACTTTTTTATCAACATGTTTGAAATTGAATTGTGATGTGCAAATTTGCAATACTAGAAATGCCCTAAATTATCACCTACCTAAAATCTATTAAAAATTTATTATTTTTTAAAGGACCTGTAATATGGAACAGTATACCTCTGGAAATTAAGAAAAGTAAAACTCTCAATCTTTTAAAAATGAAATATAAAGTGTTTTTGTTAAACAAATATAATAACCAGTATATTAACATAGGCATCTTTGACTTAACATTTGATGTTTTTTTGTTTTGATTTTGCGTGGGTATTATGGGATAGGTTTTCATTATAACTAAGGAACCCTTCCTTCCTACCTATCCCAAACACTCGATCATTAAGTCTATTGTTATTTGTATTGTGGTGTTACCTCATTTTGTATCTGTATATTTTAAATGTATATATATATGATGAGCGTTGAATACAATTTGAATAATGTTCATTCATAATCTATTATTCTCGCAATGTGAATTATTACACACTTTTACTTTCGATCATTTTTAAAATTATATTTCTTTACTTGTTATTATCATTAAGACTTAAAGGGATAGTTCAGTTTTGGTAAAGAGGGCGCTTCAAGAAATAATTTGTTTATGAGGTAATGAAAACATTAGTGTAGAATTTGAACAAGCATGTCATTTTAATGATAAAACAAACTTTATTTAGTAGAAATCAGTTCAGAAATAGCTGGAATATCCATTAATATATCCAATTGGAATAAATATGGGACCCACATTTATTCAGCAATCATAAGGATTGTTTTTATAAAATGCCTTCACTTTTTCGAAAATATACTAAAGAGGTTTTTATATAGTATGTTAATGATCTCTCTATTGAATCATTATTTTAAAGGGGTAGTTTAGTTTTGGTAGAGAGGGCGCTGCACATCACAATTTTTTGTGAGATAATGAAAAACTGAGTGTCGAATTTGAGAGAACATGCAATTTTAATGGCAGAATAAACTTGATTTGGTGAAAATCGACCCAGAAACGGCTGAAATATCAATAAATATATCTGATCTTATAATTATTTGGGGCCCAAATAATTAGATAATTAAAAACAAATTTTTTTAAAAATGCTTGAACTTTTTCAAAAATTTTCAAAAGCGTTTTTTAAATAGTTGTTGATGATCTCTCTATTTAATGATTATGTCAATAAAACATCACATGCATAATTTTGTATGAAAAATGGTTGAAACCAATGCCTTTTAGAAAGCGCCCTCTTGTGTTTTAATGGCTCTTTTTGAATGATAACGGGCTTTTTACTTGGTCGTTTGTAATTTTGTATACCTTTCGAGCATGGTGGAGTTATAACTATTAGTTTATAATGTTACTGTCCACGTTTGGTTACCCTTACCAAAACTGTACTACCCCTTTAACAAAACAATATGCTTTCAGAGAGCGTCGTCTTGTGTTTTAACCGCTGCTTTTAATTTTAATTTTATGATAACAGCATTTTAACTTAGTCGTTTGGACGTTTTTCTAGGCTTTCGGGCCTTTGGTTGCTAACATTCAGTTTGACCCAAACTGTACTATCCCTTAAACAATAATGCTCATCAAAGAATCATTACATTGCATGTTCACACAGTGTATTTATCATTTTTTTCCTTATGTGCAGATAAAAGGTTAGTAGTCATATAGTGTAACACCTTTTCAGCTGTTCACGAAAGGTTTGCGCCCATAACAGTCAGAATGTTGCAAAAGGACTAATAACCATATTTGATATTCCATATGCCAAAGACAAAATGGTGGTCATCTTCCCTGATAATTCTGTTAATAAATGCAAGGAGAACCTTTCTCATTAGTGTTCATGACGCGACTATATACAAATTTGTGTCCACATCTCGTGTAACTTATTATTTAAAACGACATGAGACGGTTCGTGTTGAGTCGGGTCATGCTTCAATAAAGCAATTACAAGTTCTTGTAATTACACACACCTCCGTTCTACTGTGGCTTAAAGATAATCTTGAGTGATGTACATACCAAACAAATACAGGTTAATATTTGCACCCTTAAAGAGAATTAGTAACATTGTCCAAATTCTCAAAATCTAATTGAAATTCTAGCGGTTCCCTCATACCTTGTTGTATTCTTATTAACAAAAAAAGCATGGGACAGGTTTCGGTTTTTCAAATTTTCCTTTCGTTAAAAAGATATTTACGATTGAAGTGTTCAGATGTCAAATTATCCAATGGATCGTCAGAACCGTGTACAAAGTGAGTACAATGAGTTAGTGAATGTCACTTTGCATTTTTGCTCATTACTCGGCAATATAAATGCCATTTAACTTGAAATTTTCACATAAAACCCAGTGGACATATCAGATAACAACAATATACATTGTACCAACCACTCATCGCTTTTTGCACATGTCAACAAAGTTACTAGATCCCTTTAAAATGTATTATGTATACAATACAAGAGTATTAATAGCAGAGATAATATTTCTTGCTTGCCGCATAAATCCATTATATTACGAATCCGGGTGGCTAGTATACTACTATACAGTCAAACCTGTCTTATAGCGGCTACCTGTCTATAACAGCCAACCTGCCTATAAACCTGATAACAACAATATACATTGTACCAACCACTCATCGCTTTTTGCACATGTAAACAAAGTTACTAGATCCCTTTAAAGAGATAGTGCACTTCTGGTCAAGCAGAATTATAGTAAAGCAAAATTGTCACTTATTTTTAAAAACTAACAGTTATAATCAAATTAAGCTTGAATGGTAGAAAAACATGTAAACATATATTTTGTCAATTTTGTTTGAACATTTTACAGCCAACTCTGATAAACGACCCATAACGATGACTTGTTGGACGTATGCTTTAGAGAGGGAAAGTGGCCAATCATCGAATGTCCTGCCTTTCAAAGTCTCACCATTTTAAAATCAAAATATGTAAACGTGATGTTTGGATAATATCATTTTTTCAACATAGAGATCATCAAAAGCAATTTTAAAACCATTTGGATATATATTTTCAAATATGCGTAGGATTTTAAAAATATATTCTTAAATTATTGAATGAAAGTAGGTCCCCATTCAGATATAATTATTAACATTACATCCGTTTCTGAACCGATTTTGGATCAAACAAAGTTTCTGTTGTCAAACTCGTGTCCTTTTTCAAGTTTTACACTTAGTATTTTATTACCTCACAAACAAATATTTCTTGAAGCGCCCTCTAAACCAAAAATGAACTACCCATTTAAGGCAGCAGACCATCGAGTCACAAATACCCTTGCATGGGGGTCGTTCCCATGAGTGTAAACATCATGTACTTCACACCAATCAGCATTCCACTATATGCTACACCCTAGTTCATCGCCATTTTGAACTGGGCTAGTTTGTGCACACTACATGACACTGAGACAGTGGTGTATTTCGCACCGTTCGCAAGGCGTTGTCAAGATGACACCACGCGTCTGATTTACCAATCCGCATTTCCCTTAGGTCGATCATGCCTCAAAAAAAGCAATTACACGATCCTGTAATTATACATTTACCTCCGCCCACGGGGGGATTTATTCTTTCACGTGCCTGGAATTTTGCTCCGCGATCCATCAATGATGTTTATCACTCACGATACACATTATTGCTCTTTGGCAAACCTGTCCTAGTGGCCACTTGCCTATAGCAGCTAACCGGCCTATAATGGCCAGTAAGTGTGATCTCTTACAAAGGAAACAATTAGATGTAACCTGTCTACAGGAGTCATTATCTTGTTTCCATCAGATGACTAGGTGGTCACTATAATACAGGTTTGACTGTATGCTGTAGTAGACCGTTCTTTGTGACTTCAAGGAAGAAAGTCCATCTAATTTCCAGAAGGGTTGCGGGTTCAAGCCTCTGCCGAGTCACACCAAAGACCATAATGACGACGCATGGTTACTGTAAGGTTTAGGTGGCGAGTCGGTGGGGGCGAGTTGGGTGCCGGCGTTCAGTTAGAATCCGAGTTGGTTGCCGAGTTGGGTGCCGAGTTGTGTGACATTGAGTAAGAGTAGGGCGCCATGTTGGGTGTCAAGTTAGGTGCCGAGTTAGGTGTCGAGTTGGGTACCAGGTCGCAAGTTAACTTGGGCGTCGCTTTGTGCGGCCTTGGGTGAGAATCGTGCGCCATATTGGGTGCCGAGTAAGGTGTCAAGTTAGGTGCCGAGTAAGGTGTCAAATTGGGTGCCAGGTTTAGTTTCGAGTTGAGTACCGAGTCGCGTGTCAAGTTGGGTGTCGAGTTGTGTGTCAAGCTGGAAGCGAAGTTTGGTGTCTAGTTGGGTACCGAGTCTGGTGCCGAATCAAGTGTCAATGAGGTTCAGAATTAGGCAGGGGCGTCGATTGGGGGGCGAAATTTGAAAAAAAAAAATCCAGAGTGACCACTGAGAGAGCTAAAAGCCCCACATTGGCATGCCCGGAAGTTTTATTATGCGCTTATTGAAAGTGTCTTGATGGCTCGAAGACCTGACTTTGGGGGGGCACCCACATTTGGGGACAATAATGGGGGTTCAGGGGGCGGAGCCCCCGGAAGCTTTTAGACTTCAGACATTTGCAACTCCTATCATGGGTGTTAAAATTGTATAAAATAGTGAACCTACTCGTAACGTGTTTTTAAAGGGCATAGCGAGGAAAAGATTGAGCCTTGCATGAGATGGATCCACGTGATCCCGTATACTATAGAGCCATCGATATAGTCTAGGGCATTGGGCTCCCATGAAACTAAGCAAGGGCGTCAACAAATTCTCAAAAGTGGAGGGGAGACATTGCAAGGAAGCGAAGCGACCGAGCGGGGGAGGGTGTGGGAGGGGGTGTCCCCCTCCCACAATAGGGAGCTTTTGTATTTTTGGGCGTGAAATTGTGCGATTTGGTGCACACCTGAGACAGAAATTTCACGTAATATGAAGTATATAAGTATGGAACCAAACATACATAATGACAAAGGGAGAGGGACAATCTCCTCCACTTTAAAATGTGGGGGGACATGATATTCCAATTTGATTTGCGTTCAGCGCATATGGACCGAATTGACTGAAAGATATATTTCAGATTATTTTATTTTCTGTGACGGTGTGCTATCTATAGATGAGGGTTTAATAAACTTCGTTTGAGGTGTGCGTTTGAGAAATTACACTGCCCAACACATTTCGAAAGGCGAGTTCCCGCAACCAATATGAAACTTGCAATATGAGAAACTGTATGCGCGCGAAGCGCGCGGCAAAAAAGAGATTTACAGTCCTTTTCAAACTAAAAAACGGCTATTTTGAAGATTAATTATTGATAAATGTGTCTTTCCCCTCTTTGGCATTATATCACTCGATTTTTTTCTTCCTCATTTTCGGAATTATTGGGGGGGGGGGGGGGGCGAAATGATATGTTCGCCCCCCCAATATTTTCATTGGGGGGGGGGGGGGGGCGAACGCCCCCCTGCCCCCCCCCCCCCCCAGGATCGACGCCCCTGGAATTAGGTGACGAGTTGCATGTCAAGTTTTCCGAGTACATATTTGTCGAGTTGCACGATGTCGGCAAGAATTATTAATTTTATGGCACTTTAATATTATCGTTATATTTGAGTTTCGGCCAAAAACTGAAATTGAGCCAAAATCATCGACGCAGATTATCGATTCTCTCCATCTAAATTATTTTAAATGTGGCGGTGTATTAGATGGTTGGTCATATATATTATAATATAATGTTGACATCGAACATGTTATAACACAGTCTACTCCGTTTTCATGTAAGATATAACTACGCTCTCCACACCACGTCGACCATAGCCAAGCCAGATGAATTTTCAGAAATTTCAAAAATTTCAGAAATGAAATGAAATGAAATGTAATGAAATGAAATGAAATGACATTGTAGAAGGCTGATAAAAGAGGATTACTCTATATTAAAGTAGAGTGTATAAACTCTGTTAATTTGCTCTACCTGTCACCGCGAATCAAATACGGACGGCATTTTAGAGAGTTGGTGATAAGATAATGATAATAGTTATGTATCGGGTGTACAAAAAATACTCTGTTCCATATCCATACAAAATTTAGATTTGCTAAATCTATCACTTCGTGCGTACGAACGACATTTTAGCGGGTTGGTGATAGAGAATGGTAATACCTGTGTGTCAGGTGTACACAAATAATCTGCTCTATATTCATACAAAATTTAGATTTGCTATATATAATCTATCACCTCGGGCTTTAATACGGACGACACTTTAGCGGGTTGGTGATAGAGAACGGTAATACCTGTGTGTCAGGTGTACGAAAATAATCTGTTCCATATCCATATAATTATGAAATATAGCCACACAAGGAGACACGTTAGAGGGTTCGTGATAGAAGATAACAATACTTATATTTCATGTCCACATTGTGGTCGAGATCCATGCGATATGTTGTTTGCTCCAACTGTAACCTAGAATATCGCCATGCCGTCCATTTGGATTTTTTAGAAGGTTGGTGATAAGAGAATGATGCGTTAGTTTTACAGTTTAACACTCAGTTCCAAACTTATGCAAAAACGCACGATCTAGATTTTCACTATCTATCACCTCGAACCAGTGGCGTAGACAGGTTCTAACACCTGGGGGGGATGATTTGCCGTTCACCGGACCAAGACCAATTTTTCGAGACCAAGACAATTGCTTGAAAGTCCTCTCAGTGGGGGGGGGGGGGGGGGGGGGGGGGTAGATGTGAAGATGGTCGGGACCAGGCGGGCCGAAAGCAGTTTTGGATTTTTTGGGGGGCAAAGCTTATGGGGGGCTCAGGATTTTGTGTGTGTATATAGGGGCTCATGCCCAACCACACTCACAGTGCTGCCAACTTTGAGCCAAATGTGAGAGTGAGACATTGCGAGAGAGCGAAGCGACCAAGCCCAAGGGAGCGAAGTGACTGAGCGGGAGGAGGGTGTCAGAGGGCGTGTCCCCCACGCTAGAGAGATTTTGCATATTTGGACTTGAAATTGTGCATTCTGGTGCTTACCTAGATAGGAAATTCGGGCTTAACATTGACTATATCTGGGAAAGCGTGTCATGATTTGATCGACCAGAAATTTTAAACATATTTTCACGAAGAAAACAAATAATTGACACATAATTATGCACCCCAACACAAATATTGTATTTATATTTAGCATCATACACAGTTCCAACATCACCATATGCCACATTATGTATGATCCAACGAACGTTGAGGGCGTATAACACTTGCGTGTTGCCTCGAGGAAGGTCAACTCGAATTATTTTTGTGACCACTTGAAGGGCGCCCCAGTTGGCAGTACACATTTTCGGTAGATTGTAGATTTGATACACAAACCAAAAGTCCGATTTTGTACAGATTGACACTAAATATATGAACAAAAATTGACATTTCATCAATATGTGAAATGTAACCAAAATCGGTCATTCCAATTATTTTTTTAATAAATGAAGTTACACCGGCATTCCAAAGTTATTACACATATTTGGCATTCCAACTTTGTGTACAAATAACATTAGTGACCGAGCCTTGCGATAGCAGACGACAACACAGAACGGCGGAATCCAACTTTCACAAATCACAAATAGTAAGTCGATTTTATTTTAAAATGCTATAACATTGTACCATATTTTGTAGATTGTGTCTAAAAGATAATAAACGTTACTGCCGTTAGTGTAATTTGTATCTTGTCATCATGTCGACCGTTTGATTGAATAATATCATAATGTAAGCTTGTGATTTCATTATTAATTTGAAAGAAATAAAAATCAATGACAATGTCAATGCAAATGCCAATGGCATGCCAATGGAAGTGGAACTGGGGCGCGGCTGAAATAGGTCGACAAATATTTTGTTTGTGTGGCATCTTTTTACATTTAATTTCAGTCTCTTACTGCCGGTCATTCTAACTGAAATAACAGTAAAATAGGCAATGAAAACGATTCGTTTTGTCGATCTAAGACTGGATACGAATAATGTGGATAGCAACCAAGTACTCAACTTCTTAAGACTAAGTAGGTAACTTCAGCTTTACCGGCTTTGCCTTTGTCGGTGGGCTAGAACTAGAAGTGAGCCACGCCGGTCATGACGGCAGGCGAAGCTGTTGGGCGTCCCTCTCTCATCTTCGGCTTCTCTGGCCGGCTCGACTCGGCCTTAAAACGATTGTTTGCTATCTACCTTAGATAAGCCAAGAACCGCAATTATGTTTAATCACAATAGAGAGATCAGAGATTAGATGTCCTATTTCAATGATTCATTACATGGACAAATTGATTTTTTATTGTGGTCCTGAGACCTGACTCCTGGCGTCCTGCCTAATTAATTTAATTACATTTTAATTTTAGTTTAAATATTTTTTTTAAGATTCCAAGAGTGAGACTGAGCCTGGTCCTGGCTAATTTTTTTCTTCCAACCACTGCATTGGCATTCAAATTGTGCTACAGTACAAGCTATGCCAGCTCTTATTACTGGCTTACTGCCTTACTTAGTTTACTTAACTCTGATCATCTTATGTGTCTTGAGTCACCAAACCAGGACCAGGTCCAGGGCCAGCAAGCGCCCTGCGAAACACATGCCAGCCCCAGACTGGAAAGCATTAATTCACATTTTTATCTGGTGCTCTTTTTCAACCCCTGACACTGTTTGCACGTTTATGATGTATCGTTTGTAGCCCATTCTAAATCATTGATTGATGACAATACAAAATGATGGACCAAGAAATGTCTAATTATGAATTACTTTTCAAGGATTTTTACTCAATAACTGGCTCTTGACTGAAAAGTAAATGTAGTTGAGTAGTTGACCTAAACATTAGTTTAAACCCTAATACTACAGTCAATAAATTAATTTTGCATTTTCCGCCCATGATTTTGTAACTCAGTGAGACTTTACAGGAGCTCATTTGTCATTTCACTGTTTTCATGGGCTAATTAGTAATTTGCACTCTCTGAACAGATGTATTTTTTACTATTTTGGTCCAGAATTTCCACTACACTGTACACATCAAGCTGGTATTCTCAACAATATATTTGAACATGTTAGTGAAATTAAGTGAATATTTTTTCTTATGAATGTTATATTTTCTTTCATTATTTTGAGGATGTGGTTCAACAAGGTCTGGCGACTGATGATAGTCTGGTGTTACCAGGTGGTACTTCAGGATTACTTATCTGCCGGTTCTCTACTCGCTATATGCACAGCTAGTCAGTCAGCTATCCACAGGTATTCTTTGTACTATAATTTAATCATCCCACTCATTTATGTGCAGGAATTTTTTTTTTAGAGGTTAGCTTTTTTCCCGTGATTTATAATTAAAGGGGTAGTTTAGTTTTGGTAGAGAGGGCGCTCATCACAATTTTTTTGTGAGGTAATGAAAAACTGAGTGTCGATTTGAGAGAACATGCAATTTTAATGGCAGAATAAACTTGATTTGGTCAAAATCGACCCAGAAACGGCTGAAATATCAATAAATATATCTGATCTTATAATTATTTGGGGCCCAAATAATTAGACGATTTTTCAAAAAATTAAAAAAATGCTTGCACTTTTCCAAAATTTTTCAAAAAATTTGTTTAAATAGTTGTTGATGATCTCTCTATTTAATCATTATTTCAATAAAACATCACATGCATAATTTGGTAAGAAAAATGGTTGAAACCAATGCCTTTTTAGAAAGCGCCCTCTTGTGTTTTAATGGCTCTTTTTGAACGATAACTGGCTTTTTACTTAGTCGTTGGTAATTTTGTATACCTTTCGAGCATGGTGGAGTTATAACTATTAGTTTATAATGTTACTGTCCAGGTTTGGTTACTAAAGTTCAGCCTTACCAAAACTGTACTACCCCGGCCTTTAAGTATTAATTTGGACAAGAGGAATAATGAAAAGGCCATTCAAGTTTTTCTTCTTATACTTGATGAATTCATTATTGGTATTATACAACTTAAATATCTCAGAGATCAACTTCTCAATGAATGTATTTGTTGTTTTGTGTCAATGAATGATTAAAGTTATCTAAATAAATCAAACACATTTCTTCATTTTGTTCAAAATCATTTGTCGCATTTCTATTCAATTTATTTGCATGTTTTGGTAATTTTGGTTGATAACTTTTATTACTCTACATGCTTTTTAAGGACAAGACAATTTATTTGAAAGTTTATAGTAGTATTAACTCATTCAGGACTGTTCCCGAAAATACTCCAGCTGTTGTTTATGGAGAATATGTTTTATCAAAATCAACTGTCTTTAAATGGGCTGAAAGTGCAATAGCTATAGTCTAACATTCTTTCTCTGTTTGTGTTTGCATTATTTAATTACAGATCTTCGGACTATAGGAGCATGACAGATCACCATGGATGTTACGTGGTAGTGTTCACAAGCAATGGACAAGCCATAGACTTTAAAGACTACCTTAACATTTGAAGATGTGAATATGATGAAAGTATGCAATATACGTCTATGGCCTGGAGCAAAACAGATTCATTAATTCAATGAAGTAAGTAACAGAATCAGAGTTATGTTAGTTTTGTTGGTTTACAAAATAATACATAATCATTTGCTGTTAGAGCTGTTCATATTTCATCAAGAAGAGGGGATGATCCATGAATGATGTGTTTAAATAGTTGCCAGCTTCTGGAATTTGGTATTACAGTGAAATCTCTTTATAACGAGCACCTCAGACCCACTGAATTTACTGTGTTATTTTACATATCTCATTGTATCAGGGCTTTACAAAAGAGAAAAATACAAACCACCTGGACCTGTCAAATAACCGTGCTATATCAGGTACCTCGTTATAATGGAGTTTGCTATAAAGAGGTTCCACTGTAACAAAATTAGGCATTCCTAATTCCTTTAAATCCAAACATATGGGAACTGATCAGAATGAATTAATTTAATGAAAGTGAGCAAAGAAAATAGGCTTATGATTCTGCCTGAGACCTCTCAATTGCTTTTAATGTGTTCTAACCCGCACTGAGCTAGAATGCATTTCATAGTGATACTTTCCTGAACCCTTCTAGCATGTGTATTGAGGAATTTTAAAAGGAGTGCTATGTAGCTCAGGGGTTATAAGACTTGATTAGAGCATGACATCGCACTAATTGATGTCTTTTTATGATGTCATTTTAGTTGGTGAAATTTTAACATTTGCAGTGATTAAAGAATTAAAATAATGCAAGAAAAATTATCTTTCCATAATCTAATTGTCTAACCCTCAGGCTCATTTCTTTTATAATTTTGAATCTATATTATAGATTTTTATTTTCCTCATGGTCAAGTTGAAAGAAAAATGATAAAATTGCCCTATAACTCCACAAAATTGATTGCATCACTTTCATTGTATGCAAAACCTAAATAGATGTAATATTTTGTTTGTGAACATTGATCATTACTACATGACTACAGTGGAACCTATTTATAACTAGACCTGTTATCACATAAGTTACCTGATATAGTGAGGTAATTGCTTTAAGCCCAAGGCTATCTGATATAAAGAGCTAAATTCAGTGGACCCATCATGCTCGTTTCACTTTACAGAATGTTTCACCTTTGTAAGGTTTCACTTTACAGAATGGTAAAAGATCTTAGTACACACAGACTGATGAAATGGCTGTTACAAACTTTTGTTATTTCAAGATCTGAATTTTAAAAATGTTCCCCAAACAGGTATTTTCTGTAGTATTATTAGGGTCTGTAGTCCAGACTAGTTGCAGTCTAGACAATTCTAGATTTGCCTAACTGTGAATGTAGGTCAAACAATGACCTGTTGTTGTACTTGTATAAAACAACATAAATTATGTAGACTGCATTGTACATGTGATGTGCATGGGGTGCATGCATAGCTATAATAGGCATGCACTTTCTGTATACAACGAGTGTATAACCAGTGTTTACATAACATGCTGATATTCATTCCATCATGTGTGAGCTGCCGAGTTAACATTTATATACTCTCCCAATGAATTCAATAAACGATGCATGAAAGAATGCCTCCTAAACAGAACCTAATGGTGCGATGTGTCATTATTGGTGGTTTAGACAACCTGCCTTCAATTTACCACAACATGCAAACATTACATTTTCAAGCCCTAACCTTCTCAGGCTAGCTTTAAAAAAACATTTCTTTCATATTATCTCTCAACAATTTGCTCCGGCAAAGTTTCAAAAAGAGGACAGCATCTTTAAATCTATTCAACTCTCACTCATTCATTTTTTTTAAAGTCAAATTATAATCATATTACAAACTTGGTCTTGGTGTGCAGATAAATAGATTCATGTAAATGCCACATGTTTCTCAATGAACTGTTTACTTTCATTTGTTTACTTGCATCCATCTACAATTTTCAATATTGTAAACAAAATAATCTATGAAATATTATAATTCAAGAAAAAATCTTATTACTTTGGTATCTAATTTTTATTTCTTATTTTTAGAATGAAGCTAAATGAGAGACATTTGTTATTTTGTTGGCACACTGATTGTGGTGATAATGGTTAGTGGATGATGTTGAGTGTCCCTGACTGGAGAGCTATATAGCTGCTTCTTAACTAACAGGGTGTATGAAGTGTGGCATATTTTCCCCTTTAGGTCAGGATACTTTTGTCAAGTCATTGAAGGACTTATGATCCCCTCCCTTTAAATGATTAGTTGAAAGATGGCTATGAGTGATGGTGATTGAAAAAATTTATTACGGTAAATTATTTTGTTTTGATAAATATGGTTCATAATCTTGAAGCCTGATGCTGCTTTGTATTAGAAGAGGAATAAGAAATGTACATCTACATCACTAGAATATAAAGGCTTGATTCTGGACCACCCCCTTCCTTTCCCCAAATGATGAGAAAAAATGGTAGTACTATGCCAGTTTCCTTTTACGCTGCCTTCTTTCTTTTCTTTTTTTTGAGTCCCTGGATAAAATATTTACAAAATAATTAGTAGGCCTATAGGCATTAAACCCTCTTCTTACACCTACAATGTTGATGCAGGCATGGCTGGCTAGTCCATACATGTATGCATTTGGATTTTAGTCTTTCATAACCCCCCCCCCCCCCCCCCCCCCCCCCCCCCCCCCCCCCCCCCCCCCCCCCCCCCCCCCCCCCCCCCCCCCCCTCCTAAACAGAAATGCAATTTGCACATGATTTGAGTTGACTTTTTTTTATTTTTGCAAACCAGATCCCATTTCAATGTATTTAACCATGGTCAATCTAGTTACTACCCAAAAAAGGGCTTAGACCCACACATAGGTACATTACAGTAGCATTGTGTGGAGATCAACCTCTTCCGCCTGCTGCACTATCCAAATAATAAACAATTTTTGTCGGCCGATTTCTCCCTAAATTTACCAGCAAATGCAAAAAAACTTTTGTTTATGTGATCTCTAAGTCATATACTTTGATAATAATTACCGACTTTGTTGTTTTGAAGATTGCAAAATGTAGAAAAAAAAGGATTATTTCCCGTCTGTTTTCATTACCGATGCATCACAACACAGAACGTTCAATTGATGAACGGTACAGTGTATGAATAGGCAGTATGGTAATCTCCCGTGTATTACCACATATTGCGCGTAAATGGTCCACCTGAGTGGACCATATACTTTGTAGATGTGCTTAGACCTATCTATAGGGCCTACCCTAGCCTGCCTAGGCTATGTCTAAGCTAAAAATTTCTTTTTTTAACTTGACCAACAAAAACAGGTATCAAATTCAAGCGAGTAAAAAGGGTCCAATACAAAACTCGAAGATTGAGGTGAAATCTCCAAGAACAAGACCAAGTGACGTGATTTGGGTTGAAATTTACAAACTTAATCTCCTTCAATAATGATACAAAGTAGGCCATACATTATATAAGGTAGAAATAAAACCACCGCTTTCAAACCAAGACCGAGACGGGACCGACTGCACGAAGATGAGCTAGCGTCGAGTCAGAGCCGGAGCAGAAGCCGTGAATGAGCGGGGGACTCCTAGCCTCGCATGCCGCCGACTCGACTGGCGTAGCTCACTCTCAGACACCGTAGTCACTTGCCGGTCACTATGGAACGGTAGGCCGTTTACAATGGGCAAGAGGAAGTCGCAAATTTGTTTTAAATAAAGTCCATTAATGTGCTTAATCGACAGAGTCTAGTTCAAATGACGTTCTACGCTAACGTTAGTTAATTATCCTAAGTTTAAGACAGGAATAAATAGCATACAAATAAAATCCCGACATTTTGAGAATGCTCGTTGTTGTCGTCTGCTAATCTCGATATGTCAGCCTCACTCACAAACGGTTTGTACACACACTGTTTGACTGACAAAAATTGTGATATCATGAAAATGCCGATGCGGTTTCTTTTAATAAGACTGATGATTAGAATGAGCGATTTTTAAAAAACTTTCACACATTGATGAAATGTCAAACAAAATTATATATTTAGTGTCAATCTCTACAAAATCGGACTTCTATTTTATTTATCAAATCTACAATCTACCGAAAATGTGTACTGCCAACTGGGGCGCCCTTCAAAAAGGTCACAAAAAGTAATTCGCAATTTCTCATAGACTGCGTGTATAACAAAATACGAGTTGTCCTTCCTGAAGGCAACACGGTCTCGTGTTTACCGCCCTCAACGTTCGTTGGTATGATCCAACAACTTAGCCTATTGCCAAGAATGAGTCCCGAGGGGCGAAGCTACCGAGGGCTGGGGCAGGGCCAAATAGAGAGGGTTTGGGAGGGGGTATCCCCCTCCCACGGAGAAGATTTTGCATTTATATATATATACTTGAAATGGTGCAATTTGGTGCACGTCACACAAGGAGCCAGAGCAATGCCAGCCTACACTGGAACTACGTGGCCCGGTATACAGAAAAAAAAAATACTCACCCCTGACCATACGCAAGTTACACAACAAACTGAGATAATCTGTTCGCGCGCGAAGCGCGCAGCAAAAATTGAAAGTTGCTTTTTAACGTTAGAATTAACAAAATTAACAGAATTAACTTAGCTCATACAACTTATGTTTTCTCTCCCACTCGTATACAGCTACACAAACAAAAAATATCCGTCCCTAAAACCTGGGGGGGGGGGGGGGGGGGGGGATGATTGTACATGTCATCCCCCCCACCTTGTGAGGTGGGGGGGGGGGATGCATCCCCCTCATCCCCCCGTTGTCTACGACCCTGCCTCGAACACATGCAGTATGTCGAATAACCTTTGTGGGACGCCCTTTTAGCTATGGGGTTTGCGATAAATGATGATATAACAGTACGTACGTTTTATTATGTTCTTAGTGTTTTTTGCCTATTTTTCATGTACTTATTGTTTTATTTCTCATCGCCCCCGTGCTAACCCCCTTGCCCCCGTAGCTAGGCCACCGGGCCCACGAAAGTAGACCGTGGACGAGATTTGCAGAAGGTCGGTGATAGAGGATTCCATGTCCGTCGTGGTGGGTATCAGACAAAAAGGTGTCGAGGAGAAGAGAAGAAAGAAGCAATATTAAAGCGATGCCGTTTCCATGATACGACGTGAAGGTCCGCTGTTCACACTGATATAGGAATTGGGGGAAATCTCGGGGGAAATCTAGTTAATGGGCTGAACTTTATTTTGTTTCTTTTGCTTCGTATTCATTAATTCTACAAAATCATAAGGTAAACCACATGATGTTGTACACAGAAAAAAGAACAATGTTGTGCACAATTCACCGACTACAGTGTGATTGCCTAATCGGTATAAATCGTCTTTGCGCACATAGTTCTTCTTCCATTATATCCCGTAGTTACGATACAATTATAATGGTACGGCTCTACAACATTTCTGAATGACCCGATTCATAAAATATTCAGGATTCAATGCCTATTATACATGTATACAGTGCGAGTAAAAAAAAAACCGAAACCGGACTTTGATAGCTTATAAATCCACAAAATATCTAAAGGTACATAATTTTTTATGTCGATATTGGTATCATGTTAAAGCTTGGGAAATTGCCTTTAAAATGATATATCATACACTCTGATCACTTCACGCTTCACCGAACGCGACCTAATTATCCAAAGGCATGCAAACACTACCCGTGTCCAAGTTTGCAGTGTTCTTGTTTTGTGAATGGTTGCATATCTGTTGTTTGATTTTAAAAGATAACTTCATCCTACATGTCCTATTCAGGGGCCCCTGCCTCCAAACAGTGGGGTTGCTGATGGGAGGACAGTGGGGGATCCCCTTCCACCCTGATAAACATGAAAAACACTGGCAACCAGCGGGTATTTTGTACCAAAGGATATTCTTGAAATGTTCTTTTGAAAAAAACCCGGTAAACAGACGCATTCATTCATGATGGAACAAGACAACGGCAAACTTAGACACGGGTAGTTTTTGCATGACCTTGGATAATAAGGTCGCGTTCGATGAAGCGTAAAGTGATAAAAATGTATGATGTATCATTTTAAAAGCAATTTCCCAAGCGTTAACATGATACCAATATCAACATATATATGTTTAGAATTGTTGATTTATAAGTTATCAAAGTCGGGTTTCGTGTTTTTTTACTCGCACTATATGCAGAAACACAGGACCAAATGACATAAATATGTTACCTCTTTTCATTGTAAATGTGAACGGGAGCTAGTCGAATCCATCGTGAATGTGAACGCGAGCTACTAGTAGTAAAATCCACCGTTAATGTGAACGTGAGCTAGTCAAATCCATCTTGAATGTGAACGCGAGCTAGTCAAATCCACCGTTTATGTAAACGCGAGCAAGTCAAATCTACCGTTAATGTACACGCGAGCTACTAGTAGTAAACTCCACCGTTAATGTGAACGTGAGCTAGTCGAATCCACCGTTAATGTGAACGTGGGCTAGTCGAATCCACCGTGAATGTGAACGCGAGCTAGTCAAATCCACCGTGAATGTGAACGCGAGCTAGTCGAATCCACCGTGAATGTGAACGCGAGCTAGTCGAATCCACCGTTAATGTGAACGTGGGCTAGTCAAATCCACCGTGAATGTGAACGCGAGCTAGTCGAATCCACCGTGAATGTGAACGCGAGCTAGTCGAATCCACCGTTAATGTGAACGTGGGCTAGTCAAATCCACCGTGAATGTGAACGCGAGCTAGTCGAATCCACCGTGAATGTGAACGTGAGCTAGTCGAATCCACCGTTAATATGAACGTGGGCTAGTCAAATCCACCGTGAATGTGAACGCGAGCTAGTCAAATCCATCGTGAATGTGAACGCGAGCTAGTCGAATCCACCGTTAATGTGAACGTGGGCTAGTCAAATCCATCGTGAATGTAAACGCGAGAAGATCCACCGTCATAATGTGAACGCAAGCTAGTCAAAGGATTGTGTTTAGGGAGTACGGTGGTGACAACGTGTCAGCAGCTGAATAAATATCGTATCAGCTTCGTCAGATCTCCGTGCTCGTAGCCGCGGGGTGCTTCAGTAACCCAGTTTTCTTTCTTTTATTTCATCGCTTTTTTAATGTTTATCACGCCTTTTAGAAATCGCTTATTTGTCATCACTTACACTTTATGGAGATGAAGCGCGATGCACAATTACTATTATTCCGACAGAACACCTGATCAAGGACTTATTTCTATATTCTACCTTTTTAAACAATATAAGTATACATATCATAAAACAAGTATTTGTTATACTATCACAATGGCAACATTGGCGCTAGAATATTGTCAGTTATTGATGCCCTTATGTCAGGTATCTATTCTTGGTAGTATTATTTTATGTTAATGAGAAATAAAATAGTTGCGTTTTTTCTCCTTGCTATATATAGCAGCTAGGGTATACAACAAACACTCGTGCTCGTGCCTGAAAGATTATAATCAGTACATTTATCAAACATCGATCTAAAATAATTTGTTTATACATTTCGTTGTCATGTGCGACATTATTATTAAAGTGATGTAGTAACTTTGCCGACATGTGCAAAAACTGATGAAGAAAATATAATATAATTGTATACTGTAATCTGATTTGTCACCACTAGATAATTTCAAATCCGAACACTTCAATCATACATATATGTTTAACGAAAGAGAAATGTTGATATCCGAATCCCGTTTCATGCTTTGAATACAATGAGGTATGTGAAAACCGCTACGGTTCTGACTAAATATTGTGTATTTGGACATGTTACTAGATCTCTTTATGTATTGATCTATCCTGTTTCTAACAAAATAAACATATTACTTAAAATCATTTAGAAAATTAAATAATACATATTGGAAAGTTAGATGGGCGAATTATATTTATATAATTTGATTTGTCTAAATTTGCCACGATAATAGTACACACACACAACAAAAAAACGACCAATTTAATACGAATACTCAACAAAATTTTGCGAAAACAAAAACAAGGAAATACTTCAGAATACGTGGTTTGGAGGAGCATAGCTGCAGTGGCGTAGCGTGATCGGACTGATTGGGGGGGGGGGGGGGGGGGGTGGGGAGGCAAACAAATTATTAGGGCACACCTTATGTATATCCCTTTTTAAAATTTTTAAGTTTTTGTATTTTTTTTTTCCTTCAAATTATTGGGGGACACATGCCCCCTGTGCCCCCCCCCCCCCCCCCACCTCTGCGTCGCTACGCCACTGATTGCATGGTAAACGCTTTCATACTTACATACAATCTTGCATTGTTCTTTAAATATATTTGATATGTTGTTTTGTTTTACATGGTCATTTACTAGACATGCATAACAATGATAATTTCACCCTCGATATAAAAAGTGTTTTGAGAAATCCTCCGGCAATGTTGAGAAGTATCTCTAGTGAGTCAGCGATCACAGACAATTCGACAAGGAATGTGTTTTTGTATTTATATCAGAAATATATGTCCACATAATATTACAAGAACCAATCCAAAGTGAAATCTCTCATACTAATTTGCTTTATGTTTATTGTTTTTCGCAACATTTTAGAGATTGTAATCAAAATACTTCACCGTGTTTCAAACATTTGAACTCATTAAATAATAATAATAATAGCTGATTTTTATATAGCGCATTTCAGAACTGGTGAGAACTATCAATGCGCTTTACAAGCAAAACAGAAGAGCAACTGTGTTAACATTCAATTCATAAGCAAATTAATTCTGTAGACATTATAATACACAATTTAGGCATATACATTAACACAAAATTACATGAATGAATGGGCATACATACATACTTATATCATATTTATTAAAAGGCATTAGAAAACAGATACGATTTGAGTTGTGACTAGGCTAGTTAGTGCGCACGGATCCGGTATATATTGTACCTCGTGCGCAAGGCGTTCGTAAGATGGTACTGCGTGTCTGATTTAAGAATAAGAAACAACTTTAAATTGTGTTATGCGGAGCGAGGGGACATTTCTTTTTACTGAAAATAGTTAGCGGCAACTATTTTATGCATGATCATGAGCGCTATTAGCGAGAGATGCTACTCTACAACTAGGCCTACACACACAACCTAAACGGGTCAATTTCTAGCCTGACTAGCATTAACCTAGTAGAGCAAGTTAGTAAAAATTGCTTTACGAACATGATGTTAGTAAAATGCGGCAATGTGGCTAGTAATGCTCTACTGGATTATATCAGGGCGAGGTTTACTAACCCAAAGCTAGTAAATCAATCCTGACTAGCATGCTATTGTATGCTGTACTAGTTTGCAGTAAAACGCCAAGAACATAGCATGTGGATGAACTAGCTTAAGCAGGTACAGGAACTAGCTTAAGCTAGTACAGGAACTAGCTTAAGCTAGTAGTAATACAGTCAAAGTGGAGAATTTATCATAAACTAAATTGTGACGGGTTTCAACTGTAACCTCAAGAGCTATAAATAATCAAAGATCCTACGTACATAATGTGTACGTACGTACGTACATAGCTCGTACTCGACTCCAACAAAATATGCTCATACCAGAGCTAGAAGTTCAACAAAAGTTACGACAATTCGGTTGATTTTGACCTGCATTTGGACAATCTGAAGGTAAGACTATATAGTATATGAATCGCACATGTCTTTGGTACATTATTATGTGAAGTTTAAGTTTCTATACTAGTAATATGTAGTTTTGTGTGGGGAGTTCTGGAGATTTTCTTAGGCTTTTTAGACAAAATGTATCGAACGATATCGATGCCATGCATTGTACACTGCCTCTGTACTTACGTACGTACAGTACAGTATAGGGGCACTTAGCTCTGTCGTGACCTTGTCCTATTTTTTGCGGCTGCTTTGACCTTTGGACTTATGCAGTGTGAAATCATTTTGTGTGATTGTGAGTTGATTGTGAATTCAGGGTCGTGTACATTTTGAAATATTAGTTTAATGTCGAAGCTTCTATAATAAGAGGCATACATAATTCATTTACAACTCAGTGAACGTCTGGGTGCAAGCATATTATAAACACTCCTACAATGATATGGAACAGTCCATTATGTACCTACTTATGCGGTCGGTCTATTTTTAGCGGACGATACCATTTGTGATTGTGGGGGTGTTTAAATTGATCAAAAATGGAGGGGAGGGACTAGTTGAATATTATTTCCCCCTATTTTATGCTAAATTAATTTTTTTAGATTTCCCCTTTTGTTATTTGTTTAATTAAAATATCATTATCAGTAACATTATCTGTACAAACTTATATACAGAGCTTCAAGGATAACCAACTCAATCGGATAATATTTACGAATCAAATGTCTCTTTTCACGAAAGTCGAAAGTAAAACTGAAAAAGAAAGAAGTTGTATTATTTTTACTTTTTTCTTTCAATAAAGGATTGATGAAAGTTACAGTGACCCTCCTGTTGGAACAAGTGACCTTTCAATGACTGGACGCTCCACTCCTCATTGTCGTGCCATCATCTTTTTCATCATCAGGTTAGTAGTATTTTTCTTTCTTGTTTTTCTTATTTATACAACATGTTCTTAATGTTTTTCCCCACAGCAACATTTTTTTAAAAATCAAGAACAAGCAATATTGCAATGCTTTCATTTATTTATAAATGTGTCTGTATTTTATATTGTTTCCAATCCAGTTTACCTATATACATAATATTCTTTTTATTTGTCAGATGACCCCTTCAGTGGCATTCTTCATTCCACACCGAAACGGGACGAGATGTCTCGCCTTCCTGCGTCAAAAAGTGTTCACCCTCAAGAGACTGGATAAGCGGCAGTCATCATGCTGATCAACTCGAACTAGAGAAGGAATCGTGCCTCAACGTCTTATCTGATTCATGAGGTTAGTATATTTACATAATTATTGTTTTTTCTTATCTTACATACTAGGTGTTCTTTATTAATGTTTTGCTTTACCTTTATTTCACTGGATTGATCTCCTTTTTAAAATGTTCATTTGTATTCTCATCATTATTTGTATGAGCTATCATTATTTTCTTATTTCTTTAATTGTTTGATTAATTACACATTTCTGATAAATGCCACACATGTATAACTGTGGTCAATATAGAATATCCTGTAGAATCATTTTCTGTTTAGTTAATTATTATGAATCGATATTTATATGAATTCATATATTTTAAGGGGTAGTACCGTTTTGGGTAAGGATAAACGCAAACCTGCACAGTAACATAACAAACTAATAGTTATAAGTCCACCATGCTCGAAACGTATTACAAACGACTAAGTAAATAGCCCGTTATCATTCAAAAAGAGCCATGAAAACACAAGAGGGTGCTCTCTAAAATGGTATTAGTTTCAACCACTTTCATACAACAAAATTATGCATAACAGATAACTATTTTAAACCGCTTTTGAAAATGTTTGAACAAGTTTAAGCATTTTTTTTATAAAAAAAAATCATTGAATAAATGTGGGGCCCAAATTTATTACCATCGGATATTTTATCCATTTCTGAACCGATTTTGACCAAATAAAGTGTATTTTGCGATTAAAATTGCATGTTCTTTAAAATTCGACACTCAGTTTTTCATTACCTCACAACAAAAATTGTGCTGTGCTACCAAAACTGAACTACCTCTTTAATGTACTGATATTCCTTGATTTTTATTTTTATTAATTCTATGATTGCAGGTAGAAGTAAATCCCAATCAGTCACTACGCATGTGAAAGGTGAACCTGGGCCATTTTCCAGAGCAGAGCTGCCAAGTCCGTTTTGCCAACGAGGTCGTGCTGCAATACAACAGGATACTGAGTTTACAACAGGATACAACAGGATACTATGCTTTCCTAGGAGCAGGTTGTGCACTAAGTGTGATGTTGTGGTGTAATTGGAGGCACCAAGGATGAGGCACACGCTTTATGCATGTTATGCAGCGCAGGCAGGACAGCTTTTCCAGCCATTTTCCAGTGGCAACTTCAGGCAGTACAGGCCAGGAGAAGCCTCCATTTCCCCTCAACTTTCTGTCATCTCAGCATTTACTGGACAAGTTGGGCCATCGTATTCGTCATCGACTTGCACTTCGTACTCCTCGGGTACTTCGTGTACCTCGTACTCATCGTGGACTCGTACTTCACGCGATCCTCGTGAGCGTTCGTCGTACCACGTTGTCGTACTTCAACGTACTCTTCGCAGCACTCATCGGCTACTTGGTCATCGACCGTCACAAACTCGTGCTCGACCCCGTCGTTGACGATGATCGTCAGTGTCGCGCATGAACTGCAACCCGCTACCGAAGTACCGAACTCACACAAGACTGAAGGACTTTCTTGGACAGTCAGTTCCCCGAGTTCACCATAGCAACTGCCCCATTTTAAGGTGCTATTCAACCATTTGGCTATTCTAATTAATATCTAACTCATGGATTAAGGCCATGGTTCTGCCACACTATTTGATTAAATATTCATCTTAAGATAATTAATTATATGGATATTTCTACTGCGTTTAGCAAAGCCATTTGGTGACCCAAATGATCCAACAGATCCTGATATGGTTTAGTGTGATAGTATTTCGTAATATTGTGCAAGAAACTTTCTTGTGTATCATGACTTGAATTGTTGTATACTTATGCTACCATTCAATTCCATTTATGAGATGTACTAAGCTTAGAATCTGGTCTTTGCAACGGTGTATTAAAGTGACTTTGAAATGTATGTACTGTGACATTAGGCATTTCCATCAGTAATTTGAAATAAGCCTGTATATTATGTCGTCATTCAGATATTTCTTCTCCAGACAGTCTCACTTGAAAATATTTGTATAATTGCAATTCTGAGCTATTGGGAATGTTGCAGACAGGACTTTTTGAAACTTCAAGCTGCCCTGAAAACAACCTTATTATAGGACAACTGGTATTTCCCCGAACAAATGTGTTCTGTAACTGTATTCACCAAAGTTTAATGAAAGTTCTATCATTGTATTAACTTTGTTTAGCCACAATGATAAAATGAAAATTCAGACATAATGAAGAAAAAAAAGTCCTGACAGCAATGCTAATTTCTTCAATTGTTGGTGAAAACCATGCTTTTATAGTTTTATTTTGTATTTATCCACATTATAAAACTAATAACAGTTTATTAAACCAAAAGCTCTCGTTATACCGTGAATTGATGTTTTATCTTGAAATTGTGACATTCATGTCACTAATAGCTGGGAATTGTATCATTTGCTATGAATACAGTAATAATTGTTTCTCCTATATAACAAAATTCACAAAGAGACTATGTGATCATTTTCTGTCTGCATGTCCAATGATAATAGTGTGCTCCATTTCCGATTTGTTTCACACTTGTGCATTAAGTGTTCATCCCTGTTTATTCAATGCTGGAATTAAATTTATGTTTTCAATTATGTAATTTTTATTTGTAATATTCAAGGTGCCAACTTTATTAACTGCATTCGCTGGATGAATAAAAATTTGAGATTTACCTGATATTAATTCTTCCGTTTCTTTAATAGATTTTTCAGAGTATTACATTCTCTGCATGTAATTTCATTTCAGATTTACCTGCGAGAATTTGACTAGCTTAACGCTTGTCACACATGCTGGACTAGGTTTGATGCAAGCTAGTTAAGACAGCCAGACTAGCGTAACATTAGTCTAGCTGCTTGTACTAGCTCTATGTTAGTCCAGCTGGGCACCATCTACACTAGCTTTAAGCTAGTCGTTTCCTAGTCAAGCAGCAATAACTAGCTTTATTCAGCATAGTCCAGCATCCATTACTAGTTTCTTGCTAGTCCAGTGGTCATGACTAGCATGGAAATCCAAACTTGGTAACCTAGTTCAGCAGACATGACTAGCTTTACGCTAGTCCAGCACTCTTGAATATCTTATCCATAACTAGTCCAGCAATCAGTACTAACTTGATGACTAGCTTTATGCTAGTCCATCACTCATTACTAGCTTGGTTTTTCATAGTCCAACTGTGTTAACTAACTTCATGACTAGGTTTACGCAAGTCCAGCAGTCATTACTTGCATAGGCTTACCTAGTCCAGTAGTCATTACTAACTTTACGTTAGTCCAATATGCAAGTCTGGCTAGCATTACTAGGATAACACTAGTCCAGTAGGACACCATCTGGACTAGCTTCTTGTTAGTCCTGCCTACCAATTTAGGTTGTGTGTGTAGAAGATTTGAGCGAAATTAGGTTTAAGGGGACCCACGGGATTTAATGAGATGGACATGGGCTTAATTGACAAACTAAGCTAGACACATTAATGCTAGAGAGAAGAGCTATTAACTCTTGCATTGCCACCATGTGTCCTGATTGGTACTAGTTGTATACAGCTAGGACAATGTTGGCATGCTAAACCTTAGAGAAAGTATGATAATGAGATTGGGGACATCACTGGGAGCGAAGTGTGTTATTTGCGTTTATCATAATCTAATGTACACATTTATGGAGGAGAAATCGGTTAATGAGTTTTGAATATAATGTCAGATTTCCCCTCGCTCTATTTCTTAATTCTGCATTTCCCCTCCTCCTTTTTTCTCGCTCTCTCCTTTCCGCATTTTCGCTCTTCAAAGAATAGTTGAGTTTTGGTATAGAGGGCTTCAATCAATATTTTCTTTGTAAGGTAACGAACAAAATGAGTGTCAAATTTGAAATAGCATACAATTTTAATGACAGAATAAACTTTATTTGATCAAAATCGGTTCAGAAACAGCTAAAATATCAATAAATATATCCGATCGGAATAAATGTGGGATCCCACATTTTATTCGATTTTTTGACAAAAAGATATAAAATGCTGATACTCTTTCTACAATTCACAAAAGAGGTGTTCATATAGTTGTTGATAATCTCTCTATTTAATCATTATTTTAACAAAATATCACATACACAATTTGTTCAAATAAAAAATGGTTTAAACCAATGCGTTTTTAGTGAGCGCCCTCTTGTGTTTTAACGGCTCTTTTTGAATGGCAACATGCTTTTTACTTAGTCGTTTGTAATTGTGTATACCTTTCGAGCATGGTGGAGTTATAACTATTAGTTTGTAATGATATGGTGCAGGTATTGGTTACTAAAATTCAGTTTGACCAAAACTGTACTATCCATTTAACATGTTGAATTGCTGACCGTCCTTGCCCGATCGAATTTATCATTCTTACTTCGCAGGCATAGTAATATTCTCCATATGGTGGCTCAAACAAAATTTGCTTTTCTTCGATTTTCTACAGAATTCTAAAGAAAGAAATATGTTTGAATTGTCTATGTATAGCTCGTATTTGAAAGGTTCATTGACCGCAAAAAAACTGAATCGAGACGACCATGGCACTCAGAGGTTTAAATATATGACAGAATGATAATACATTTTGTGAATCTTACAGCACAATCCCCATTACTCAATAGAATAGCGTCCATTTCTATATCATTTGTAATTTAGCATCGTAGCGTTGTCGGACTGATTTGGGGATGTGGGGGTGGGGGGGGGGGGGGGTAGGCACAATAATCGGGGGGGGGGGGGGGGGTGAGGCACACTTTATGTATTTCTTTTTTAAAATGTCCTCTTATCTTTCCTATAGGTTAATAGGGGGGGGGGGGGGCACGTGCACCATATAAGTCAATGCCTAGACTAAAGTGGTAAAAGGGGCTGAACTGTCGTTCCTTACAAAATATAGAAGAAACTTTAAATCCTTCGAACACTATTTTTTGTATCATCCTTGTATCATCTAGTTATGATTAAGGAGACGATTCAAGAGATCCTTTGATAGTCTGCAACCGAGATACGTCGTCACATTATGTGCCTGAAAACGCTGGCATGATCTTGAGTAATGTCTTTAAATGCTAGTCGGTAGTGCAATACTCAGATCTAGGGTAGATGTGGACATAGTCTGGTTAACTTACAATGAAACTACACACACGCACAAACGTACACACGCACGCATCACACGGAAACACGCACACACACACACACACACACACACACACACACACGCACGCACACGCACACGATTACGCAAACGCACATGCACACGCACGCGCAAACGCACACGCACACAAATAAACATACGCACATACACACATATACACGCACACACACACAAGCACACACACACACACACACACACACACACACACACACACACACACACACACACACACACACACACACACACACACACACACACACACACACACACACACACACACACACACACACACACACACACACACACACACACACACACACACATACACACACACACACACCCACACACACACACACACACACACACACGCACATACACAAATGCTCACGCACATGCACACATTCCATACATCAATTTGAGTGATGGACACGCACAAATCTGTAAGAGCTCTAATAAATGATGACTGCAATATTCTGTACCTGAATATGTGAGCACAGTCTGGCTAAATACCGAGATCTGACCTTTCACAAACAGCGTTTTCACACAAGTGTTTTTTTAGAACGCCAAAAAGAATAATCTTCTCACACCCTCTCATACCGCCCTCCTTTCGTTAGTTCTTCTCAGAACCAACATTTTACAAAACATTATCATTTCCTTCATCTTTTTTCCTCTCCTCTTATCTCTTTGTTTTTGAAAAGTCCAATAATTTTCTTCGTGACTTGTAACTTCTCAACGTATTTCGGCCTTACTTCGACCACGACATTTATCGCCCAACGAATCACCGTAATTCATTGTGATTTGAATAACCAATGCGTTTTAAATCTCCCTAATATTTACATACAATTATAAAATAACGGAATAGAATAAGTGTGTGGGAAATATTTTATTTTTATTTTTGTTTTTATTTGTTTATATTTTCCAAGTATTAAATTACAATTTAGCGCGTTCACATCCTTGAGAACGACAGCGTTAACAGGTTTGCCTTAGGAAACCGGCTATCAGATATTTCAAGTGTTGATATCTCTTGAATCTTTATTTTGCTCCATGTTTGACTCTGGTCACATTGTTTTAAAATCAAATGTATATTTGGCCTCATCGTTTGTAATTGACCACGGATCATTAATAATACAATATTAAATAATAAGCATTATAAATTTATAATGAATCAATACATTTATTTGTAAAGGCCGCGCGTCTCATTATAGTATGTATTGTATGCCAGTTGAACGTCTAACTATACTTCGGAGAGTATATCCCGTTTCGGGAAAAATAAGGACGCTCATAATCTCGTTTGCATTTCAAATCTTAGGAATAATCTGACAGATCGCATATGCAATCATTTGCTCTGAGAAATCCTAGCGGGTAATGTACGCATTATGTTCCTCTGGGACGAGCCAAGTCGGAGATAACAGCCGCTGGAAGATCGAGCAAGCAAAACCGAGCACTCTCTGTCGGTTACATGACCGGCAACTATGCCGTAGCTACGAAGGGTGTGGAGGGAGGGGGGGGGGGGGGGGGCACGGGGAGGCCTGAGCCACCCAATAATTTGTAGGGGGAAAGTTTATGATTTTTTGTTTTAAATACAAAAAGAGTGCCCCTAAATAATTGTACTGCCCCCAATCAGTACGACCACGTTACGTACATAGGTAAAAACATAACATTTATTGCAAAATACCCCACAAAATAAGAACTCTACCACATGACCACCCCCCTCGTTTACATCTCCGAATGTTCTTGAAATGTGATTGGTTGAATTCACGTCACATGACATTCAGTAGACATGGTTTATTGCATGGTCTAATAGATCCAACCGTGCATTAGTATACCTATTATATCAAGTATGAGTAGTGCTTGTTTTAAACTGTTCCTTAATGTGATTACTATTCTTTGATTAAATGACATTTGGAAATACCTATGAATTTCTTTTTGCAATATCAATACGCCGGACAGTGCAGGTACAGTGTAACTGAATAAAATTAGTTAATTTAAAGGGATCTAGTAACATTGTCCAAATCCTCCAAATCAAATAGGAATTCTAGCGATCCCCTCATACCTTGTTGTACTCGTATTAACAATAGTAGCATGGGACAGGTTTTTTTTTCGAATTTCCCTTTCATTAAAAAGATATTTATGATTGAAGTGTTCAGATGTTGAACTATCCACTGGATAGTCGTAACCATGTACAAAGTCAGTGCACTGAGTGAGTGAATATCACTTAGCATTTTTGCTCATTACTATGCCATATAACTTCCATTTAACTTTCAATTTTCATACAATGCCCAGTGGGCATATCATATAACAACAAAATACATTGTATCACCCATTCATCATTTTCTGCACACGTCAAAATGACTAGATCCCTTTAATGTTGTCCCACGTATGCATTTCTGCATGGTATCCCAATCTTGTTTGTTTATAGAAAATGTATTACAATTTATTATTGCATAAATGTTCTGATATTTGGAGCAAAATTCCTTTACATCAGCACTTATTTTGCTTCCATAAAAGTGATTTACAGATAAATCAAAGTCTCGAAACAATATAATATATTAATGAAATTCGAATGCAATTACTTCACAACATAGCTTTAGGATACGCATTTAAAAATCCATTAAGACCAACATATTATTGATTGACGTAATTAGAAGAAAAATGTAATATTTTCGTGGTTGCCTGCAAATCTAAAAAACATAATTATAATAATGTTATGGCCCTGAAATATTTCAACAAAAACAATATGAACAATCTGTTCAGCATATTAAATACTATCAAATACGTCAATATCTTCCAATGAAATTAATTTTACTCCGGGCGATTTAGCAAACCGTTTGTTTTTGCAAACATTAAGAAGACTACTTAAGTATTTGTTATGTTGCGAGATATGTGCGTAATAAAATGAATGGATTTCTACACATCTTCTTGAAAGTTAAAGTTATCAATTAGAACATAACAGACTTGTTAAACCTGTCTACACACTAATTTATTATGCATCTGCAATTTAGAACCAAAATGTTTGAATTCAACAAACATCATCAATGTAATTTGCCAATAGTAACACAAAATGTATATGTCATTCGACTTTAGAATATCATTAGTCCAGCTGCGAATGATTTATAACACGGCAAACGTTATAATATATGACCGGCTATAGTAACACTCTGCACTTGTCGGTAAAAAATCAAGATGTATATTTTGATACCATTAGAAAGGCCTCATAACAAGCATTCATGTGATGCTTTGTTCTAACAAATTGGTAAATAATTGGCGAATATATGATTGTTTCAATTTTACAATCATAAGTCTTTTAGACACATAATGTGAACTTTAGATGCCCATTTCTTCAAAACATAAATTACCGACAAGTGCAGAGTTTTGCTATATATGCACATCCATAATGTATCATTCCATCACTTCGAATTTACCTTCTGCATTTGAAAACAAAAATCACCCTGAATATTTTTCGCACATTATAGAAACGCAATAAGACACGTAATAAAACTCCATGTTGGAACAAATAAACTTGAGATGTGCATAATGCACAGTCAAACATGTGTAAAGAGGTGCCCTAAAGGAAACCAAAAAAGTGACCAATTTCGAAGGGTGACGGCTAAAGACAGGTTCCAAACTATTGTGTTTTTTTTTCTTTACAGGGGGCCACGTTTATAGGCAGGTTGGCTGTTATAGACAGGTAGCCGCTATATAAAGACAGGTTTGACTGTATAGTAGTATACTAGCCACCCGGATTCGTAATATAATGGATTTATGCGGCAAGCAAGAAATATTATCTCTGCTATTAATACTCTTGTATTGTATACATAATACATTTTAAAGGGATCTAGTAACTTTGTTTACATGTACAAAAAGTGATGCGTGGTTGATACAATGTATATTGTCGTTATCTGATATGTCCACTGGGTGTTTTGTAAAAATTTCAAGTTAAATGGACATTATATGGCCGAGTAATGAGCCAAAATGCAAAGTGATATTCACTAACTCATTGCACCCACTTTGTACACGGTTTTCGCGGTCCAGTGGATAATTTAACATCTGAACACTTCAATCGTAAATATCCTTTTAACGAAAGAGAAATTTGAAAAACCGAAAACTGTCCCATGATTTTATTGTTAATACGAATACAACAAGCTATGAGGGAACCGCTATAATTCCAATTGGATTTTGAGGATTTGGACAATGTTACTAAGTCCCTTTAAAGTATACATGGTAAAATATAGCTGTCGATGGGGATCAACTATCTAGCTCCTCGTATAAACTTCCGCCATGTAAGCCTAGTGCACCATGTTTTATAGTTTAATTCGTATGATTAAAGGGATCTAACATTGTCAAAATGCACAAAACTCACGAAAAAAAAACTCTAACGGTTCTCACATACCTCGTTGTATTCGTATAACCAATAGAAGTTTGGAAAAGTTTTCGGTTTTCTGAATTTGTATTTATAATTAAAGTGTTCGGATTTGATAGTCTCCCTGAAAGACTCTCAACTGTGTACAAAAATAGTGCAATTTTTCTAATTGAGCGCAATGAGTAAGTGAATATAACTTCGCATTTTTGCTCATTACTCGGTCATATGACATAAGTTACAATGGAAATTTCACATCACATCACTCAGTGGACACTCAGTGGACAGATAAAAAAAAATTATTATCAAGCCTTGGTCAGCTTCTGCACATGTCCATACAGTTACTAGATCCCTTTAAAGGTTGGACAAAGGCGAACTGAAAGACTCAGACGACAGTTCAAAACAATTTTACATGTCGTTCAAATAGTTGATGAAGCAGTAAACAAGTACTATTTCGCTTTATTTAGTTGACTGCTAGAAGGATTTCAGTATAACAGTTGCTTTTAGGTTTATTATAATATTCTGTGTGTTTTTTTTTCGATCAACAATGAAGCGAAAACTGGCAATTTAGACTTAAATCTCCCAAGAAATCATAGTAATTTGCACGCAAGGCTAGCGTTACCAAAGGTATCGTAAAGGAAAATTCTTCGTTTCCCCGGGGCAGATTTAAAATAGAACTGCAGCAAGGGCGATTTTCCACCGTGCGGCATGGCAACAATGAACATTACCTAAATAAGAACATACTTCTGGTTAGCTTCAACACGTTCAACAAATTAATAGTCTTGCACATTGATTGTATAATAATATATAAACGCACACATGATAGAGTTATCGAGAGTTTTGTGAGGGAAAGACTTTGTATCGCGTTAGAAGATTGATAGAACTGCATGTAGTAAGGTATTGTCAAGGGCGATTTTACACGGCATGAAACAAATTTAATATTATAATGAGTTTATAAATCTGGGTTCCTCACATTCGGCACGTTCGACACGTTAGTCACGCACTTTATATTTTACGAATGTTTTAATGTTCATTATATAAACCGAACACAAAAAGTAACTACCCCCTAAAGAACTGCTCATAATTTCATAACCGTTAATTGTATCACGATGTCATCTAACCACAATATTGGTAGAGTTGTAATGTACAATTTGTGCGAAAACCACAGATATTCATTACTGTATGGCTGAATGAGCACAGATTGAAGACAAATTGGCCTAATTAAAAATTCACAAGACATTGTGCGTGCCACTGCTTTGTTGTGAAACAACACATGTGACTGAATGCATTGATTATGGTTTATAAAACAATGCTGTTTGATATTCCATCCATTTTTATTTTTGAATGGCTCATGATTGTATGCATTATTTGTAATTGTAAAACAGAGCATTTTGAAATTTTCCAATATTCGGTAAACTGCAATGATAATATTACTTTTGAGAATTTTGAAATATGTGTGCTTACCCAACTATAGAGTAATGGTTACCTCTTATTTGTACACATTGTTTTCCGAACTACCATAGCAATATTTTGGAAAAACGAAATCTTGAAACGTTTCTTGGTTATGAAATTATGAGCAATTGCTTAGGGGGGTAGTTACTTTTTGTATTCGGTTTACTTTGCTTCCTACATATGTTTTCAATTAGCATGCAAAGTAAGACAAGTTATAAGTTGTCAGTATACAATGCCCCGGTCACCCAGTACCGATTTAGACTTGTTGTAAGAGCTTCGGACAGTTATTTATTTTAATGATGTAAAGGTAATGTAAGATGTAAAACTTATTGAATCATCCATTTTCTTTTAGATCCATTTGTGATGTGCATCATTCCATTGAGTAATGAAATACCACTTTCAGAAAACAGATAACTAAACATCAATTAAACAGACTTACTGACTTGACTTGCGTAAAACACTCATTGGGTCACGTTTGGTCTGCAGAGGATGAACTGATGTAACTTAAATAATTAAGGAGATAACTTGAGTATTAATATGATCAAGTCAAGGTCAAATTCAAGTTCATGTTATTGTCCAAATAAAAGAAATTTGCGTTGTTACATGCATGAGGAAACACAAAATACATATATTGTATCTAAAGCTACATATAAATAAATCATGATTCTATTGATTGATTTTGATTCTAACAAATTAATTTAATTACAAAACAAGGAAGGATCTTCTTTCTTTTCTTTTAATTTTTTCTTGGTACGTTATCTCTTCTCTTTTATTCTACGTTTTCTTGATACGTTATCTCTTCCTTTTCTTTTACGTTTTCTTGATACGATATCTCTTCCTCTTCTTTTACTTTGTTCTTTTATCATTGCCACCCGTTTATTAACTACTCTGTCAATTATTGATTTTTAACCGTACATGTGATTCGCCTTTCTTACGTAGATATGGACATACCCCTGTAAAGGGATCTAGTAACATTATCAACATCGACAAAACGTATTTTTATAAAATACTATAATAGCAGTTCTATACATATAATGTTATATTTCTTCCTCTGCTTTTACTTTTTTGTTTATACACAACCTACCTTTTTTTTTCTAACCTTAAACTTTATTCTTGATACGTTATCTGTTTCCCTTTCTTTTACTTTATTGTTGATGTGTTACCTTCTTCCTCTTTTTCCTCTTCTTTTTCTTCTATCATTGCACCCCGCTTAAAATATTTATGTTTATCTGTACTTGCGTATTGTATTTCGGATTAACTTTAATCCGGACAGCCCCTAATCCTTATGTTAAGTCTGGTACACCCATCATACTACTAATGATTCATCGCTGTCACTGAGTATGTAGGAAAGCTTCATTTCCCCCCTCCAGGAATAATCTAAACAAAATACGCTCACAATAAGCTGTTTTTTTCTTCTCATCCCAAAGATCTTTCGCTCCCTGATGTTTCTCCTCCTTGACCTGTCGAGTTTGTCTCCGCTGTGTTTTGGATGAGGCAGATACAAATAAACAGAAATATACGAGTAAATATAATCTTAAAGACAATCAAAGTCAAAGAGTGTTTAATCATTTATGTCTTTCAGCAATCATTTAATCTACATTGTTGCTCTCTATCGAGCTGTACATCGGTACGTGGTCGGGACTGTTTACTGATATATCAGCCTGTAGCGCCTTAGATCATGTAGATAGTACAGCAGCTTGGGTAGTATGCTCCACTGGGAGTTGAGTTGAGTGCACAAAATAAATGTTTAGGTTAGAACTAAACCTGATTACCAAGGGCAATGCACCTCTGCATAGGGCACCTTGATGCATGGCGCTCTATAAATGGTTTATTACTTGTATGTATACAACTGACATTTTGTTTTCGCAGATGTAATTCTGAATATTATTACTATTATTATATTAATGTATTATCCGGATTTAATTGAGATTTAGTTGAAATATATCCACCCGAACTCAATATTATATTTAAAAGCCCCGTGAAACTCTAAGGCCCGGGGGGGGGGGGGGGGGGGGGGGGGGCACTCAACTATATTGCTGTACATACGCGTGACCAAAAAAACACGTAACAAGGGTACTTTTTGCCGATCATGGCGCGTCACGCGCGTGACGCGTTTAGGGTGTCAAAAAAGCCAAAATCAGAAAAAAGGGTATGTTTGTGGAGTTAAACAAATACGCGTTTAGGGTATCTTTTTCTCCAAACTTTTTTCCCGGACTTGTCTGGAGTTTGCCGGGGATTTTGTGCGACTTCGAATTGAGAGCAATTGACTTAGACCTTGTTTAGGGGTATGTTTTAGGGGTTATACTTGTTTAGGGGGCAACATTGTCAAAAAAGCACGCGAAAATACTTGAATAGGGTATAAATTTGACCAATGGATAAAACTTGTTTAGGGTGGGTTTGAAAAACCTGTGGTCGCGCGTGTGTACAGCAATATAGTTGAGTGGCCCCCCGGGCTCTAAGGAGTATTACCAAAGTCCCCCAAAAAACTTTTCAATTTCTGAATTACAAATGACATATCAAACAAGTGGGATATTTTTTTTTACTTTGACTCCGATTGTAATATTAATAATAATTTTTTAGATAGAAAAGTCATTAAAACAAGAAATCAGCTTTAAAATTCACATTGGGAACGCCCTCAAAAAATTTCTCCAGAGTAAAATTCTGCTTGTGACCTCATCTGTCAATCACAACTCAGTTACTTATATTAAAGGGACAGGTCCACTTTTACAAAACGTCTGAACAGCTTTCAGTTGACGGATGGGGATCAATGTAACACGCAAACAAAAAGAATCAGAGCGAACAGCCCTCTAATTTGGATTCTACGAATGAAAAACGAATGCGTCCCTCCATTTAAACTATATATCGGTCAATAAAGGAGTTCAACTGATTTAGCATAATATTACAACAATATAGTACTAATTCTCGTAAAGGTATTGTGAAGCCGACATTTTTTAACGTATGTCACGGAAAAAGATCTAAAAAAGAAAGAATATATAATTACATGTAGTCAGTTTAAGCGATGTTTGGGTATTTTGCTTGGTAAACGCTCACACATTAGTACTTATGCGCGGGTCACGTAGCTAGCGCGGGTCACGTAGGGGTCATGCATACCGATCTGGCACTCCATGAAATCTATGTATGAACTTACTCACTGGCCGAAAATACGTATGTACCTATTTAACCGACGTCCCTCAGTTTATTCAGTTTTAGGTCTATAACTCCACGAAAAAGAGATTCCAAGCCCTCATTTTTTCAGGCATGCTATTAAATGACATTTCCTTTCATATAAGACAATAACCTCGCAACTTTTGAATTTTGGCTTGCAAAAGAGGATCTCTCCCTTTAAGATAAACAATGCACCTTCTCTGAAGCTGAGCGCCTGCTCACAATAGTATCACATGTTTGAATACACTACCAACTAACACACTTTCAATTTTAATAACAGCTGCTATGCCAGAAAAGCCCAACCATCATTAGGAAAAGAAAGGCACTGAACAGCTATGGTATGGAAGCATTCAGGGCATGCTATTGTGGGCATGTTCTTTTTGTAATTGTGTCTTTTGTAATATAATGTAAGCTGACCAGTGATTGGCATTCCCAATACATTATTTTATTCATCTTGCTAAGCCCCACCTCTTAAAAAAACTCTCCAGAGTGAAATTCTGCCTGTGACCTCATCTGTCAATCACAACTCAGTTACTTGTAAGATGAACAATGCACCTTCGCCCAGGCTGAGCGCCTGCTCACAATAGTATCACATCTTTGAATACACTATCAACCCACACACTTTCAATTTCAATAGCAGTTGCTATGTCAGAAAACCTCAACCTCCATAATGACAAGAAAAGCACTGATAGGCTATTGATATCACTGGTCTGCTTACATCAAATGGCAAAAGAGAAGGACAAAAAGAACATGCCCACAATAGCATGCCCTGCATGCTTCCATACAATATTCAGTGCCTTTCTTATCCTAATGATGGTTGGGCTTTTCTCACATAGCAACTGCTATTGCAATTTCAAGTGTGTTAGTTGGTAGTATCAACCACGGCTGGTACACGGCTGAGTGCACACCATAGAAGTATGACAACAACTGCCGTTGTAGCCTATCCGATAGGCATCGTGCTGTCTGGCAGGTTCTACAACGGCACTGTATACTAACCGCGAAAGGCCGAGTTTGAGCGCGCAGCGCGAATGCCTATCGTCACTCGTGAACGTGAAAAGTTTTATTTTCTTTTATTTATACTGATTCGTTCGTAGAAAATCTACGAAGCCCATATTCATATGCCACGGACCAGGTAGATCAGCTGTTTGTGAGTGTTAGTCTTCGTTTTAAAGCTGCATAGTAAAACCAAGCGCAACCTTGCACAATACAGTGTTAGTGGCATAGAGTAGTGGTTGTTATATGTTATAGGGTCTCCGCGACGGACTAGCGTAGGCTGTATGCACTGAACGGATGCCTGTGCGGACGCGTCCATTATTTATAGGGTACGTCATTACAAAATATGTTGTTTTCTTTTAAAATAAAGAGTTGAGATTTGATATGGATGCAAAAAGGTATTTTTATGCTTTAGTTTTTATTGTAATGTATCTCAAATGTTATCATTATGATAGTTATGATACTATTAATGTCTGATACTAAATAACCCCCTTAATACACGATGGAACACGCCACCGATTAGGCAGACGGTATCCACATCTAGCGATCTGATTGGTTGATGATTTCTCTCATGAATTAGTCATGCCTTATTCTCGTTGCTCATTAATAAATTACTGCGAATCGAGTGACTAAAGGCTATATATGGGAGCCAGTTTAATAGTATCTAGCTCTCTTACAGCTAGCTAGCTCGCGATCGCATAGGGAATATCCAAGCCATATAGAGCCTTGACTAAAGGCTACTGCCGTTGTAGAACTAGAAGGTTAACTGTACCGCGCGCAGTAACCGTACCCTGTACATTTTGTACATGAACCAATGGCGGACTGACGGACTTGTTATGGTCGCACGGTAGTAATTATTCTCCCCATAGACTTACACACTATAAACCATGATTTCAATCTAACATAAAATGAAAACGATTGCATGAAGTTTTCTATTTTTTCATATATCTCTATTATCATGGTAGATCTATCAACAGAAAAAAATTAACAAAAAATTGATGCAGCGGAAAATTAATTAAATGAGCCTTGAACGAAGAATACATATTTTTTCCATGGTCTTGTCTAAAGGATTCCAGATCTGCATGCTTTGCACTGAATAATCAACACAATTCATTATTTACCAGATTTATCCAGATTTTGGGCTTATTATGGAAGATAGCACTACCTTAATGCCAAATCTAAAAAAATAAATAAAAATACAGATAAAAAGAACTTAAGTATTGTTTCTGATTTATTTTCTGAAAAAAAAATGACGTCATCTTTCCTCCGTCACTTTGACAAAAAAGTCGAGGCGGATTAATTACTACCGTGCGATCTTATAAGCAGTTATGAAGGCCGGAACTTCGTCACACGACTGCATTATGGGAAAATGATATGACGAAACAATAGGAATGTACGTAAGGCGCGCACTTTACCAAGCGCACTCATACTGTACGTTTTTTATGGCAAACATGACAAAAACGCGTACACTTGTGATTTTGCGCGCCGTGCGTTTGATAACAAATTTTGCCCTTACCTGACACAGTGATCCGTGTATGAAAGGCGACTCTTCTGCAATTCGAGAGCAATCATAAACAGTATTTAACACAAAATATACCTAAAAAGTGGTCTTATATATGGAGTAGAAAAGGGCAACACAAACTAATTACGCTAGATATAGAGGTGGTCAATATTTTCATCACTCAATCTGATGTATTTTATTATAGGTTTTCCCATTCATTTTAACACTATTGTCATTCAATTTCATTAATTCGTCATTCAATTTCGTCCCGAGAAACCAACAGAGCGTAAATCCCAACTTCAATTTCGTCAATGGTCATTCTATTTCGTCATTGGTCAACCAATTTCAAATATTTCGCATTCAAAATCGTCAATTCAAATTCGTCAGGTGGTATAGCCTTTTGTTGGGGATAGGAAAACCAGTGTGTGTGTGTGTGTGTGTGTTTGTGTGTGTGTGTGTGTGTGTGTGTGTGTGCGCATGTGTGTGTGGGTGTGTGTGTGTGTGTGTGTGCGTGTGTGTGTGATGTGTGGTGTGTGTTTGTTTGTTTGTTTGTTTGTTTGTTTTATTTCCAAATCAAGATGAAACAAAATAAATAAAAAGTCCAGTTTGATTTACTTCAAATCTCTTACAAAATATATAAAACAAAACATAACAACATTACATATATTTCTATACAAAAAATATATAATTGAATGAAGATATGTTTTAAACGTATGTGTGTGTGTGTGTTTGTGTGTGTGTGTGTGTGTGCGTGTGTGTGCGTGTGTGTGCGTGTGTGTGTGTGTGTGTGTGTGTGTGTGTGTGTGTGTGTGTGTGTGTGTGTGTGTGTGTGTGTGTGTGTGTGTGTGTGTGTGTGTGTGTGTGTGTGTGTGTGTGTGTGTGTGTGTGTGTGTGTGTGTGTGTGTGTGTTACCCCCTATATAATTAATGTTACAATTTAACAATTACATCAAGACAATATATAACAGAAAATTACCTCCTAAATACATAGGACGAATTTGAATGGAGTTTTGACGAAATTGGTTGCCAATTGACAAAATTGCTTTCGCTTTTATGTGTTCAGCAACTGTGACCGACGAATTTGATTTGCAATTGACGAAAATGTGTGCCTAATGACTAAATTGTGTGGTGATTGTGTTAAATTGATTGACGAAAGACGAAATTGAAGCTGGGATTTCCGCTCTGGTGGTTCCTCGGGACGAATTTGAATGACGAATTAATGAAATTGAATGACAATAGTGTTAAAGTGAATGGGAAAACCTATATTTAATTCCAGATCAATTTCGAAATACACAGCCTGTCATACTTTTGATGACGTTTTGTGACGTTGCAAAAAGGCTTCTAATCGCGTTCAGCCAAGACCATCATGGTGGCTGAGTTTCCCCCCCCCCTGGTGCACACTATAATGGCGCGCGTTGTTCAACGCTATATATAAAAAAGGCGTTACGTGCGATTTATCAAGCACTGGCTCGGTAAAATTGACAAATAAGAGAACCTGACATGGTGTCACTCACAGCGCCCTAAAACAAAAACTTCACGACCAAATTGACTGTTCTTGGTATCGTTGTTCATTTTAAAAGACACCCTATCCGATGGACATAATACATTTGTTACTATATTTTGGGGAAGTGCCCCGTTCCGTTTTTTGGGCCACCCTGTATATGCGGTTGGAACGAAACTATGGTCATCCTTGATAAGATTCATCTAATTGTGAAATGTTTAATTAGGAACATGTTATTTTCACACAATCAACTTACTTTTTTAAGCTTGACGTTTCGAACATCTTCGTTGTTCTTCATCAGAATGTCTGAGTCTGACCGCTAGATGGCGCGGTCAGACACTGGTCCCACAGAAATACAACACGTGACTCAGCATGTAGCCCCCCTCGTGACGTGTTTGAAGTCGTCAAAGAAGGAACAGTACAACAGCTCACAGACCATCTCAACACAATAGACCAGACAGGGAACATCAAATTCACCTACGAAGAAGAAGTCAATGGTAAACTGCCTATGCTCGATGTCCTCTTTTGTAGAAGACCGGATGGAACTCTCAAAACCACAGTGTATAGGAAAAAGACCCATACGGACCAGTACTTGAACTTCAACTCACACCATGCTTTGAACCACAAGTTATCAGTAGTTAGAACATTAATGGACAGAAAAAATCACGTCATCAATGCAGAGGAAGACAAGACTGGAGAGGAAGATCATATTCACTCAGCTCTGCGAACCTGCGGGTATCCAGATTGGTCTTTCAAACGGGTTAAAGATGCAATGGGAAAACCAAAGACAACACAATCCAAGGCAAAGAAGACTTCAAGCGCTACACACACAGTCTCAAAACCATTCGCGGTTCTACCATATGTGAAAGGGGTCACGGAACCCATTGAAAGATATATGCGTCAGGCAGGAGTGGCCACAGCATCGAGACCCCACAAGACCCTCAGACAGTTACTAGTACACCCCAAGGACAAGCAGGACATACATGAAACGACTGATTGTGTATACAAGATCCCTTGTGCTAATTGTGATAGGGCATACGTAGGAGAGACGGGTAGGAAATTTGGTGTAAGACTTAAAGAACACAAAAAAGATGTAACAACAGTGACAGAGAAAAGATTCACAAGATCACAAAGGAAAGCATCTTTGACTGAAACAAACAAATCAGCACTCACGGATCATGTCGCGCAATATAATCACAGCATCGATTGGGACAATAGCAAAGTCTTGGAAAGAGAATCTACCCGCTTTACCAGATGGGTAAAGGAAGCGGTGTGGATAAGAAAGACTAAGAACATGAACAGAGACGAGGGGGGGGGGGGGGGGGGGGGGGGGGGGCTACATGCTGAGTCACGTGTGGGACCAGTGTCTGACCGCGCCATCTAGCGGTCAGACTCAGACATTCTGATGAAGAACAACGAAGATGTTCGAAACGTCAAGCTTAAAAAAGTAAGTTGATTGTGTGAAAATAACGTTTTCCTAACGAAACTACGGTGATAAAAAAAATAATGATTTCGAACATTTGTGAGTCTGGGACTTTGCGAGGGAGCGAAGCGACCAAGCCCGAAGGAGCGATGCGACTAAGCAGGGGGAGGGTGTGTGAGAAGTGAGTGTCCCCCTCCCATATGCCCATGGTAGGGAGCTTTTGCACTTTGGGTCCTGAAGCTGTGCAATCTGGTGCATACCTAGGAAGGAAATTCTGACTCGACGACATGTACTATAATGTGGTTAAGTGCGTAATGATTCTACCGACCGAGAAAAGACGTTATATTTGTTTCATGAAGAGAAACAAATATGCACCCCCAAAATAATATTCGCAAAGTGACATATACAGTTCAAACAGTGCATAAAACACCACATTATGTATGACACAACAACATGACCAAGGTCGTAAACAAGACCGATTCCCGAGGGAGCAAAGCGACCGAGAAGGGGAAGGGTTATGACAGGTAACGTATGACGGTAGGTAGGTATAGGTGCGCGGTAAGGGTGCTTTTGCAATGTTTAAAGGGGTAGTTTAGTTTTGGTAGAGAGGGCGCTGCACATCACAATTTTTTTGTGAGGTAATGAAAAACTGAGTGTCGAATTTGAGAGAACATGCAATTTTAATGGCAGAATAAACTTTATTTGGTCAAAATCGACCCAGAAACGGCTGAAATATCAATAAATATATCTGATCTTATAATTATTTGGGGCCCAAATAATTACATGATTTTTAGAAAAAAAAATTAAAATGCTTGCACTTTTTCAAAAATGTTCAAAAGCGTTTTTGAAATAGTTGTTTATGATGTCTCTATCTAATCATTATATCAATAAAACATCACATGCATAATTTTGTATGAAAAATGCTTGAAACCAATGCCTTTTTAAAAAGCGCCCTCTTTTGTTTTAATGGCTCTTTTTAATGATAACAGGCTTTTTACTTAGTCGTTTGTAATTTTGTATACCTTTCGAGCATGGTGGAGTTATAACTATTAGATTATAATGTTACTGTGCAGGTTTTGGGTACTAAAGTTCAGTCTTACCAAAACTAAACTACCCCTTTAACTAAAAATCCGAACACTTCAACAGTGCAAATATCTTTTTAATGAAAGGGACATTTGAAAGAAAATCTATTCCTTGATTATATTGGTAATACGGATATAACACGATATGAGAGGACCACTCGGTTAAGTTTTGTGGATTTGGACAATGTTACTAGGTCCCTTTAAGTTAATAACGTGACTTTTCATCAAACCCCATGTATGGTTTCCATTGCAAGATGTGTATTACCATGATTATGCATATTATGGTGATAACAAATTAGTTTTGATATAATTTGGTTGCGCTTATACAGAGTTTTCTAATGAACAATAATGCTCAGGGGGATCAAAGATGCTTGCTGTTATCAATAAAGCAAACATTGTTATGGTGATGATTAGCTTAATGAGGGCGTATGCCATAATATGTAAGAAATATTGTGATTTTGTATTGGATCCCATCCTTGTTTTTCATTGTTTTGCCAATTATGTTTGGGCACTAGCCGCGGCCATTGAGAAGAAGAAAGAAGCCAAACATTAAAGTTGTTTACGTTTTAGCATTATACTGTCTCATGTTATGAAAGCGCATAGTACTTAGTATGATTACTATTACAGTGGACGGATCATGATTCTCCTAATCATCTCATTCTATTCGGGAGTTAGAATATAACGTGATCATGCAATGACTTTCCCGCGCAAATTGTTTGTGTGTGTTATACTCCTGACCCTCCTTGTCCAGACGACAAGGACGTATGTATGCCCCGCGTCCTGTACATGTACCGAGCACGATGGCGAGGAGGTGGTACGTTGCGAAGGAAAAGAAACGATCACCGAATTTCCCAGCGGTATCCCTTGCGAGACAAACGAACTCATAATCATCTTCACGAGACTCAGCCAATTAAAACGAGATGATTTTTCATGTCTCGCCAACTTGATGGATTTGGTACTTGCCGAAAATACCATAAATCACATCCAGGTGGGAGCGTTGGAGAGTCTCGCCTCCCTGGTGTATTTGGATTTATCTTACAACCATTTAACTGATGTTCCGTATATTGGCTCCTTACCGGACTTGAAATTCATCTACATGTCCAACAACCTCTTGGAAAACTGGCCACGCACTCCCCATCACAATTGCAGTGTCAAGGGAGAGTGCTGCATGCACCGGGAAATAAGATCAAAGAACTGTCTGATGTCGTGAATGGTTCTGCCGAAATTTATTCTCTGGTTTTGTCAAATAACGATGTGGAGACCCTCACAGATTTGAGTGCGTTGGGAAGATTGGCGCGACTTCTCTTGGACTCGAACAACATTCATTTCATACACAGCGACACGTTCTCACACTTCTACGACCTTGAGATCCTAGAACTCCAGGACAATCAGTTAGAAGACGTGGCAGCCATTAGGAATCTTCCGAACTTGAATCGTGTTGACTTAGCAAGGAACAGATTGCGAATGATCATAAATCCAGCTTTATCTAATCTGACAAGGCTTAATACATTAGACCTTAGCGGGAACAGCATACTTCTTACAACGCCGCAGACGCTAGTCCTGCCACCCACCTTATTATCCCTTCTCCTGCATGGTAACAACATTCGAACTTTGGACACAAGTTTATTCATGGGAGACAGGAATTATGAAATATTAAATGTGCAAAATAATGGCCTGACTCGACTCCATCTGGATGAATGCCCGCGACTTACTTACCTGTTAGCTGGACACAACGAGTTGATATCTATCAACACTTCAGACACTGGTCTTCATCTCTTGCGCTTTGTAGATCTACGTCATAACAGGTTGCGCCGTCTGGACAATTTTCGAAATCTTTCTGGTCTTACTTGGTTGGTTCTTGAAGATAATCTACTGACAGAATGGAAGGAAGGAGATCTGAATGGCAGTGTGGCACTACGAAAACTTACCCTCAGCAAGAATCGGATAGTGAGTGTAGAGAAACTCACCGCTCTCCCTTCGCTTCAATTCTTAGACCTCTCTCAAAACTCTTTGACTCATCTCAGAAGCGATACTTTCGAAAGTAATATTCATCTCCACACACTTGATTTATCTGGAAACAAACTTATGAGCTTCAATATTAGTGTGAAGCTTACTCTTCTGCGATATTTAAACCTGAATAATAATAGGTTAAGGTCTATACATTTCATCCCTTTCAATAACCTTCCCCTTCTTCAAAGTTTATATCTTGAGAATAATGACATTCGTGAGGTAACAGACATTTCATGTCCTTTGTTAATGTACCTGAAGCTGGCAGGAAATCAAATAGCTGAATTTGACATGACTAAATATCATCTACCATCTATTTATGTTGTGGACCTATCCCGTAACAGACTTGTGCGTTTAGTTACTCGGTCTACAGCTGATAACTTGTTGATTAATGTAGACAATAACTACGCTTCCTTGCATAGTAACACAACGATACACGGCAAGGACATCAGAGCAGAACACATCGGTTTTACCAACTTAGATGTGATTCAATTTCGGGAATCCCTTCTTCGTCTTCATTTTCCGGGTAATTTACTTCAAGTAATTGACAACGATACGTTCCAAATTGCTCCATCTTTGTTATATTTAAACTTGTCTAAAAACGCGATCAGCCGTGTACAAGAATCGGGGTTCCGAGGGTTAACAAAGCTTTTGACTTTAGATTTGGAGAGAAATCATTTGACACATCTACCTGGTGCATTGTTTGCGGATCTCCAACGTTTAAATCATCTTCTTTTATCAGGGAATCCCATCGTTTATCAACAGAGCTCTCCACTTGTTAGTTTACAGTTAATGAACACACTTTATCTTGACGATGCACACGACATGCCTGACCTGCAAGTCATTGAACATGTAAGTTACTTACACTTGCGAAATAATTCAAACGTAAAAGTTAAGTTTAGAGATAATAGCAGTATAACATTTCCAAAACTAAAAACACTTTATCTCTCTCATAATAATCTAACAGATGTTTGTCCTTTCACCATTCGGGCTCAAAAACTCCACTACCTAGATTTATCGAAAAATCAAATTTTGTCAATTTCGCCAATGTGCTTCCCATCCGTTCTCTCTCCGTATGACATGAACCTCTCACATAATCGATTACAAAGTATTGAGAGCGAAACATTTCCCAAGCATCAGCAGTTCCTTATTTTACTGCTTGATCACAATCGCATCAAGGTACTGGGGAAAGGTTCTTTACGTTTCCAGATGTTTCTCTATAAACTTTCATTGCACGGCAATCAGGTTAGCAACCTTGACGGGAATTCTCTAACATTCACTCACAGACTGTTAACCGTCACGCTTTATGATAACCCATGGAGTTGTGAATGCAACATCTCACACTACCTCCAATCCGTCGCAAGCTCATCGGTCATATGCCAGTCCCCTCCGGACCTGAAGAACAAGACCTTGTCGGATGCTGATTCATCAGGGCTGTTCTGTCGTCCTAGACGTTGCACTGAACCACGGCTTTCCCTCATCACATATGTCGGTGAGCGATCTCTTCAACTCCCATGCCCCATTGTAGGTGAGAACCTGACATCCGGAATACAGTGGTCCATCGAGGGTGTTCCAGTATCGTCCGAAGGCCCCTCCTCAACCTCTCCTATGGTATATGTCGGTCCATTAGGCGCGTTGCATATCAAGGTTGTCTCACACGATACGCCCAGCGCCCTCTCTTGTTGGGTCGAGGATGAAAGTGGTGTGACAAACTTTACTCTTGACCTGTTTGTCTTGGATGGCGGGGATCGTAGAAGCAAGCACGAACCATCCAGAGCTGGTTTAGACCAGACTGTCTTGACAGTGTCCGAGTACAATGAGGTGGCGACCTGTAGGGGAATTGGAAAAGGGGAACTATATTCATATGTTGTCGCTATCGTTGTCATTGCGTCGCATATTTGTATTTATAAAATGGGTAGAAGAATCCCTGCATTCTGATTGGTCAATTAGCATGTAAAAGTTTTTTACTGATGCATGGCTCACTTTAGTTTGATTTTCACATTTTGTTGTGCTCATTTTATAAAACAAATGTTGCACAGGCATATTTCGTGGATCAGAAAAAAAAGAAAAACAATTATATCATTAAAAAAAAATTAACAATTATTAAATTTATATAAAAAAATTGTTTATCATTTAAATTTTTTTCTTATATCATTAACATTTTTTTGTTTTCTTTTAAAAATTGTTTTAAAATAATTTACATCATTTAAAAAAAAAATATATTAAAATGTGAAAATCAAATTTTCTCCAGTCATGCGTCGGTAAATTAGCCATGGGTCGGTACTTTTGCAGCCATGGGTCGGTACTTTTGAAGCCATGGGTCGGTACTTTTGAAGCCATGGGTCGGTACTTTTGAAGCCATGGGTCGGTAAATTTAGCCAATTTAGCCATTACTGGGAAAAAGTCTGATTTTCACATTTTTTCGCGCCCATTTTATAAAACAAATGCTGCACAGGCATATTTCGTGGATCGGTAAGAATTGTATGCACTCTTTTAACTTTGGAAATGGTCTAAAACCATTCCTAAGTTAAACTCGTGCATCCAATTTTTACCGATCCACTCATGCCTGTGCATCAATTGTATATTAAACCATAGGTTAGTATCGCTGTAGAGGGCGCATTTTGCTCATCCAGAGCCGTATATCTACTACGTGTGAAAAAACACTTTGTTTAAACTATATATTGCTGTTTACACAATTGTTTGATTTTATACTCTAGTCTCTAGGAGTAATTCACATGCTAATGATTAATTTACCACTATATTTAGACGTATTAAATATGATGTTATTCCTCAATAAAACACAACACTCTGCACAGCTAAATGATACTCAAGCCACGCAAGGCCCATATGACTTCGATACATATATGTGTGAATAAGCCTAAGTTGAAGTCTGTCTGTCGGCGTGCGTTAGCTCGCTTGGTCAAGACCCATTTGATTTGGTTTACTCCCACATCGTTTAATAGCAACAAGTGAATGTAAAGGCTTATAAGTAGTTAGATTTAGAGTTTGGGTCAAGTATGGAGTAGAGGAAATACAAGTTTCAGTCACCATGCTGAAGACAAAAACTAACTATATCGAAACGGGTGAAAACCAAAGCTGGTTTCACACTTTTATGAATTAATTTTCAACTGATGGTAGTATAATGATTGTAAATATTGAGATGGAAAGGAAATAACCTAACAAAGTGCTTTAGTTTAATTACGAATACTTGTAATGTTATATCAAATTCTTTTGTTATTATATATGCCATTTATATAGTATTATATTTGTCTTTACTATGGGAATATAACATGGGGTAGTGGAACAAAAAAAAAACACAGCTGAATTCATTATTATTATGGAAAAATAGCTATTAGATTATTTACAAATACATATAATTTTGCTAATTGTAATTCTATATTTAAACAAATTAAGATTATTGAAGATAACTGATATTGATATTTTGCAGACTGCCTTATTTATGTATAAACTAAATTAATAAAGAGTGTATCCCTTACTACTTTAAGCACATGTTTTAGTAAAATATGTAATTTGTATATTCAAAGTAACACATTGAAGCTATGGTGTCCTTACACCCACACGGGCGGGGTGGGGGATACCGCTCTTTATGCAATGCATTATGACTTTGTTGTTTGTGTGGTATATGTGTATGTGCAAACTGGTATGTACAACAATGAATATTCATGTTCAAATTTGTGTGTTTTAAGTATGTATTATGTAAATGGTTAAACCCAATTACCCCATGCACAGTATATATGCACCATCATCAGCGCCATGCATAAACCACGGGGGACGTGGAGGGGGCACCAACTGTTGTTATTCTAGTCACGGTAAAACTGTTCCTTTTTTTTTTATTGTAATATTATACGCTCTTATATACTTCGCACAAAAAAGTTCCGCAATCGAGGTTTGCGCATTAATAACTTTTCTATTAGGTTATTACCATTGGTAAATTTGGTATCATTGGAAAGCGTCAATTCTCCCTTTAACATTGATATAACATTTGCTATGAGTATTTCATCATGGAATGTGCATTGCATCCAAATGTAGGGCAAAGTCAAAAGTGAAATGTTGCAAAATGCACTGATTCTGTCAACAAAGGGCCTTCCTTTTGTTTGAAGATTAAAATGTGGCTTGAATGCCTATTACGTTATTATACCATTCATGAATTTGGTATCATTGGAAAGCGTGAATCCTCCTCTTTACATTGATATAACATTTGCTATGGATATGTTATCATGGAATGTGCATTACATCCGAATGTAGGGCAAAGTAAAAAATTAAATGTTGCAAAATGCTCTGATTTTGTCAACAGTGTGCCTTCCTTTTGTTTGAAGATTAAAACGTGGCTTGAATGCATGACCACCTCAAGCCAAGGAAGGCACTCTGTTGACAAAATCAGTGCATTTTGCAACATTTCACTTTTGACTTTGCCCTACATTTGGATGCAATGCATATTCCAGGATAAAATATTCATAGCAAATGTTATATCAATGTAAAGAAGAGGATTCACGCTTTCCAATGATACCCGATTTATGAATGGTAATAGCGTAATAGCGTAATAAAAAAGTTATTAATGTGCAAACTTCGATTGCGGAACTTTTTGTGCGAGGTATACATATGAGCTTTTATACAAAATGAGCTCTTATACATGAACAATCAAACCTGTCCAACATTATTATGCGTAAATGAATTTGATATATATTACGGGTGGCTCACAGACTCTCAATAACTTTACATACTTCTATAAATTGACCATTTATTATATTTAATTGCACATATTAAATGATATACATAATCGATATTTTCTTGATGTGTTATTATGTAATGTTCTTGGATGTTCTTGGATGTTTTTAATTTTTGTTTTGTAAAATAAAATCTTGTTCAATCAATCAATAGGTTTGAATGCGTTGAAATGTGATCCACTCTTGTATTCTGTAACCTGTTGATTTCAAATTCTCATAGGGATGGTACAGCGTTCACCAGGTGCCAGTAGGCAATGGGTGAATCATGCACGCTTTAACATGCCAATTCTGGGTTAGAAAAGTGGATTTAAAAGTAACTTAATTCAGACACAGGGCTCCACGCGGTGCTCTAAAGGGAAATTATATAATTAGGTTTAGAGGAGGCCTCAAGAATTTCGTGTTGTGAGGTAATAAAATACTTAAGTGTAATGTTTGAAGAAACGTACGATTGTAAAGACAGAATAAACTTATCAAGATCGGTTTATATAGAGCTCAAATATCGAGAAAATATCATATTGCAACATTTTGTTCGGGCCCAACAGTTATTCAATAATGTAATAATATACACCGAACACGAAAAGTAACTACCCTCCTAAACAACTGCTCATAATTTCATAACCGATAATTGTTTCAGGATGTCATCTTACCACATTATTTCTACAGTTGTTACGTACAGTTTGTGTAAGACAGTACAATGTGAAATTTCTCAATACACAATTAACTGCAGTAATAATATTACTTTTGCGAATTTTGAAATATGACAATTTTCTCTTTAGTGTATGCTAACTCAACCATGGACTAATGGTTTACCTCTTAGATTGTTTTCCTAACTACCGTTAATATTTTGGCGAAACGAAAACGTGAAGCGATTCTTGGTTATGAAATTATGAGCAGTTGTGTAAGGGGGGTGAGTTACTGTTTGTGTTCGGTTTATTTATACATCCTACACATTTTTGAAAAAATACAGAAGACGCTATAATGTTGTTTTTTGATAATCTCTCAATTAAATAATTATTTGAATCAAGCATTCACATTTTAAAATAAAAAAATTGATTAAACTTTCAGGTGTCACGCTTTTGCATTACGGTATGTTAAAAAAAATGAAAACAGACCTATAAATTGACGTTTATCATAATTTGTTTCTACCATACAGCATGTTCAAGCATGATTGAATTATAACTATAAGTATTTAATGATAACTTACAAGTTTGAGTTAATAACCTTCAGTTTAACAAGAACTGTGCCATCCCTCAAATCTGATGTTAATATCTGAATTAGTTGTGAAAATAAAGAGAATGAGAATCGCCAAATTAGGAAGAAGATCCCGTTTTCAAAGTTCAGAGTAAAGCTTGGAAAAGAACCTCAATACATAATGCTGAACTTATAAATGAGATAAAAATGCACCACACAGTGCCTAGAGTTAGAGAATACACATCGTTACTGTATCGAGTTACTAACATTTTATTTCGCTAAATCGCGCGACACGCCAAAATAGCAGGAACTGCGGACCTCTATAGCCGGCAGGTGCTTGGTATCAAGCTTCAAGTCTGATTGGATTTGTGGCTTGCTTTATAGGTTTCGATTGAGGATCGTCTTCAGAGTGCGTATACATACACTTGCCTATACCTATCATCAGCGTTTTAAAAGAGCGTTTCGTGATCATTGTTATCTGATTATCCAGTAAACAGATTAGCCTGAAAAACGTTTTTAAACGCTGATTTCTGAGCTGAGTAACTCTAATTAAACGCACCCATCGTCTATCATAACCATGCGGTATTCCGTTGCCCTTCCTTACTCGATATAGTGCGAAGATGGTCGTAATGTATTTGAAGAGCTTAGTTTTAAAAGGCGCTTAAACAACTTTGCATGCAAATTGAGCTCACGATATTAGTACGTTAATAAGATACGTAGCAATCTATAGCAATCCTTTTTTCCAAAGTTGAAAATTAGCGCCTTTTGGAATTTAGATCTTCACATGCGCATTGATAGTGCTTGCACTAGATACATCAAATTGCACAGTTATGCGGAAACGAGCAACTAAAAATAGCAGAATTTAAAATATCGCATATAAATATACATACGATGAGGCTAATTATTTATCACACACAAATTACCCATCAAACACACACATATGAAGACACGCACACACGCACACACACATTGTATACACGCACACACACACACACACACACACACACACACACACACACACACACACACACACACACACACACACACACACACACACACGCACACACACGCACACACACGCACACACACACACACACACACACACACACACCCACACACACACACACACACACACACCCACACACACACACACACACACACACATGCTGACGCAAAGGTTGATTCGCCTTTCTTACGTAGATATGAACATACACAAGTAAAGGGATCAAGTAACATTGAATGTTAACATCGACACAACTTACTTAGAACTCTAGCAGTTCTCAAAATGTTTTATCCATTTGATCAAAAGAAACATGGAACAGTTTTCGGTTGTCCGAATTTCCTTTGTAAGTCCTTTGCAAGTTTCTGCATATGTCAACAAAGGTACCAGATCCCTTTACACGGTCGACGCACCACTGCGTAACAGGGCACTTTCGAGACGTATGTTAAAAGGCAATTTGCTTGTTTTGTGTAAACAATAATGCCAGCTACGTTCCAGTTTATTTTTTTTATCATGACATATGTATTTCTATTGAATTGAATTCGCAATGCATTGTGTCGAGGCATACCGGTGACACCTTGTGACGGATGGGCTCCCGTTATTGCCAAAGGCTTTTTTTTGTACCACGTCATTAATTCTGGCCAGCCCGCAATTAATTCTAGCAAACAAACAACCATTTTTAAAATTCAGTATCGAAGGAAAAGGGAATTAATTAGGAAAAAAATGGTTCTTGTTATTTTAGGGAATGAGATGCAGTATCATGCTCTGATAGTTGCATTTAATGTCCTTTTGGTTTGATTGGATTAAATGGATAGTTGAGTTCTGGTAAAGAGAGTACAGATTTGGTCAAACTATACTTTAGTAACCAAAGCCTGCACCATTACATTACAAACTAATAGTTATTACTACACCATGCTCGAAAGGAATTCAAAATTACAAATGACTAAGTAAAAAGCTTGATATGATTAAAGAGCTGTTCAAACTCAAGGCGCTCTCTATGCACTCATCTGTTTAACCATTTAAAATTAAATATTGTGCTTGTGATGTTTTGTTGAAATAGTGATTAGATAGATAGATAATCAACAACTATATACAAACCTATTTTGTAAACTTTTGAAAAGAAGAAGCATTTAAAACAAATTTAACGGCTGGTTCAAAATTGTGTAATATTATTGTGGGGCCCCACATTTATAACAAATCGTTATGTTTATGGATATTTCAGCCATTTCTGAACCGATTTTGATCAAATAAAGTTCATTCTGTTATTACAATTGTATGCTCTTTCAAATTTGACACTCAGATTTTCATTATCTCACAAACAAATTATTTTGTGTAGCGTCCTCTATACAAAAACTCGACTATCCCTTTAACCCTATCAAGCCCAAGCTTTTTTGGGATTCCCAGGCCCAAGGGGGGGGGGGGGGCTCATAGGGCCCCCCCTCTCTAATTTCTTTATTATTCAATCAACCACTTTCATATTTGGCACATGTGTCAAGCAGGTCAAGCTCTACAAGTTGAAATCATAAACATTTTTAAAGGTCACCCTATGAAGGCGCTATTTACGATAATATGATAAAAAACATAGAAAATGTCAGAATATAGAAATTTGGAGCTGTTTTCGCCAAATGGACTGTTATCAAGTAAGCAAATTTAACTTTTCAACATAATTATGTAATATTACATATTCTGGAACATAGATCAGGACATTTCTGTGGAATTTGATGGGATTTAGAGGCCCATTAGGTCCGCAAAGTCATTGTGAAGGTGACCTTCACACATCTTAATTTTTACCCTATAAACTTAAACCAAATGGATTTCTTTCATATCAAAATGTTTGTTGACATCATAAGAAACCCTTATTAGTAGATTTTAATCACAAAAATATCCTAAAAATATATCAAAACTGTATATGACTTAATTCTTATTATATTCATTGTTTTGCGCCATTTTGTCTTTAAAAACAAAGAAAAACAAAAGAAATATCCATGAAATTTTTTTTCCAGATAATGACAACCTGTTACCGATCATATAGATTATATAAATAAACTGATTCATGTCAAAGCCTGGACAGTACAATGAATTTACACATATTACACTAATTTTGTGTAATATAATGACCATATAAAATCACTTTCACTATAAATTTAGTAGATACTGTTACTAATTGAAGATAAAAATACCATGTCAATACCTTGGGTTGTGTATGGAAAGGTTGTTCAATTCAAATTTTGAAGAAAAAAAAAATCGGAAAATTATGAGAAAATTAGTTTTTTTTAGAAATTCTGATTATTTATATTGTTTTCCGCCATTTTGTTCTTGAAAAACAAAGAAAAACAAAGAAAAAACAAAAAGAAACAAGTGAAATCTATTTTCTGATATTGTGACTTTACTTGTGTACAGTTTATACATTTCAAATAGAAAACACTTCAGAAATTTACACGATTTACTTGTTTAGTGCAAGAAAAACAAAATAAGTCTTAAATTGACAAACATGCCTTTCAGAAAGTGGTTACCATGGCAACGGGAAAAACCTGACACTTTTAAATTTCATACCACAATGTTCCCTATAAAATTTTAGGAAAAGTCACCGAATTTGGTGAAAATTGGATGAAAAATGTGGGCGTGGCAGTAAAAAATATGGTAGGGGGGGCTCATTCAGCCCCCCCTTGGGCTTGATAGGGTTAATACTCGAATTGTGTTGGCTTAAGCCGTTCATATTTATAAGGACTTCTGCAGCTGACCCGTTATAACTTTACACAATTATATTAAAATGCTAAAACATGTACTTCTATTACCAATATATTAGCAATTATTACTGATCGAGAACTATGCATAAGACATGCATGATACCTGATACCTCTAAGAAGAAATAGTATTTAAAGATCTACATGCGTGGTGATGTAGAGGGCACTATTTAAAATTCTACACGGCGGTTCGTCTTTCGAAACTAGACTACAGTAGTTTGTGCGTACTACGTAACACAGAACCAGTGTTTTTTTTGCGCCGTGCGCAAGGCGATCGCAATATAGCACGCGCTTGTGTTTTTTTTGATCCGAGCCACCTTTCTTCGAAATATTGCCACCTGACATTATTTCAAAGGCATCTCAAAGTTAGTAGGTGGAAGGGTTGTACGTGTTTGTTTAGGATGCTATAGAGATGGAAGCGTATCATTTCGATTATGTTGACACAAACGATAACGTTGAAATACAAACAGATGGAGTCGTTGAAAGTGTGTCGCATGACAGAACTGAACATGCGTAACTAGGGTGAAACCATCCAAAAGAGATGAGAGGGCATGAGGGGGGGGGGGGGGGGGGGTGGTGGGCGGACACGCGTGAGCCAAACATATAATGGTCCCTATACTGAAGTTTAGACTAAATACAAAAAACCGTGATCATTTGGAGACGACTTAGGCACAACTGTAGAATACTATAGCCAGTAATGTTCATATGATGTTGTTTAAAGCTAGTCTGGATCGTTAAATAAGACGCACGGTGGTGCCATCTTGCGTACGATATGGTACTTCCAAGAGAAAAAGAATAGACAATCCTTTGTCAGGAATATTTTAACTCTCATCATCCTAGTCTTGTTGATGTTCCCATAATTATTCACACATAAAGAGAGAGAGAGAAAGGGAGGGAGGGGGAGAGAGGGAGAGAGGGAGAGAGAGGGGAGGCATGCAAGGGCATGGCAAGAAGCGCAAACGAGGTGGGGGCGGCCGGGGGGGGGGGGTGGGTCCCCATTTCCATCACTTCGCTACGCCATTTGAGTGAACACAAACCTCTTGAGGTGTCGAAATTAAACTTAGTACGTGTCATCACAAATAAGAAGTGTCTCTCCGCTTCCCCTCGTAAATATACTCGGAATCAAATACGTATCGAATTCCCAATGCCATCTGGGCCCTCATTCATAACACCCCGCTAGCTAAACGCATGATAAGTCTATTCCAAATGATGTCGAACGCTTTAGTGAGCAACAAACAGCTTTCCTAGTCCCCAACTATGGTTAGCTGTGTAAGCCTTAGGAACCCACTAACTGACTAAGTTAACCCTAGTTAATAGTTAAAATATCATGTGCTAAATATCTAGCCACATCATCCAAAATAGACTTAATTAGCATGCTACTATAAAGCTAAGCGGGCTTTTTATGAATATGGGCCCTGGTCTTTCCATTACTTATAAACGCGATCATAGTCGTATCAGTCAAAGTAACTTAGCTAAATAAAATATTATACGTGTTTAATTGACAATACATTGCATCTTTTATGATATGCATAATACATAGTATGTGTTTTAAATCATCTGTTTATAGTTGCGATAAAACACCACACCCATTCCCAATCTGTCACAAAAAAATTCATTCTAACTCTTTTACGTAATTCGATAAACGTGAAATTTCATAGCCATCCGGCATTTTGTTTCCTTCATTTAGTGCCTACAGAAGAACAATATACGAGCAAATATATTTAACATTAATAACGACAGCTACGAAAATATAGCTTCAGTAAAAAAAATAAAAAAAATAATGAGTTTTCTTTCTTATTAGTAAAACACTTTAAATATTAATGACAACAAATAATTACGCAACCAAAATGGTTGGCACCCGTTATTTTATTGGAGAAACATTAAAAGAAAGAGTTCCATACCAGGATGACGTGATAAATTCATTCAGTACTTCGTCGGGTGAGAATAGTAAGGACGTTACGTCAGTTTTTGGCTACAATGAGTTAGGCATACCATCTTGTACATCGGAGCTTCCTTTATTGATGCCAAAAGCTCGTAATATTTTCTCAAACATCAAAGAGAGCTCCATTCTGTTTATGTACCCAGCGCTCCCAAACTTTAAAAATGATGAGCCCGGAATAGCAAACAATAGCTCAAATCGAAATCGAAACAAATCGAAATGATTTAAATCTAAAATAAAACATTTTCGTGAACAAGACTGTAGTTACCCTCTTAAAGATAGGGTTGAGTATTGGTATTTCCCGAAGTGCCCCTCCCCTGATATTTGTTTGTGAGATAATGAAAAACTGACTGTCAAATTCGAAAGAACATACAATTTTAATGACAGAATAAACTTTATTTGATCAAAATCGGTTCAGAAACGGCAGAAATATCCATAAATATATCTTTATTCAAAATGTTCTTCACCGGCAATCACCGGGCGATATTTAAACTTTTTAGAACAATTTTAAAAAATGCTCGAAGACTATTTTGAAAAAAAAATCAGAATATGTTTTTAAAATTCGTTGATGATATCTCTATTGAATCATTATTTTAACAAACATTAAATGCACAATTTTGTATGAAAAAAGGCTAAAACCAATGATTTGTTTAAATAGCGCCCTCTTGAGTTGTAACGGCTCTTTTTGAATGATAACAAGGGTTTTACTTAGTCGTTTGTAATTGTGTATACTTTTCGAGCATGGTGAAGATATAACTATTACTTTGTACCGTAATGGTGCAGGTTTTGGTTACTAAAGTTAAGTTTGACCAATACTCAACTATCCCTTTAAATTAATTTCCTCAAAAACCACTCAATGAAAGTTAATATCCGATTGACACGACCATTCCGATTTATTATGCAAACATTGATTTTCACAGTGAGAAAAGGATCTCGTATACTGTACCAGAAATAGTGAAGACAAATAATATATACAGAGGCGAATTAATCGACTGGTGACGTAAAACAGATGCTATAAATCAATTCAACGAGACGGATTTAGCAACGAGAAAGAAGGCACGCGGGGCAAAATTTATAAAGGTCTAATTTACTATAGGTTGTGACATGAATTAAAACGGTAACCATAGCAGTGACACAGTGCTCCATTTCCCCCCATTTGTATGTATTATAAACGCGTTGTACAACAATTGTGTTACCTGACACTCGATAGCGCTTTCTATAATAAATAGTGCACTGTCCACCCCGAAGTCACCTCCAATATATGAACTGGGGTAAATATTTGTTATATTTGCTTTTATTATAGGTTTTCTCGGCCAATTTCGTAAACTTGTATTCGTATTGATAAGCGGTTCATTCAAATTCGCGAAATTAAGCTGAAGGCTTACAACTGTCATTCAAAATTGTATTTCCTTCATTTTATTTAGCTCTTCGCTCAAGTGATTTAACAAAGTCTTATAGCATTCAATTAAAAAAGCACTCTATATTAGCATTCAATTTCGCCAACGGAATTCACGGAAAGCGGTATTAGGTAATCACGAATTTTCTCGCTTTAAATTTAATGACAATTTTACAAAATAGAAACACGTTTTAAATCGAATGCAAACAAAATGTTTTCGAATGATCATTATATGAATTAAAATGCTAAAAAACGAATTTGAACTACAAAATACAGCTGCGGTGACAAAATCGGCGAAATTGAATGCACACAAAATGAATTTGTGCGGCCAATTTTCGAAATTGACCGAGAAATCCTATATTTATGCAGGACAGTTTATGCATATTTCATGTTCAGTCTCTGTAAAATATTATCATTACGATAGTATAACCATGGCGGTGTAGATGACATAAATGACAGTCATATTCATAATATGAAGTTATGGGTCTGTAACAATGCGTTTATCAAGGCGAAATTTAAAACCGAAATACGTTTCAAAAAGCCGTTTCTGGGATAAACAATTTATTGTATTTACACGCACTGCATGATAGTCTCAACAACAAATGAGTGATGATTTACCTGATGATGCAAACGAGAAAGTGTGGTTTTTGTTTATATAATCACTCTGGAAATTAGAATGACATAAAATAATATTCCTTAAAAATTAGTTTGAAAATCGTTTGTAAAATAGGATGAATTTGTCTGTTTTACTGCTTGTTTGTCACATCGTTATTTGCCCTTTAAAATGTTGCCGCAAAACTGTTGAATAAAATATCATGTCTTTTACGTATTTTAATTATTATATTATACTGTTTTTATGCATCGATATCTGCCGCCCTTAATCCTCCCAGGAGAGGTTATATTCTTTGTTTTATGCATCTTCGGTTCATCCCTGTTATATTCATGTATACGCGATGAAAAGGTCGAAAGTAATAATTATATGAGTCTGATCCCCTTGTTTTTCATGCATATCGATTGGCTCTTTGTATGCGGACAGGAATTATGCCAAATTTGCTTCTGCCTAGTCACACCATCACGACATTGTGCCACGAATGCGGTACGAAGTGGTACGAATGTAGAAATCGTGGACATTCCTCATAATTCGTATTGGGTTCTTGTTGGAGTCTTGGTGATTCGGGGAAGTTCGTAGCCTTTAGTCAAGGCTCTATATGGCTTGGGGATTCTCTATGCGATCGCGAGTAGCTAGCTAGTTGTGAGAGAGATATATACTAACTGGCTCAATAGCCTTTAGTCACTCGATTCGCAGTAATTTATTAATGAGCAAAGAAAATAAGGCATTACTAATTCATGAGAAAAATCATCAACCAATCAGATCGCTAGATGTGGATACATTACAATAAAAACTAAAGCATAGAAATACCTTTTTGCATCCATATCAAATCTCAACTCTTTATTTTAAAAGAAAACAACATATTTTGTAATGACGTACCCTATAAATAATGGACGCGTCCGCATTGACGGGGTCCTGTGCATATAGCCTATGCTAGTCCGTCGCGGAGACCATATAATAAGCAAATAATTACCGTTGGTGAATGTGATGGGACAAACTATCACTTCCAAGGCGATCTGGATGTAGCTATCTTTCCGAAGCGAAGCTGAGGAAAGATAGCGTATACATTCAGATCGCCGAAGAAGTGATGGTTTGTCCCATTGCCTGAAACCAAAAGGTGATTATTTGCTTTATATTCTACATTGGAAACATTTCACTGGTAGCTAGGTCTACGAGAAAGACAATCTAACTGTTTTTAATGTTTAGGCCTCGTACTAGACTTTGATCTACTTACCAACAATGCTATTCTAATTAACTCCATGAAAATTCCATAGCCTAAGCCCTAAGGCTATAGGCTAGCACTTGGGTCTATATAAAATGAAAGTGAACTCCAACTCCAAGTCAGACTCCAAAAAAGATTGTAATTAATGATGATGAAACACTAAAACAGTTCAAAAGTCAACGTTCTAAAGTCTAAACGTCAAATAGAGTCATGGCAAGCGGTGTACGATACATACAGTGCATGTATGTACGTACGACGTATACTGTACGCATTACATTTGTAATTCGCGCCACTCATCGCATCCGCGGTTGCATTGAATTGACCGTGCAGTGTGTGGCTATTCAAATCCCGTATTAAATGCAGCGGACCTACCGTACCCGGTACCTACAACGGCAGTGTTGGAGTCATACTTCTATGGTGTGCTGAATAGTACGGAATTTGAATACACATTCTCCACAGCAATTCAATGCAACCGCGGGGTGTAGATAGTACGTTACCAATTATCTAGTGAGTGCAACGCACTTTCACCCAATATATCTACACAGTGTAACGAAGTTTTCTTCTCCCATCAATGATGGGCGAAACTATGTTTCATCACGTGATTACATTTTGACCAATCGAAGAGCAAGATTATTAGTATGTGGAATATAACAACCACTATAGTTACTCTATGCCACTAACAGTGTATTGTGCAAGGTTGCGCGTTTGGTTTTAAAACGAAGCTTCAAAACAAAGACTAACACTCACAGACAGCTGATCTACCTGGTCCGTATTATGAATATGGGCTTCGTAGATTTTCTACGAACGAAACAATGTAAATAAAATAAAATAAAACTGTTCACGTTCACGGCTGATGATAGGCACTCGCGCTGCGCGCTTGAGCTCGGCCTTTCGCGGTTAGTACACTGCCGTTGTAGAACCTGCCAGACAGCACGATGCCTATCGGATAGGCTACTCTATTCGCGGGAGGGCCGCGACAGTTTTGAACTGTTCAAAACATTCGTGGTCTTTTCACGATTAATAATTGTGATCGTCCTGCATTCTTTCTGTGTACGTGTACGTGTACGTGTACGTGTACTGTGAATCTGTACGCCCGGTGAAACTGTACGGAAACCGGGCTACGCGATATAATATGGGGGAAAGTATATACACATGTATAAACCGGGTTACGCGATATATGGGGGAAAGGTGTATACAGAGTATAGAACCTAGACTACGCTCAGGCACGCTGATTCCACCAGGGAGTATTTCACAAAGATTGCAAGTTGAACTTAACTCTAAGTTGGACCTAATAAGTATGGCAAGCCATTTGAAGCTTTGGAATAAAATATATTCAAAAACACAAACAAGACAAGTATTTGAGACTTCCAACCCCCCCCCCCCCCCCCCCCCCCACCAAAAAAAAAATATATAACTGATTCTATCAAACTTTATGCTTTTTCAAAAGAAATGTTTCAACAATTTTACAAGAAAGAAACTAACGGTCCAAAATTGTAAGGTCCAACTTAGAGTTAAGTCCAACTTGCGATCTTTGTGAAACATCCCCCTGGGAGTTGTTTCACAAAGATCCTAAGTTGAACTTAACTCTAAGTTTGAAAAACAATTATGGAAAACCATTTGTATCCTTTGAATAAAACATATTCCAAAGCAAAAAATAAAAGTATTTGAAACTTCCAAGAAAATGTATATATCAATAACTCCAAAGGCTCCTTGATAATAACAAATTTTGGTGATTCCAATAAAAATGTACGCCTTTTAAAAGAACCATTCCAACAATTTGACAAAGAATCAAACGGCTTTCCATAAAAGTTAGGTCCAACTTAGAATTAAGTTCAACTTAGAATCTTTGTGGTTTACCCCCTGGTTCTGAAAACATGGCACTGCACGCTGTGTGCTTTTCCGAATTGGATGACACGGTCACTTTAAATAGCTCTAAATGCTCCTGGGTGGAAAGCTTTTGGGGGATTGGCTTATACTCCATTTGCATCAAATCTGAAAATAGTCCTCGGAAAATTGGGAAATTAGATTGTATTATACTGGGGCGAAGTCCTTTGGGTGGTTCTCTTCATTCAAAAACATCAAAGACTATAATAAGCACGAGCGGATCCGAACGAATTCAACTGCCAAATGGGCAAACATCACCATGCATCATTTATTCAAACTTGTCTTAGGTTGGTGATATTTCCTTCATAGAAAGTTCTCCTATTTTTGGTTCATCCCTATTATAGGTAGTTTTCCCAACCCGTAATCTTTCGTGTCACGGTTTGTGCTAAATCCCACCGCTTGATCTACAGTCGTAATCCCCGCCCGTCTGCACCTCTGATGCTTATCGCTATCATTACCGCGTTAAAATTACATTTCAATTATTCATGATATCATTATTGTCGTACAGCCCGCCCTTCGGTGTTTCAAAAGTTCTTCATGATAATAATAGACTTCGAAAACATGTTTAACATGTTTCCGAAGAAGACCCCCATTATCTGTATTACCTATATAAACTTTACAGGTAATACATATAATGGGAGTCTTCTACCATGACTAAGTTGTCTAATTTTCAAAGTTCTTATTGTATTATACATGTGGACGATTACCATCGCCGCTTTATCCTCAAATCTTTACAATATTTGTATAACGATAATTGACTTAAAAACATGACGTCATGCAAAGCTTTATACAAGCTCACGGTCTTTGTTTCACTACTCTTCTTCTTAATGCAGAGACATAGCCGCGGGGGCTGCAACCCCCCCTCCCCCCTCCACACCCCACTGCAGTTTTTAAAACGGACCCATTCGGGCAAAAAGCACCTCAAATTTTGCCAAACCTTGTCAAATTTGGGCAAAATCATGTCATAATCGGGCGAATCCATGTCATATTCGGACAAACTCATGTCATATTTGGGCAAACCCATCTCATATTCGGGCGAAGTCATAATCATTTTAGTCCAATAATATTATATGGTCAATTTCTGGCGAAACCATTACAAACATATCATTTCCGGGCATCAAATACGTAGGCGAGGACCTTCTTTATTTGCTTGTGAGGTGAAAAGGCGGGGGAAGAAAAATTATTCGCGCAAAAGGCCTCAGTCCCCCTGAGAATAAAATGTTCCCCTACGCCCATGTATGGCTCGAAAAATACTTCGACATTATTATCTTTTGAAAAAATGTAATAGAAGGCAGACTTGAGGAGAAAAACATGCTAGAGGAATGAAGCGTACAAATGCTCCTTGACTCTGTGACACAAGTGCCATGTATGCATATTTTAGAGACAGATCACTTAGGAGAGAAGTTTGATTATGATGAGTTTAAACGTGCCTGTGGGCAGACAACTTAAAGAAGTAGAATGTCTCCGATTAAACCGCGCAGCACGGTGTGAAATACACACTGACTTAGTGCGATGTAGATAGTGCGCACAAGTTTGAATCGACGAACCGATGTGTAGCGTCTTTCTTTATAGTGTATTTCTGTGTGTATATTATATCATTTCGAAAAGTGCCCTGTACATCACCACGGATGACAATCTTTAAAGTTGGGTCGGATTCTTGCGTGGCGCCATGATGATCGCTATATTGCATGCTTGCAAACCCAGTGCGCACGGCGCGTGCTATACATTGGCTCAGTGTTGACAGTGTGCACATAATAAATTAGCCAAGTTCAAAATGGCGACTGCAGTCTATACAGCAACATCACGCATGGCCATCTTCAATGTTACAGCGGAATTGACTGATCCAAATATACGTCAGTATCACTGTGGGATATGTGAGGCTCAAATTAATCACATGCTTCACTATCCAATTGGGAGTTGTATTGACGAATACGCATGTTCGCGCATGCGTACATCTATACTATTCACATCACGCCACATCATACCTGGAAAAGGGACGTTTGGTAATTAAAGGTACAGTACAGTAATCTTCCAAGCATGTTTTGCTTTTCCATGTAAAAAACACAAAACACAAAACACAAAACAGACATGACGGAAGAGGTCAGCTTTGTGGAACCCATGGCCTTTATCCTCAAAGTGTTGTTGTCGCGTTATTCCCTTGTTCACCTTTCCCTAATGATTTACACGCTCCAAAGAAACTGACCAAAGCAAGCTGCAGCTTCTTTCTCTCTGGTGAATCAAATTAAAAAAAAAACTAAAAAAAACTGCCCTCTTGCACTCATAAGCATCGCCACAAGGGGGAGACAGTGGGGAGAGGGTCACAGAGAGAGAGAGAGAGAGAGGGGGAGAGATGGAAGAGTGAAGAGAGGGAAAGAGAATGAGAAAGAGAGAATGGGATAGGAGGAGGTTAGATGAAGAACATTATTCTCATCAACGGATACTCAAGATGCAAGACGATTCAGACAACACAGGATGGAGTGTGAAGGATGAATAAGGATGCAAACACGTCGGCCCCGTTTGTAGAAAGAGATGCAAGCAATCGATTGTTATACAAATAATACACGGTCTAGAGTGCGTTGTGTAAATGCATCGCACGCGAGGGCTATGTTAGCTGCGCACTCGGCTTACGCCTCGTGTGCAACGCACAGCTAACATAGCCCGAGAGTGCGATGAATTTACATGACGCACGATAATAAGACCGTAGTATTAATTGTTTTATAAAACGAAACAATCAAAATAAAACAATCCGTGGTTGAGCAACCACGGATTGTTTTATTTTGCTGGATTATTGAAAACAGACTTGCCAAAATCAGTAACCCAGACTATCTACTCTCTAGAGTGGGAATTTGTTAGGAATTTACAAAATTCATCAACACTTACTGCACTCGCTTCACTGAATTTGACTTTGCAGATCAAATGCAGTTGATTGGAAATTGCCGAAGATTTTCCCATAAAAGTGAGAATTATCAAAGAATTGTATGCATTTCCATTCCAAAACTTACCAATATGATATCAAACCACATACCATATAATTTACGAAACTGCTACGATTTATTTACTACAGAACAGATGTTTAAAAAACGAAGCATTTTACACTTTTTTTTTCTCACTTCGCAAGTTTGTCTTCGTAGAACTATGTAAACAAGCATTGTGACGTCACGGGGTTGCACACCTTCGGCACGATGGTTGCGCGGTATCGGCACGGTGGTGCAGTTGGTGAAAAGTAATCAATGCCCACGTGATCAGTATTAGCCAATCACGTTACTGAATTTACCGGAGCCGTTTTTATAAAAAGTTGCAATTAATTGTAAGACATATCATGTGACTAAATGCGCAAATCTGATTGGTTGAAATGCGGATATTTTCTGACTTTGGCATCGGAAACGTTATGCAGTGTGCGATGAGCTTTCCACAGAAATACAATATAGCTTTCATCTGCAACGCCATCAACGTTCAGTCCTGTCATAGATGAAGCACAACATGATTCACTTCCATACTAATGATATCGATGTAAGCACGGGCGTAGCGACTTACGTAATACCTATTCATCAGGGGGGGGGGGGATGAATGAATAGATCACCCCCCAGTTGAATGGGTATCAATGACATGTCTACGCCCGTGATGTAGTGCATTCGATACTAGGTTGTTTTCTTAGGTTTAATATGGCTATGGCGATAGCAATTTCTTTTGAAAATGGGTTCTGTTAACTCTCACGTGAAAATGGCAAGCAAAATAACGAACGTTGAGTACAACGTGAACAAAAATAACCACACAGCCGGTGAATTCAACTGGTAACTCGTATCATTATCTACCTATCGGGTTTATATAAATCAAAGAAAAAAGTCATGTGGCAATGGCAATTGACTTCAGATATGCAATACAGACTGAAAATAACCAAACGGTAAATTCAACTGTTTTATAATAATATCTATATAGCTGGGGTATACGCAAAAGTAAGGTTTATTGTAATAACTTTCCTTCGTGTTCAAATGGTGCCTTGTGATGGCGCCCTATTGTTTCGAAAAGCTTCAACATAGAGCAGAACATATGCAGTTTGACAGGGATGACTACTTACAATAACAATTTCACTGGTTTATTTAGATTTAAAACTAATGTAAGTAAACAGTTCAAAGTCACCAGGTGGTTATTGTCAGACTGAACTCAGTGTTCTTCATTTATTTTACATTGCCACATTACATTACTTTTTAAAATGATAAAGCTTTGATTTAGATAAATATGGTGTTATGTGTATATAGATTCACTATCACCTTGAATGTTGTTATATCTCAGGCTGTACCGCTCATTCTTAACACATTTGCCATCGTCACAATGCAATCAACAACACCCTTTTCAAAATAAATTTATATCGCCATAGGGATCCGAGCACTACAAATAACTGGCAATTACAATTCCACTGCCAGTCGAACTGCTCTATGTGGAAGATTTTCGAAACAGTAGGGCGCCATCACAAGGCGCCATTTGAGAACGAATGAACGCTATTCATAGTAACTGTCTATACCAACAAAATAACGAGAAAAACAAAAATGAACCGATCAATTAATTTGAAACTTGCATTAACGCCTTTCAAAACAGCCATACTTCCAACCAGAGGTGCATTAATACAAAAAAAAAACACATACGTAAAAGACAGTTATCGTTTTACAGTATGTGATTCAAGAAAACGTGTTTCCAAAAATATGTAATAACTGTTCATGTGTTAGTTAACAACCATGAGACGATCTGAAAGAACAGAATAATTACATTCTCATAGGAACATGTGGATGGGCAATGATAGTCTTCTTCTGCAGACCCTTGAACACATGATTGAATATTATCATAAGTTTGCATAGCCGGATAACGTTTATCTGGACGCATTTGTTTTGTTGTACTATACTTTTTGATGGAATGGACTGCTAAAACGAATCCTTTTCTTATAGTACCAACATTATTATTATTTGTTTGAACTATCAGACAGACACACACGCAGTCTAAAATTATATAATATGTTACATTTTATCATGAAAAAAAATCATTAGAAATATAATTTTTAGGAACAAATATTTTTATCTACGGTAGATGTGAAAAAAGTGAGTCTTTGACACTTTTTGGGGGGTGTTTTTTGAGCGTATATCAAAATACGATTATAACTGCCTGAGTAAAGCCCATTGAAGACTGAATGGTCCCAACACGGGGCCTATATGTATACTGTCGTTATGTATGTTATACTTTTATATTTGTATGTTTTTTAAGTTGTGGAAAATAAATGAAATGAAAAAATGAAATGCCAATGATGAATGTTCTCTAGTAGATTTATATGGTTATTTTACCAGTTTAGGTTTGAATTGCTCCCCCTCTCTTGTATTTCTGATGGATCCTGACACACAAAACATTAACCGATTCCCTAATAGATTGTACATGACCCAGTTGGCAATGGGTTGCGAAGTTATAGTATGACTTATGAGACAATTCAGTTAATACTAATAACAATACAACAAATAATATCCCTTCTTGTTTTCTATGCACTTTTGTACTGTGTAACGACTATTGTGCGTGCCTGTGATTGTGTGTTCATGTGACGTGTGTGTTTGGGAAGTTCGTACGTGTGTATGTAAAGTATGTTTGTTTATTGTGTGCGTGTGGGTATGCTATTTGTACGTGCTTGTGAGTGTGTGTGTGTGTGTGTGTGTGTGTGTGTGTGTGTGTACGTGTATGTTTGCGTGTGTATAACTGTAGTTGAGTGTTTTTGTGTGAATATGTAGGCGTGAGTACATGCATACAACATATGATATGACCGAAAGTAGATGAGACACATGGTGTTAGACATGTTAGATAGCCTTTTAGATAACACTAAATACGTATACACATGGGCCCATTACTAGTACACACTGCGTATCGGTTATTCTATGTATCTGTATTAAAAAAATAACATAAAACATTGCCCCTTTGGCCTAGCCATAAGTCATTGAGGTATTTTAAGGATAAATTTGGCACCCTCTTAGTTAGAGCCTACGTAAATTACACCTACCTTCCTCACCTGTGACGAAGCGTGGAGCGTGGTCCAACCGGTGTGAGGGATAATGAGGCAATGGGGAGGGGGAGGGGGGGGGGGTTGGAGGGAGCACGTTTAGCATTGCATTTCGTATATTTTTGTAATGATCACCCTTATGTTTGTATTGTTTTATTCAAATTACGTTGCCCGTGTGTGTGTATATGTGTGTGTGTGTGTGTGTGTGTGTGTGTGTGTGTGTGTGTGTGTTTGTGTTTGTGGGGGGGGGGGGGGGGTGGACACGTGCCCATGTGCTCTCATTACCTACGTCCCTGTCCTCCAGTCATGTTTTTATATTGCATTATAAATGCACTTCTCGATTGGGTTACGTTGCATGCACATAATATTTTGATTCATATATTTTTCTTTATGATATAAACAAAAGAGTTATATTGAAAATATAGCTGATTTATGATATAAAATGGATTTATTTACGATATAATGTGATTTAAAACATACCTTCTATAGCTGCGCGATGATGGTAATCAAGTTCTAAGTGTTTTGTCTAACAATAATCCTCCGGCTAAAATAGCTCTACTCTCTGTTTACTCCAAGACTGTAAATCAATGTAATTTGGAGTTTGTTAGTGTCGGCAGCCCCCTAAATCACCAAGATTGTTAGGCAGCTCCCTAAATCACCAAGATTGATTACCGAAACAAGCGAGAAATCAAAACATTTATCTGAAAAGTCTAAGACAAAATCTCAATCATTCATGTGATTCCGTGGCTTCTTTCGGTTAAAGGCATATATGCGTGGGTTAGAATGGGTAGTCAGCAAATTCTAACTCGTACTCCACCATAATCTCCCGAGGTAAACTCACGATATGTGTTGAATTGATCGAAGAGCGGTGCTTCTTATGAAATTGCATGCAGCACACAGCTAGTATCTATATACCGAGTGAATTGGTCGAGCTATCACCTGAGCCCTGAGGCAATCGCTGATAAGATCAAAAAGCGGCACTGTGAAGTCGGTGCTGTTAAGCGTGTTACGTAATAGTTTCGCTCGTAAACATCTCTGATGGAATTCCATTCGACCATGATTCGACTAGTACAAATATTCCGAACGCGATTCGGGCCTTCGTGAAGTGGGACAGTTTGCGATCGCTACTTATAACTGAGCCAATGGGGATTACGTACCGTGCGTAAAAGTGCGCAATATGGATCCACGCGTCGAATATACCGGTCTGAATTCCCTTTAAATGGATCTAGTAACTTTGTTGACATATGCAAAAAGTGATGAGTGGTTGATACATGTACAATGTATATTGCTGTACAGTTATTCATTATTGATATGTCCACTGGATATTGTGTGAAAAATGTCAAGTTAAATGGACGTTATATGGCCGAGTAATGAGTAAAAATGCAAAGTGATATTCACAAACTCATTGCACTGACTTTATACACGGTTACGAGATACGACTATCCAGTGGATAGTTTAACATTAAAAAAACACTTCAATCGTAAACATCTTTTTAAAGAAAGGGAAATTCAAAAAACCGAAACCTGTCTAATGCTTCTATTGTTGATACAAATACAACAATGTATGAGGGAACCGTTATAATTCCAATTGGATGTTGAGAATTTGGACAATGTTACTAGATCCCTTTTATCTTTGTCGCATACATGTTCAGTTCTGCATCCATACAATTATGCAAACGTGGTGGCTACTATACGATGATTTAATAGGGAAAATCGATGTCATTGGAAGCCACCAACAAAACTCTTGCTAACAACTGAACAACTATAAGTGTTGTCCTGTTGTGAGCAGGATTTTGTTTATTTATAGGGATCCGTATTAAAGGGAAAGATATAATGAAGAAGAGAAAGTTAATCACACGAGTTACCAGAGGACTGGCCCCCTTCGCTACATTTAGTAGACGCGTGGCTTAGGGCTAATGAATCGGAGATAGGCGCCGCCTTATGTGCCAAAAATGGCACGAGAAGGACTTTAACTAACTTTAACAGTTAACTCAATTTTAGTAACCAAAACCTGCACCATATCAGTACAAACTAATAGTTATAACTCCACCATGCTCTTAAGGTAGATAAACTTTCAAAAGGTTAAGTAAAAGGCCTGTTATCATTAAAAAGTAAACCATTAAAACACATTTTTTTTTTCTTTCTTAAATCATCGAATAAAATAATGTAGGTCCCACATTTATTCCGATCGGATATATTTTTGTTGATATTTCAGGCTGTTTTTTAACCGATTTTGATCAAATAAAGTTTGCTTTATCTTTGAAATCACGTGTTCATCCAAGTATAGCACTTAGTTTTTCATTACCACACAAATTAATTATTTCCTGAAGCGCCCTCTAAACCCAAACTGTAATATATAAAAACAATTGCAGATGAAGAAGACATTTGGTTGGAGGGTAAGGAAAGTTCAGTTGATTACGATGTTATACAAATATATGTATGTAACTTGAGTTTTTACTAAGCCCTATAATCATAATACGTATCAGACCTATGAAACTTTTTTGCGGGGTTTCATGAATATGAACCCGTGCTACTGGATATACAAACGTATGGCCTAGTCCCACTGCACCGTTTTTCCTTCCAATTTGCTATCCAACCAAAATGTGGCGAAACGGTCAGTATCTAGGTAATTCTGAAGTTCCATGAAGTTTTGTTTTACGCGTAACGGAGCCGAGTGAAAAAAGTATCCTACTTGTCCATTCCGAGCGTGGTCCGCATCATTTCGTTTCCTGACATACCTTCCGGATGTTAAATGGGTAGGAAACGGAATGGATAAACGGTGTAGATTAAGAGGGACTAGGCCATAAGCGATTAATCATTAAAGTAATGACGGAAAGTTAAAGGGTAACTTTGATGACAAGTGCAAAAAGTGATGAGTGATTAATAAAATGTGTATTGGTGTAATCTGATCTGTCCACAAAGTAATGTTTGAACAATTTCCGTTAGTTGGATGTTTTTTGGCCGAGCAATTAGCAAAAATGCAAAGTGATATTCCCTAACTCATTGCACTTACTTTGTACATGGCTTAAATTATCCCGTAGACCGTTTAACACATGAGCACTTCAATCGTAAATATATTTTGAACAAAATGGAAATTTGAAAAACCGAAACTTGTCCCGTGCTTTTAGTGTTAATATGAATATGACAAGGTATGAGAGAACCACTAGATTTCCAAGTAAGTTTTGAGGATTTTGACTAAGTATATTACTATAAGTATATTACTAAGTCCCTTTAAATTCCGAAACACGTATCGACGTTTACCATCATACCTATATCATCATGATGATGATGATAATTGGTCTACCTTCTCTCTACCCCTTTTCTACAGCGTAATGTGCAAAACATTTTGGGGGGCTTTTGAGGTATAGAAAAGCGACCGAACGGCTGGGTTAGGGTAAAGTTAGCCCTTCCCCCTCTCTAGCGAAATTAGCAACAATTCTTTTTTGTTTGGGGGGGGGGGGGGGGGGGGTGTGATGTGTGGGGGATTATATTTTCGAGTGAGCAAAGCCACCAAGCGGCTCGTTGAGATTTGGGAGGAGGCATCCCTTCCATGGTAGGAACGTTTAATTTCAACCGTCAAAATTTGAACAAATTTCAAATTTGTTTGTTCTTTTATATCAACATTAAAATTGTAATTATATCACATTTCAATTGTTATCAGGGAGGGGTGGGGAGGGGGGGGGGGGGGGGGTGTTGCAGCTTTCAAAGCCCTCATCACCACGGCGTACCCTTTCCTCCTTTCCTTCGCACAAACCGAACATGTATCGACTATCCATCTGTTCCTGTCCCGTTCAGTTCTGACCTTTATTCATCATCAATCATCAGTCTGATCTGATGGGTTATTATCGACCTAGCCAATGTTTGGCATATTCAGAGTAATTCCAACAAGAGTATGGGAATGGAGGGGGGGGGGGGGGGGGGTTACTGCTGTATCCAAAAACATGGGATTTGATTAATGTATACATTTTTTTTCATCTATCTGATTTGAGCGGTTACAATGATTACAATCGAGTGAGCACAACGTACTTAACTGGTCGACGTAACAGTTGTGTGTGCGTGTGTGTTTGTGGCTGTGTGACTACTGATGTTTTGAAGGAAAAAAAAATGAAATTTCATATTCATTAATCGGTTTTAACAATTATCAATTATGTATGATGTTTACCATCGAGCTATAGAACAATGTTTGGTTAAGCTATATAGCCGTACAGCATCAGTGAAAGGGGGAAGGGGTGAGATAAGGGCAAAGTTAGGGGTACTAATGTATCTATATAAAGGAAGGTTTGACATTTATCCGACGTCTATCACCAGTCTTGTCTGCTATCATTGTGCTGGTCCAACAACTGGTATATCCGTGGCCAATGAAGCAGTTGCGGGGAGGGGGGGGGGGGGGGGGGGGTGGTTCGGGGGCAAAGTAAGTAAGGGATATTGGTGTTTCATAAAGTGAGATTTATCGTTTATCCATCGTTGATCATCTATTTGTTCTAAGGCGTTACCATCGAGCAAACGCAACGATTTGTTTTGCTTGGGTAGATGCAGCATTGGAGAAGAAGGGAGTTGGGATGGGGGCAAAGTTCGGGGTGAGGATGTATCCACAAAGCGATATTTGACATTATTTTGTATATATCGTCTTTCATGAACAGCCTGTGTGGCTGAGTGGTTATCACAAATTACTGGTACATCTGTGGACCATACAAACGTTTGGGGCATAATGAGGGCACTGATGTTGTCATTAAAGGGACTTTGTAACATTGTCCAAATCCTCAAAACTTATACTTTGAACTCTAGTAGTTCTCTCTTACCGTATCATATTCATATTAACAATAAAAGCACGGGACAGGTTTTGGTTTTGCAAATTTCCTTTTCGTTCAAAAGATATTAACGATTGAAGTATTCAGATATGAAATTGTCTACGGGATAATTTCATGCCGTATACAAAGTAAGTACAATGAGTTAATGACTATCACTTTGCATTTTTGCTCATATCTCAGCCAAAAAACATCCAATTAACATGAAATTTTCACACATTACTTTGTGGACATATCAGATCACTCTAATTCACATTTCATTAAGCACTCATCATTTTTTGCACTTGCCAACAAAGTTACTAGATCACTTTAAGTGAGATTTGAAATGACATCGCCTTTATCAGACTGGTCTGAGCGGCAATGTCATCAAGCTGTTGATACAAAAGTTGTGTGTGTGTGTGGGGGGGGGGGGGGGGGGGGGGGGTGGGGGTAGGAGGAGGGTAGGAGGAGACCGGGGACAGGGATAGGTAATTCTGATTCAGTAAAGTGAGATTTGTCATTCACCTATCGATAATCATCAATAAGTTATTGGCCCCGTTGCAGAAAGAGATACAATCGATTGTACGTTACAATTAAATTGTAAATCAGGTCATGCTCAAATCTGATAGGTTAAATCGTGCAAATTTTCTGACTTACAATCAATTGTAACTTACAATCGATTGTATCTCTTTCTGCAACGGGGCCCTGATGGTTGAACGAAATAATTGGCGCAGCCGGGTACCATGCTTCTTTGTTTTAAGGCAAATCTAAGGCTTAGAGGTATACTATAGCTTAGACTATAAACCTGATAAAGTTAGACAATACATTGCATTTTATCCATTGGTTATCATAAATTTGGCCCGAAGGGTTACCATCGAGCTATAGTCACTTAAGCAACGGTGTGGGGGAATGGGGCAACGTCCAGATCCATCAATCTTGTCAGTGGGGTTATCGAGCTAGCTCAACGATTGATGTTTTTATTTTATTATTATTATTATTATTATTTTATTTTTTTGGAATAATTATTATAATTATTATTCATTTATTTATTTACTTATTTAATTGAATTGTTGTTAATCTATTGTAATTATTATAATAATTATAATCATTATTATTATTATTATTATTATTATTAATATTATTATTATTATTATTATTATTATTATTATTATTATTATTATTATTATTATTATCATTATTATTATTATTATTATTATTATTATTATTATTATTATTATTATTATTATTATTATTATTATTATTATTATTATTATTATTATTATTATTATTATTATTATTATAATAATAATAATAATAATAATAATAATTATTATTTTTTTGTTGGGGGGGGGGGGGGGGGGGGGGGGGTAAGGGGTACTGGTGTTTCATATAGTGTTTCATGTAGCATTGAGGTGGAATATCGTTAGAGGTATTGTACAATGATTGAAAATGATAACGTGAGATTTGACCTTATACCCATAAGTTCCATCAGTCTGCTCGGAGAATTTATCTTCGAGCGAGCACAACGATTTCAGTGCTCACGTTAAACTATTTTCACGGTTAAATGGCTAGCCAGTATTGTATTGTAGCTAGGCACAAGTAAAGCAGCTGGTGTGTAGCTTGCCTTAATGGCGTGCTAAGATTCTTTGAATTCCGACCAAGCCAATGCTGACCGACAGTCTAAAGCAGCAGCAAGGCCTAAAGGTTATTAAAGCACGATATTTGCAGGCGCCCGCTATGGCTAAACGCGTGCATTGGACTAGTACACAAAGTAATTCATCAAAATACTTGTATGCAAGGTCGAACTCAACTGTATACAATGGCGTAGGTATGGGGATGGGGGGGGGGGGGGGGCACGGGGCACGCGCCCCTCCCCTCTCAATAATTTTACAAAACAATACCAAACATAATGTAGGGGTAAAGAAATATAAGGTGTGCCGCCAATAATGTGTGTGCCCCAAACAGTTCAACCACGCTTCGCCACTGCATAGACCAATCATAATAGTCTTTACTCCATCGTCATTAACCTACTATCATGTGCCCCCATACCCCAACTTAATGTATTATTATTTGAAAGTAAGCATAGACTTTTGCTTTTGACACCCTTTTTGGAAACATGCTATTTGATTGTTTAAGACTAAACTTAGTTCGAAAATATTAGTTGTCTTACGATTTGTTTATAATTATGTACGGTTTGCCTTAAATATATATGTACCTTGTTTTTTCCATGCCTGTAACAAAACGAATCTCCACATTTTGGACAATAAAGTTAACTTGAACTTGAACTTGAGCATCTCAATCATTTGAGGAAAACAATACAACTCATATACGGAGAAATCGTTAAAAACGAAATAAATACATAAAGTGTACCCCCATCCAATAATGTGTGTGTCCTCCAATCAGACCGATCTCCCTTTAACATTGTGGGTATACTGGATATACTGTGGGTATACAGGTAACATAGACCTATATATACCCTTCACTCCATCACCAATTACTTATCACTATATGCCTCCATACCCCCATATCCCAATCATTATAGAAAAACGATAACAAATCATAATGTGGAAAAAAAAACTTTGGAAATGAGTGTATCCCAAATTAATGTGTGTGTCCACAATTATTAGTCCGACCACGCTACGTCAACAAACGTATAAATATGTTTTCTTTGAGATAATTGGAATACAAAAAAATCATTGATGTTGATGATACTTGGTGGTGGATGGTGATTGATGAATGCGTTAATTTATTCGATTTGTTTAAAAAACCCATTTGCAAGTCCTATACTATTATGAAGGATTGAAAGTTAAAAAGCTATAAAAAGAACATAATTAGTTCAAGGAAGGAAAAACCGTAAAATAATCTGCGCGATGAACATATCACGTATTTTGAAAAGATCGAAAGAAAACTATGAAAACATATTGATTTGCTAATGAATCTTACGAATGAGCGTTTTCTTAAAATTGGCGACATCGATAATTTGTCCACATTATATTGTTGTCCTTTGATAAAAATTATAACCATCGTGTAAAAAGGTGTGATTAACTCAGCCACGCGTTTCCCGGTCGTGCGAGAGTTGGTATATCTATGTGTGTTGATGGGCGGTATTAAAGACGATGGTAAAGCCGTCGCGCTATTACAGCACGGCTATCAGAACCAGAATGGACTTATCATGTGCGGGGAAGTATAACACAGATAGAGACAATTTTACAGGCGTTGGTGAAAAGTGAACATATACGATTTTGACGTAAAACAATTGCTTGGTTCGTGTGGGCGCTCCATAACATGTTAAGTAAGTATTCAAGAGAAGTTGATTATTATTTGCTTCTTCTTTTGCAGTTTTCGTTGTTGTTGTTGTAAAGAATAATATGATGAATGTTAGGCATCATGTGCAGTACGTGAGTCACATGCATGCATACATGGCAGGGCGTAGCATGGTCGATTTCGAACTATCGCGAACTTTTATGTGAGCGTATAATATTGCGCCTGGGAGATCCACTGGGAAAACATTTAAACTATTTTAAATTTTGATGAAAAGAGTTAAGTGTAAAATATGGATGACGGTGGTGATATAGTTCATGTATTATACATATTACAGCAACCTACCATATAGGAGAGAAAAATCTGAATAGGAATTATAGCCAAAAATGATGTCTACATATTTATTTCAATTATGACATGTATGAAGAAAGGGGAAAATGAATAAATTGACAGCATGCGTATGGTTTCTTAATATCGTATTGAATAGGCTCGTAATTGCACATGTACATGTGGAGGACGATGAGAGGATGATGTGGTTGCCATGGTGATACGTGTAGCGGGTGTCCCTTGTGATTGCGTGATGCTAACGGCAGAGTTCGCTGATCAACTTACTTTGTACTTTCACCTAAAGATATATGAAGAAAACCCGAATTGAATAGCCAGTTAATAGTTCTGCAGCCTGATCTATTATGATGAAGCAATAATAGATGTATAAATACCAGAATAAATTTGTGTTTTTGCGTGTGTGCGTTCGTATGTGCATTCGTGTGTGTTTCCGTGTGCATGTTTACATGTGTGTTTGCGTGCGTGTGTGTGTTTGTATTCATGTGCATGTGTACATTTGAATGGCGTATGTGTGTGCATGTGTGTCAATTAATGTTCGCGTATGTTGGTGTACGTGTTTGCGTGCGTGTACATTGTGTGCATGCGAGTTTATGCGTGTGTGCGTTCGTGTATTTGTGTGCGTGTGCGCGCGCTCTTGTGTGTGTGTATGTGTGTGTGTATTTGTGTATGTGTGTATTATGTATGTGTAAATAGCACTTTAACTGAAAAAATTATCATTATCTTGAGACCTAGCTGTCGAATGGATCAAAATATAATAAACAATATGATTGAAATGATGCCTTATACGGTAACCATGGTTACGCAGAAGGGGAAACTTCTCTTATTTCTCGTCCTTCTAGTTAAAGATCTTGTCAGTGGTTAGTGCACCTTATAATCTGTAAACACTGTTGTAGATGATCGTAAGAAAGTACACTGATGTGATATATTGTGTGCAAGTCGCACAATATAAATTACTTGTGATATAGCATGTCAATACTGATTGGGGTCCGGGGGGGGGGGGGGGGGGGGGGCTAATCAATTATGTGGGTTGACACACTCTAGTACCTGTATGTTTTGTGTTTGGGTCAAATTATTGGGAAAGCACGGGCAGACGGGGGCAGGTGAGAACCATCCTTTTAGTTACACTACTATAATTAATGTGAAACTCGGTCAGTTAGGCATTTCATTTTGAATACCGTCTATTCGGCTATCAGCGCGATATCCGCCAACAGGCTCAGTTCAGTTGTTCGCGAAAAAGGGAACGAGTGTTCAATTTTTTTAAAAGAATAAAATATCCCGCCTTTTGATTAAAAAAGGGTTATTAAGACTATACCCATCTAGATACAGCGGACATTCCTGACGATTTCAAAATGTGTAGCATCCACGATAAGCCCTTTAATGTAAATAATAGTTTTGTGTGTGTGTGTTTGTGTTTGCGTTTGCATGCGAGGGCATTAATTTGTATGCCGGTACACACTGTTCTTTTTTGAAGGCCAAATACGAACGTGATAGGTAGCGAGGAGTAATATTATAGAAGTAGCATTTTCAGACCAATAGTACTGGTTCCATCTTATGCAATATATTATCAAAATGAAGGAAATGTACGCTTAATTCCAGTTATTTTCTTTAAACGTTATATTCACGGGCGTAGACATGTCATTGATACCCATTCAACTGGGGGGGGGGGGGGGGGGGATGATCTATTCATTCACTCCCCCCCCCCCCCTGATGAATAGGTACGTAAGTCGCTACGCCCGTGGTTATATTGTTTATATTTACCATGTTTTGAACAGATAAAAGACAAACGTAAAGAGTGTCCACCCCCCCCCCCCCCCCCCCGATAAGTCAACCAACGCTATTCGCCACTGTGGACATGGTGGACGGGGGTAAAACAGAGATATGTAATGCTATGAAGATGACCAGACGCACACATGTAATAACCTTTTCAAAGCCCAGTTCGCTAAATGCATGATGGCAGCTGATGCTAAGATCTGTGCTTACTGTGCAATGACCGGGCCAAGGGGGTACGAGGCAGGGGGGGGGGGGTAAGGGTTGCGTCCCCCCCCCCTCTTCGGAGTTTTGAAAAGTGCAATAATATTTACGCAAAGGTCACCTAAATAGAATACTCATCTTTATTTTCGAGCTAAATCATGTCATTTTCGGCCACACTCATGTCGAAATTCGCGCAAACTCGAACGTGTCAGTATATTCAGGCACACTGACCATGATGTCAAATTTGGTCGAACTCGCTCACATTCGGGCAAGTTTATGTTATATTCAGTCAAATCCCATGTCAAATTCATGCAAACTATTACCGGTAATCATCTTCGGTCGAAATTAGGTCATGTCCTGGTAAAACAAAACAAGACAAAAAGGGTAATGTCACTTTGGACTATATTAAATTATATGATTTGGATCACCCAAATCATATAATTTTTCAGGCAGCTAAGTATTTATTAGTTTTGCTTGACAGGTGAAAACGGGACGTATGGTATTGGGGCAAGAGACCTCGGGCCCCCTCGCATGAAAATGTCATCATACGCCCATGACCGAGACTGATATCTCGCAGCTGGCTTAAGTTCGTCTCTACTTCTGAGAAATTCTAATCTCATCTGAAGTTGCATCTTCTTTAAAATGACATCCTGAACAAATTTATTTTACGTTAAAATGTCACCATCCACTCTGACCTCTCCTACTGTAATATTTCGTTCAAATTGTATTACCATTTCCACAAAATACGTTTACGATCTTATTAAAGCAAACAGACCAGAAATATATAATATAAATGAAAATGAGCAAAGAAAGAAATCGAAAATAAATTTCCTTGCTCATTTTTCATTATGAAATACATTTACAATACCTAATCTGTAACATTACATTGTATATAATTCCTGATGAAACTTGGTAAAAGCAACAACAAAATAACAACAACATCAACAACTACTTACGGATACAACTTTCACCAAGATATTAAATATGTATGCAACTTTTATTGCATGTATTGAATATTTGATATTGGGCATTAATGTCATGTTTATTAACGCTGTAGCTAGCTCATATTATTTTTCAAACGTAGCATGAGTTAAAGGGATAGTTTAGTTTTGGTAGAGAGGGCGCTGCAGATCACAATTTTTTGTGAGGTAATGAAAAACTGAGTGTCGAATTTGAGAGAACATGCAATTTTAATGGCAGAATAAACTTTATTTGGTCAAAATCGACCCAGAAACGGCTGAAATATCAATAAATATATCTGATCTTATAATTAGTTGGGGCCCAAATAATTAGATGATTTTTAGAAAAAAATAAAAAAATGCTTGCACTTTTTCAAAAATGTTCAAAAGCGTTTTTAAAATAGTTGTTGATGATCTCGCTATTTAATCATTATATCAATAAAACATCACATGCATAATTTTGTATGAAAAATGGTTGAAACCAATGCCTTTTTAAAAAGCGCCCTCTTGTGTTTCAATGGCTCTTTTTGAATGATAACAGGCTTTTTACTTAGTCGTTTGTAATTTTGTATACCTTTCGAGCATGGTGGAGTTATAACTATTAGTTTATAATGTTACTGTGCAGGTTTTGGCTACTTAAGTTCAGCCTTACCAAAACTAAACTACCCCTTTAAACTTGAGACTGTAACTGGATGACGTGACAAAAGGCAGCAACTCTGAAACAAAACAATTTTATGTCCTGGGTTTAAACGGGAATAATTGTCGTATATCTTGACCGATGTTGCTAAAATGTTTAGCTGATGGTTCCTCGCATTATTGTAATCGCCCAATGAGTTACTCCATGATTTGCCTTCGTACAAGCCACTAAATCCCTGGGTAGACGTCCGCTTTAAGACCTTGCAAACTAATAATGTCGTTTGATAGTATACAGCTGCTGCTAATCACTGAAATGACAACTGGGAGATTCATACTGTAAACAATTCTGTAATCTCCTCAGACCTCTACATAATCAGCCATTGGTCCTTATCAGAAATCGTCATTTAGTGCAAAGACCTTATCTTAAAGATTGGCATGCGTGGGGATGCTGCACCCATTGAAGTATAACACTACGTAGTGGTATACTTCAATGGCTACACCGCTGCTCGCCATCTTGAACTAGGCTAGTTTGCGCGCACTGCATAACACTTAGTCAGTGTGTATTCCGCACCTGATGTATGAACCAAAACTACCACAACATGCGGTATTCTTTTTTATTCGCAGATGAATAATAATTCGTATATAAAGTTCATATATTCATTCATGAACAGGGAGCGAACACATTACCTCAACACGTCTTAAAAACAAATTTCCGCACAAGACTTTTTAACGAAACAGGCCTATGTATTACTTAGCAGAATTAGCTTGGAATAGTTTTTGTCATTGCTTAAACACAATTTATTTCCCTTTCTTTTTCCCCTATTAACTCATGATTCAGTAGAACCCACAGCCGATGTCAAACTTGGATTGACGATTTCACTTTGACATCTAACCCAGCTTTGACGACTGAACAAGTGGATTCAAAATGGCCGCTTCCGTGACCTTATCTGATTCTCTGTTGACCCGCCTGTCAACCGGAACAATACCGCCGCTGACAAACATTCCTTCCAGTGGTCCTCCTAGTACCTCATTAACATGTCCGCAATGGGAGACGGCGCAGAGCATAGTCTTCCAGCTGGCCTCGTTAGTTCTCCTGATAGCGTTTGCAGCGCCCTCTACGAACACCACGGCCATGCTGGTGACGCACACCATGCTTGTCATGGGCTACGTGCTGATGGCGGCCTGGGCCTGGGTCTACATCTGCGCCAAGGACATCTTCGGGTGGTGCATCGTCTACGCCGTGCTGAACTCGTGTCACGCCTTGTACCTCGCCTGGACCATGCGTCCCGTCAACCTGTCGCGGGAACAGCACGACCTCTACAACAAGATGTTTAAGTCGTTCAAAGTGCCTCGCCACGTGTTCCATAGACTGTGCCAGTACGGAAAGGTCACGTCTCTCAAGATCGGGGAACACTACGCCGAGGAGGGCAAGACGCAGTGCAACCGTCTTTCCATTCTTATAATGGGAAAGTGAGTTGTTTCTATAATATTATCCAACAACATGTGATTACAAAACCCAAACCCACCAATCCAAACCCAGCAAGCCAATGTTCCGAAGATGCACAACGTGTTAATAGTTGTAACTGTACCATATTCATACATGATAACAAAATATGATGCAATGTCAAGAAACCGGTGAGAATTTATGAATTTCTTTAGGAAATACGAATATACAGATCCTTTGTTCTTTTGTGGGTGTTTCATAGTTACTGCAATGGTCTTAATAATCATACTTGATAATATGCTGTTAAGTATTAAAATCGTAATTACTTCAGACATATAATTTCGGAATGAATATCAGTGAAACGTAAAACAAACATACTCTAGTCAAATCACTTTGGTTATTTTCACTTTTCGTCCAAGGGTCAAAGTATTCTGTGAAAGTGAGTTCCTTCATCATATCTTCGAGACTCAGTTCCTCGACTCACCCGAATGGGACTCTTACGAGAAGAGTGAAAAGGCAGATGTCTTTCAGGTTTGTATCGTCTTCTTCAGTTTCACTTAATTTTAGTCGCAGCTACATTGATCGTAAATATGTTCACCATGTTCCGAAGCCTATTCAGGCTACTCCAACATGTCCAAGTCATCTAGCGTTGGTTGAATCCTGCAGATAAAATGCCGACTTGATTCAACCAACCATGGATGAATTGGCGTAGCCTGAATAGGCTTCGGATAGGCATAGGTAGATAGATGCAAGTCCAATATGTTGAACATCGATGGTGAGGCGGATTGTGACTGCGGTCAATGCTCTCGGACCATTGACCACGTACTGCTTAGTTGTGGTGGCCCATTTAAAAAAAACACTTGCAATTGTTGTAAGTGTCCAATTATTGAAACTACAGTATTAGGTAAGCAGCCAATCAGTATGGAGCATTTAAGCTGTTGCCGTGGTAGTTACAATAATTGGACACTTACAACAATTGCAAGTGTTTTATGTAACGGGGCACTGGTACATGGAATGTGCACAAGCGAAGATTTGGCAGAGGCCAACGACGTAGCGCTAAGTTTTGCCCGCCATTGGCAGGAAGTCGTGTGATGATACGAAATGAATGACCAGGAGAATGTCGATAGTGGTACAGTAGGATAACTATTTGTAATCCAATAAACGAAGACGATTGGTTAAGAAGTAATTGGATGTTAGATACAAATTATATGATATGCATACATTTGAGGGTGCTTTAAATGAAGGCGTACTTATTGAATGTCCTCTATAAAGACAACATGATGACGTCTCCGGGACGGGAATACAAATCAACCATGTTCAGTCTTCGGATTAACTCCTTCATATTATTGTATCAATCTATCATTTTAGTCAAAGTAGGGATGAACAAATGAGACAAAGGGCCCTAACAGGATATAAGACATTTTTTAAAGTTATAGACGGGACCTAGATGTTCGATGAAAGGGATCACGAGAGTTCTCAATGAGGTCCAGTCTATATAAACATAAAACAAATTTTAGTAGATGATCACCATTTCACCAGATTTAGGAGTAAAATTCTATTCATCCAAACTCTAATTCTGTTCTTTAGGTGACACTAACCGCCACTACCTACTGCCGATACATGACGTGGCATCGGGACCAGCTGAACGACATCCTGGAATCAGAACCATACCTCAGCCAGGTCTTCGCCAACCTCATCGGTGGTGATATCAGCAAGAAGCTCTTCATGCTGACGGAACGCAACCTCAACTCAAAGGTAAGTGCAAATCAAACGGCAGTTGCCTAGATTCAATGTCAGTTATCACTTCTCAGTAATAAATAAATGATAATAATAACGGGGTCCTTTGACCCAGGGTAGCCACTTCAATGATTGCTCTTCCAGTGGGCCCTGCATAACATAAATGTTACTATTACCCTAACTCCATTCTATGTTTGCCGAGCGACTGGCTAGAAGACAGTTCCTTTGGCATTCTAAGTAAATGTTGTGTATCTTGACAACGTTACTAGATCCCTTTAAGTCCAATGCCACTTGATATAAAGTCATCTTGCTACCGGAGAGCTAACGAAATTCGATTCGACAAAGTCTGCAGTGTTGGTGGTGAGAACTGTCTTTGTGTGTTGGATTCTGTCTCCATGAGATGATATGGCAACTGGTCTAGCCTATATGGGAGGGGGTCACTCTGAATGCGTGGCATTGTGTACCTATAACCTATTACATACAGCATACTTTGTTTTTGACGAGTGATGAGACCTGTCTATGCGAATGGGGCTTGTTCGTGTAGGATGTCATATATGACAACTGGGTACACGGGATGGGTAATATGTACAACAGGTTTATTGACGATGTGAAATACGTGTACGGTGTTTTCTAACAAACGTATTTTATATATTATGTTATTTCGGTCGAGTGACAAGATCTGTCTAAACGACGAATGGGGTAGTTTTTTTTGGGTGAGATGTCAATTATGAAAGGTGGAAATGCGATAGGCTATTTGATATCTATATTGATACAATATAATGTACATGAAGAGTGTAACATTTAACTGGTTGTAGTTTTATTAGGCCTAAACATATGACATAATCTCAATTGTATATATTATTATAGAGATGTGAATTGTTGACCTATATGTGAAATCTCCTGAATTTAAGAAAGTGGATTTAACATGTTATACCACAACTGCATCTTATACAATTGTCGAGTCATCAGCTATTTATAGCTATACTACTTTCAGACAGGAAAAATCGTGACACGGTGGACAAAATCCTAATTTTTTCAGCAAAGCTTCGTCTTGTGTTAGAAATAAGAAAAGTGGTTGCTACAAAAAATCTGATGACGGGATCATGTTCAAAATGGCGGCCGTCTTGGATTTCCAGGTAAATACATGGTTTTTCCACTCAAAACAATATAAAGCGTGTATGAATTTGTTTTTAACGGTTTCTGGCACTACGTAACATCATAAAATACATACCTAAAAATTAAGAACATCGCACTTCCGAAAAGCTCATTTTTATTCAAAATGGCCGCCATTATCTCCAAAGTGCCATTATTCTGTTATTATACATCCACAGATGTAATTTTGATGTCTACCCCCATTTTTGTGGGTCAAGCAGTTCATTGACAATAGTGATAGCGCAATTTTAGTAATTAGAAGCCACACAAATCCAAGATGGTGACAAAAACAGTCAGTGTTCGCCCAAGCGCGAACGAAAATTTGTTTTGTTAGTGGCACTTGATAGATGAGACGATTGGGCATCTATCGACATGAAAACATCTTCAAAATATTTTGAAATGTAATTTTGACAGATTTTTCAAAAGTGTAACGCTTTTTTTTGATACGCCCTGTATAGCAGCAAGGACAGTGTGTGTGGCGATAGGGACACCGCGTATCTAAACAATATATTATCAAATGCCAAATACTTCCATGAATGTCACATTTGTACAGCTTTCAAAAAAGAAACAGGCAGATGGTGTTTATAATGTATCAATTGTAAGACTATAGGCACCATTATTATTCCTAGGATATTGAAATATCTAATATCATATAGCTGAACAAATTATATCACAGGCATGAAATATCACATTATCACGTTACCAATCAATTGAAAAATACAAGGTTGGTGTGTGTTTTGTAGGGTATCAAATACGAATTATTTACGTAAGAATCCTTCGCTTCATGGAATTCGGCAATGAATCCCTCGTAAGTGTTCATGATTCAATTCAAAATCAGAGCAAGAATTAGGGCTCCGTTGCAGAAAGAGATACAATCGATTGTAAGTTGCAATTAAAGTTAAGTCAGAAAATTTGCGCGTTTCAACCAATCAGATTTGCGCATATAGAGCACATGATCTGACTGACAATTAATTGTAACTTACAATCGATTGTATCTCTTTCTGCAACGGGGCCAAGGATGTTTATAAAAAATGAACTCGAAGGGGAAAATCCCTACCAGTAGTGAAACAACAATTTTCAGAAAAATATGATTCAATTAAAAATAAGTGCAAGATAACGACGTTTAGTGAATAAAATATGCTCAAAGGGGAAATCCCTACCAATAGTGAATCAACACTTGCAAGGATAGAAGGGCGAAGATTAACCAGAAGATAAAGAATGTTCTTGATTTTGCATTAATGGCTGTACAATATTCAGACAAACGTGTATTTTACTTTATCAGTGGCATGTCGGTATCATAAACTATTCATTTTAACAGTGAAATAACATGAACGCTGTCTCACAAGCTTATTCCACTCGAGAACCATGAACAATAACTTTGAACGTGTTTTTGTTTAGATTTTACAAATCTTCTACCACATGTAAATGTACCTACATGTATGTTTAATTTACCAGATCATTATTCACTTAAAGGGGTAGTTTAGTCACAGTAACATTATAAACTAATAGTTATAACTCCACTTTGCTCGAAAGGTATACAAAATTACAAACGACTAAGTAAAAAGCCTGTTATCATTCAAAAAGAGCCATTCAAACACAAGAGGGCGCTTTTTTAAAAGGCATTGGTTTCAACCATTTTTCATACAAAATTATGCATGTGATGTTTTATTGATATAATGATTAAATAGCGAGATCATCAACAACTATTTAAAAAAACGCTTTTGAAAATTTTTGAAAAAGTGCAGGCATTTTTAATTTTTTTTTCTAAAAATCATCTAATTATTTGGGCCCCAAATAATTATAAGATCAGATATATTTATTGATATTTCAGCCGTTTCTGGGTCGATTTTGACCAAATAAAGTTTATTCTGCCATTAAAATTGCATGTTCTCTCAAATTCGACATTCAGTTTTTCATTACCTCACAACAAAATTTTGATGTGCAGCGCCCTCTCTACCAAAACTAAACTACCCCTTTAAACATTTTGCCGATATACATAATAAAATCAAGCGTGAAATATAAAATAAAATATATATTTAACATTAAATATTGTTTGTATTACCTCAATTAATGTATCAACTTTTCATGGGATGAGCAGTGTATTTGAGAGAATGTATTGTTTTTTTTTGTTTTTTTGGTGTTTTATTTTTTTGGGGGGAGGGGCGCACACACTATATATTTCTTTATTTTGAAAAGGATTTTCTCCATTTTGTTGTTGTTGTTGTTGTTGTATTCAATTATTGGGTGGCATTCAATGTGACTGTATGCCCCCCCTCCCCCCCCCCCCCCCTCCTCCCCAGCGCTAAGCCACTGACGTTACCTAACGACTTGTCTGCCAAATGTGGTGGGGATGGGGTTTATGTGCATGGCTGGCCGGGGTCTCTATACTATACCATACCATTTCACAAGCAATCTATATACCCACGTAACTATCAGACACTACAGTATTTACCATCGCGACAGACATGCCAGATGTGCTTCTTCAAAAACGCTCGAGGTTAATGCAAAAATGCACTCATAAAAACAGCTAATGATGAACGCAAATGATTTACAACTATTTGATGAGACAAAATAAGTACTCGAAGGTTTCCATGGCGACAGAAAAATGAAGAAGAAAATTGATTGTACATCTCGTCAAAATGTTTGACAAGGGTATTCTGCAAGATGTAGGTAATAAGTTATAGTTTCATACCCTGAAATATAATTATGATTGATCTACTATCTTTAAAGTTATAGTTGCAGAAAGTCCGATTGTAATGTTATTGGGGACATACCCCTTTAATCGCAGTATGTTCAAACTTTGACATACTGTGTTCTGTTGTGTTTTTCATCTCCATCTCGAGTCTAACGCATGTTTTCCTGTCAGTAACGATATGAAACCATGAAGAAAGAATCGAATTACGGTACGTTGTCTAGCTAACAATCAACTGCATTCAATAATTCGATAATGAGATTTAAAAAACGTGTTTGAGAGAAGTAAGTTATAATAATGTATGCCCTTCAAATGATGTGCATACTATTTACACGTGTTGTGTATCAGGTATATGTGCAACTGTTGATTTACTAGAAAGGAAAAGATGTCGAAACCATATAAAGAGCTGCAAGGTTAAGTGTAATATAACCGACGAAGATGAAATCGTCAATAAGACCTTGGATTCAATCTCTCACCAGTGGCATTAACGCCAATCTATTTCAACCCGCGATTCAAGGGTAGTCATGGGCTTATATCGGGAGGCTATAGGGGAGATCCAGCCTCCAAGTGTTATGGTTTGTTATGTTATGTCATATTTGGGCAACCTGTACCCTTAATTGGTGCAAAATCTTCTCACTTTTCATACGTTTTTGGTAAAAATCAATCTAGTTTTTATAGTAGATCAGGAAGGATGATATCCAGTGAAAATACCTCCACCCCTTCAGGCTTCGTGTGATGGTCCGTACCCCCGTAAAGATTGTCTAAGCATTATAGAGATTATTTGATTCTATTTCCGTCACACCGATCTAATCCTAAACATTGCGTTAAATGGTTAACCCTGAACATGTCGGATATATTTCCACTCTTTATTATTATATAGCTTGTGTGGTGTCAGTCTCCACCATTGGCACTGTGAGAGTTGTAATGATGGTTTGCATCGCGTCAAGTGAAAATACGACCGTACGGTTGAAATACAAGAAGTTGATGCTTACGTGTGGCTTCAGTGGTCGCCGCTTTAGTATAACCATGTATAACGGATCCACATTGCACCTGGAAACCGGGGAAAACCGAGGATTAGTTTATGTTAAGCCACGTTCCCATATAATAACGGTTACACAAACTAATCTCAGACGTTGGGTTATGGTTCGTCTTGAAAAGGAATTCGGTAGAGTTCGCATTCCCGAGTGGTTGAATACATTGCATGGCCAATTATATAGCTTGAACCGATGATTAACTCCAGTTGCTTGAAAAGATGTCCGCTAGATTCCGAGGTAGCACCATCGATATAAAAATATGTGTGTATATCGATGGGTAGCACGTACAGATCCATGATTCTCGAGCACCTCAATAGTAGACAGAGTTTGGGGGAAAGTATATAATTATAGTCAACTTAAGTACCAAAGGTCCTGTGAGTAACACTCGTACAAGCCCCCAGGGATACCTAAGATATAACGTTATTAAATGTTGAGGCATGTACGTATACTCAATGTCATCTGCTTAACGGGAAGCGATGGGAAAAAGGGGAAATATTACACATGTAAGTGAGTTTGGAGGGTGTCTGAGATTTAGTTGTATGAATATTTCATTGATTCTCTATACTCCCCGTTACAATAATTGGGGGCTTGTTCGGGAGTAGAAGGATAATATGCTTCCGTCTGAATGATTCAGTTAATTATTGGACTCACTTCCAAATAACCAATCTTGCTCGGGTCAACTCGGGCAGAGCCTCCCACTCGTAGGTTCAATGTAGACCCGAATCATGTATACGAGTGAGCAGGAGTAGTGGAAGGCAAAGTGGGGTGCAGAAATGCACCCTTAAGGGTATTGCTATTGTAGCAACATTTTGCACCCTAATTGTACCTTTATTTCTTAGTGTGTAGATCTACTGTAGATATGAAATGAGTGTTCAAGATTTCATGACAGGTGTATTGCCTCCAACAAAAATCCCTATGTCATTCGTCATGTTCGTCTAGTATATTATACAACAAACGTTAAGCTGTTACTACTTATCAAGTAGTAACAGCTTAAAGGCAATTCAGACCGGTATATCAAACGCGCGAATCCATATTGCGCACTTTTACGCACGGTACGTAATCCCCCTTTGCTCAATTATAAGTAGCGATCGCAAACTGTCCCAGTTCCGAACTTCCGAGTCGACAATAGTCGCATTCGGAATGTTTGTTTTTCCAACGAGGTACTCCTTGTACTAGTCGAATCATGGTCGCAATCAGAGATGTTTACGAGCGAAAGTATTACCAAACACGCTCGACCGAGCACATCAAAGTGCCACTTATCAGCTTATCAGCGCTGTATACGTGCCTTCGCACTTGTTGCGATTGCAAGATCACGTGACAAAATTCTAGTACGGCCAGTTCGCCAAACGACCTAGCAGCCGACGCTTTGTGTATAATGTCAATGGACCCTTCACTTCCTGGCATGACACCCGAAACTAAATGAAGATATTTATTCATGAATATTAATTTCATGACACTTTCAGTGCTAATTATGCAAAGAGAACAACATCTGTCTAACATTTCCAACAAATTCGATCATTTCTGTCACATTGTAATGCAACAAACTGAATTTTAATGAACATATTTCGAAACTCGAATGCCACTTAAATGCTTATAATCACACGGCTCGCGGCGCACTGCATTGCATGCAATCAAGCTGCATGCAGTTCTGTCTGCATTGTGCGTACATGTACCCGGGCCGCACCCGGGCCGTGCTATCCGCTCGGGAAACTGCAACAAACACAGTCTCAAATGAAGGGTAAGACTTGTCTTTGTATGGAAAAGCATTGAAATGTATTTTAGATATTCCATACTAGGGGGAAATCATATCAAGTTTGTCAGAAATTAATACTTAGTAGTTAAATGTGGGTTTGATCGGGTTCTTGATTTCGTTCTGCAATTATACGAATCGCGAAACCAATGGACCCAATTACATACGTTTGCGTGCAATGTACGGCGCGGCAGGCATGCATGCAAGAAGAAAGGAGAGTCATTTTTGTCAATCAAACTCGAGTTGTATCCTTGAATTTTAAACAAACGATCGTATTTCTTGAATAATCTGAAAATGTATGTTGTTCTCGATATATGTTAGGCAATGACAGTGTTATAGAGTTGATATTCATGAATAAATATCTTCATTTAGTTTCGGGTGTCATGCCAGGAAGTAAAGGGTCCATTAACATTATACACAAAGCGTCGGCTGCTAGGTCGTTTGGCGATCCGGCCGTACTAGAATTTTGTCACGTGATCTTGCAATCGCAACAACTGCGAAGGCACGTATTGCCTCGAACGGTTCGACTACCTTATCGCTCTATATATAATTGCTACCAGCTGTGTGCTGCATGCAATTTTATATGAAGGTCCGTGTTGTTCAGATATTCCGATGCACAGCTCTTCGATCGATCCAACACACATCGTGAGTTTACCTCGGGAGATTACGGTGGAGTGCAAGTTGGGTTTTGCTGACTACCCATTTTAACTCACGCATATCTGACTTTAACGTGATGTAGTCCTCTCTGGCTGCAAATGGTTCAGAGGTAATGTGTCCATTTCCTGACCAGTAGGTCGTGGGTTCGATTCTAGTGGTACTGATAACGCTTTAAGGAGCAGGATAGAGTTAATAAATGTTCTTTCATCTTCCACCTTTCCAGGGAGGCCGTGCGGACATCCGTCTACCCAGCGTAGCTCGCCGACCGGTGACCAACTACGACATGTCTGGACATCTAGCGACGGGAGGACGGGGGGCTTGTGGGACGGGGATCCCCATCATCCACAAGACCAGCGCACCCGACAGCCGACCACCATCGGGATCAGTGAGCCGGCGAGGGAGGGATACTCTACCAGGTAAATTATAATGAATACTTCTACCTAGTTGTTAACCCCTTTGTCATCCAGATATTGCATTTCCCATAGAGTTAGTACATGGTTGGTACACCAGGGGGTGTTTCACTAAAATTAATTTTAGCATCGAGTTTATGTGATAATCGTCCTATTCAATCAATCCTAAAATCGAGTTAAGTGTTTAGCGAAACATCCCCGGATTCCCATAGTGAATAGTTTATACTTTCGAAGAAGTATGTAATAGTAAGTAAGGGTATAATTATAATGTAAGGGCATGCATCTGTAGGATGTTTGAAGCATCGATTTCTAGTGATAATGTCTCTTTGATTCGATGCTAAAATCGATATTATTGTTAAGTGAAACACCTCGCTGGGTTTTATTTTTCCGGGGGGGGGGGGGGGGGGCGGAGGGGGGTAGTTTTATTTTGCCACCAAAGCTCGGATTGCTCAAACCGAGAGGTTCTGTCTTTCAGCTATTAACGGAAGGTATCTACTTCCAGGACAACCCCATCATAATAAACATATACCTGTTACTATAACATCCCTATAATTTTCATTCCACACGAGATACCCGTCATCCGGGCAACGTAGACAATTACTAGTACTCGAAGAACTGTGTTAGTTGTCTCTGTATTTTCATCGTAGGAGGATGGCATCGACATAGTTTTTGGTGGGTTATATAAGATGTAATGGTTCTATATGCAGTTTTTGAGTACACTTTGTCAGCTGTATATAGTCTTGTGAAGTTTTAACAACTTAATGAGCAGTCAATTCATATTGTATAGCCACAATTAAGAATTGCGATTAAACCGATTATTGATATCCTGAAGGAATATTTATTGCATTTATAAAGAGGTTATGATTGACTGGTGTCTACAATGTTTATTTTTTGCTGAAGAAGTAATATCCAGATGGTTATTTTCTCATAAAAAGGCATGATCAAGTTATAGCAAACTACTTTTACTTTGTTTGATCTTTTGAAAGGCTATTCATAAAATGCAAGGAGATATTATCACAATGAATCAGTTAGCTGCATAAAATAATGAATTTTGTCTAGAATTTTATTATGAGAATTAAAGGGGTCGAAAAAGAATTTGATTTGTTAAATGTGTATTTAAAAGTGAATTTGTTTTTCGTTTTCAGTCGATAATAAAACAAGGTAAATTGGATAGTAAATTGACTGTACTCGTATCGTGTGTATTTTTGTACATTAATTAAACAGATTAAATTAAATTTAAATATTTGTTCTGGTATTCTTTCTGCAGTTTAGCATGAACGATAACTCGTCTCTGAGAATGATCGTGTCTGCCTTCCAGCAATATCTCAAGTTGAAGCTTCGGTGCGACCGGAAACAATGGACAACGTTGAATGAAATTGTGAAAAAAATATCACTTGTATTTTTGCAAATTGCATTTCTTTATGGATTTCCGTTGGCGATTTATGCAAAGAGATCGATGCGGTGGATTCCCGTCCGGTAGGAATAATTAACTTAATTCTTACCACGCAGGATCTGTACCCATCACCTGTTAAAAGTAGCTTCCTTAACTTCGTCATCGCTGCGTCCATACGTGTGCCGGGGATTTTGCGTTCGCCATTCACAACTTGCGATGGAGACCGGTGTAAACACCATATCAATATGTGAAAGCGGTAGATCGCCTTTTGTTCATGTAGTGTTAAATGTTATTTTTACGAGATGATACTACACCACGTAATCTGCTGCTAAACTCTGGATCAGGCATACTGGATAGAATCATCAACAGCGAATCCAACCCTTGGTTAGATCCCGCCATCTGGCGCCACTTTCTAGTCCATGGACTTCATATTGGATTACGAACGAGTGTTTTAACTATAATCTACAGACTTAAATAACTAAGTAATATGGGTCAGATTGGAACATTCTGGGTACTATGTTTATGATGTATTATGTAGACACCGGTTTAGACAAGTAATACGATTGGGCCCCGGGAAATGGATGTGGTGTGGACTTTGGGCCAGAAAACGAGAAATTGGTTGATCAGCGTCACCGTCGCCTTCAGGTAGCGCTAGAGTGGTCTTCCCAAGTTAACCACTAGGGCTGTGTTCACTTGTGATAATTCGTTGACACTTCTTGTATGATGTCTTGTGTGGAAGTTGGTTGAGACATTATTATACGAATTGGCCCCGGTAAATGAATGCTGTGTGGACATGGGGCCAGATAGTGTAAAACTCGTACTCATCATTATTATCTTAAGGTATGGCGATACAGTATACTACACCGATATTTGAGAGAGGACCACTATATAGGGGTTTCTTTAAATCTTGTATGGATTCTGGTACTACGTATGTGCTGTCTGGTGTGGACACAACAATTTGTAGACATGACGTGTATTATGATTTAGCCCCGTAACATGGATGTCGTGTGAACACTGGGCCAGGAAGCGTGCTCGAGGCTACTCATCATTTTCTTCAGGTAGCTCGTTATATTACGGTTTATACAGTGCTCTTGGCGAGATTATACCACAACACGTTATCATACTGCTGTGTGGACGCAGGGACGGACTTGGGTTGATTGACGTTGAAGATGGATGTAATGCACATTAAGTGTAATCCCTGAAAGATCCTCACCCACCTGTGTTCCTTGGTTTTCTCCCGAAGCAAACTGGTTGGTAAAACACCCAACTGACTACCGTGGGCACAAGTTGTGTGTAGCAGCTCAATGGCAATGACAAACTATGGTACTGGGGTGGTTAAACGCAAAAGGTGGGTGGAGATTTAAGTGTAATTCGTACCCAGCAGTCGTCGCGATCAATCGTTGTCAAGATTAGTGGAGGGGAGGGTTGTCATTGAGGGGGAAAATGTCAATTTCATATATATTTTGGGAACGTGAATGTTGATATGGGAGGATATATTCAAGGGGAAATGATACAGGATTCATTGTTGCAAAGATTATTGGAGGAGATCGGTTGCATCGAGAAAAAATTGTATATTCTTTTTTTTTAACGATCAATTTGTTTTTAACGACAACATAATGGAGGAGAGGGGTGGATAGGAATTGCAGATTCGATTTTTTTTTTCAAGGATAGTAAAGATTAATAAGGTACTTATATTAGGAGGTAATCTCCAAGGGGGGAAACGCACTGGATTTATCGCGATCAATATTTACACCAAGAATATATATAGGAGGCGGGTGGAGATGAAAAATGGCAACTATTATAGATAGGGAAAGTGAAGTAATATGGAACTTGGGAGGAAATGTTAAAGTAGAAAACAAACAATTGAACATAATCCATCGTGATCACAAAATATTGGAGGAGAGGGGCGGAGATGAATTATAATTATATTTTATCTTCTAAATATATCTTTTAAAAAGGATAGTGAGGATTTATGAGGAATTATGAGGATGTAATCTTCATGGGGGAAATCTTACCGGATTCATCACGATCAATAATTAAACCAATAATTTAGCGACGAATGGAGACGAAGCTTTGCAATTTCTTATTCTAGGACAGATATGGATAATACGGAAATTTGAAGGAAATCTTCCAGAATAAAATCCACAGGATTCAATGCGATCAGAATTTAGTTGCAAAGAATATATTGAGGAGCAAAATGGAAACAATGCCATAGAATTGTGGAAATGGAAATTCACTAACATCGATCATTTACAGATCAAAAAGAACTCTTACCTATACAAAATTATTATTGATAATTAGATTATATCAATTGAAATTTCGCCTACTATATGACCTGATGACAAGATTTGTGTTTATGCTCGATTTAAGAATTACAGATAACATGACATAGATGTAAGCATTGTATAGAACGCAGTTTAACTTATTAGAATTACAGCTAACATGACATTACATTTGTAGAATGATTAGAAATGTATAACTCTTAACACAGTAGTACTTATTAGTTTAATTGTACTTATATTATAGCGAGTATTTTGATATGTTTAGATAATCATTGTACACAAAACATTCACTGTGCCTTTCAAAACGATTGTTTTAAAGGGAAAGTTGAGTTTTGGTAGAGAGGGCGCTAGACTACTTAATTGGTTTGCGATTGTTTTAATTTATACAAGTTTTCTTTATGATTATGATCTGTCGAAGTAACAATGCAGGCTCTTGGAATAGGTGTCGTGTATTAATATAAAACTGTTGACATATAAAAAAAACTTAATTCCAAAAGGTCTGTAATTCACTTTTCATTTAGTTGATTAAACGATATAAATACACAATAACGTATAAAGCAAACGTATAAAGAAAAATAAAGCAATACAAAATATATATCGTGAATCATTCCATGTTTCATATTCCGGTCAATATAGGGATTTGTATTATAGTCGGATAGATAGACACGGTTTTCTCAAAAGTAAATAAAGTGGCTTTAGCTCCTTTTGGAATTAGGCTTTTAAGATTCATGTGTAATAGATATTGTTGTAGTATTTATAGTTTGGACTTGAGAGGGTAAACGTAAATAATGGTAGCAAAATGCATGTGAAGAGTTTGGTTCGTTTTTCGCACACGTCTTGACTGAAACGTGCATGCGAAGTCTATTATGTATCATCAATCGTTAAATATGAGAACGATATACTAATCTAGGACATTTATTCACCCCAAATTACCTGTATAAAGGATTTCATCTGTAAACAATGACTGATGACCCCTTTACGGAGGCTAGCTAGCTACCAGTCAGTGAAAGACACGTGATATCTGCAAATCATGATACAACACGCCATGTTTATTCAGTCATGTCTGAGACATATCACATATTACGGTGTTCACACTTAAGTAAATATTTTATACTGATGTCTGTTAATCTGATGTGTGAATCTGATATTAAACTTGCGAAGAAGATGAACATATTCCTATCAATGATGCTAAAAATAAAATAAAACGGAAAGTGTTTGACTAGTCTTTATGTACCGCATGTTCATACCTGCTTCTTACAATATATACACACCACTATGTTACTAGGAACAGATGTGAACAGAGCTCGATAAAGAAAGATGGAATACCCGACACGTTCTGTAAACAGGCGGTGTTATCGTGTAACCTCATGTGCCACTGTACGGTGTACATTATATGATTGATACAGCCCTCACGGTGGAAGCGACGATTATTCAAATTATGTTCATTTTGGTAAAAGATTTGGAATATTAGGCCCAACTATTTGGAATAGTTTACCACAGGAGATACGAGAACTTGAATCTGTTAACGTATTCCAATCACACTTGAAGACCCACTTTTTCCCTCTTCTGTAATTGATAATTAATTAAACATTATGTATTAAGCATTTAGTATTTGATTGTATAATGTATTTTTTATGTTTGTTGTAAACGCTATGATACCCGCGTGAATAGCGTACTTTAAATGACAATTATTATGATTATTTATTATTATCTAGTAACATTGTCCAAAACTCCAAATCATCAAAATTTACTTGGAACTCTAGCGGTTCTCTCATACCTTGTTGTATTCATATTAACATTAGAAGCATGGAACAGGTTTTGGTTTTTCTAATTTCCATTTCGTTCAAAAGATATTTACGATTGAAGTGCTAGGATGTTAACCTATCTACGAGATAGTTTAAGCCGTGTACAAAGTAAGTCCAATGAGTGAATATCACTTTGCATTTTCACTAATTTCTCGGCCAAATAACATCTAATTAACGTGACAATTTCTCACATGTTATACTTTGTAGACACATCAGATCACAACAAAACACATTACTTATTTATTAACCACTCATCACTTGTTGCACTTGTCAACAAAGTTACTAGATCCCTTTAACGCTTAACTCCTTGCTTACGAGATATTGATTTCACATAGAGTAAACACATGTTAAACAAGCTTCCCGTAGAGAATGGTTTGAAATGCATTTATATCATTATATGTGTGAATGTTCCCCGCACTGCATCAGGTTTCATCAGTACAATATCAGGTTGATTTTCTGTAAATTGTTTAATCGGATTCATTTGTATTTTTGCCTGTATTACACTTGATAATAGATGTGAACATTTTCATATCATCGATTAAATCATATATAATGTGCTTTATTGTTTTAATAGCTCAATTTGATTGCCCTTAAACTTGATCTTGTATAGCAGAAGCAGATTAGAATATACCGCACTCAGATAAATTAAATTAATCTATGACTGGGAAAATGCGAATCAACGTTTATCCCTTTGGCTGGTAGATAAACATGATAAATATAGCTCGGCTTAGGCTGTGTTCGTGGTAAGGATGATTAGTCCCAATTAAGAAATAAACGATATAAATACATGATTGTGTTAGTTCGATAATTCCACATAAAGCAATTTGTGTCGCTAAAAAGTACTATAGCGAGAGAGAAAAATCGAAGGAAAAAACGCATTTAATCGTATTAAAATGGGTAATTTTGTTGTTTGTGTTTTTCAATGGTGACCTTCACAAAATGACTTTGTTTCTGAATCACATTTAAACATTTTGAATTGGTGCTACATGTTTGTATAATATATTATGGTTTGCATTTTATGAGTGTATCGTGCACTTGAACCACGTTAACAAATTAAATAGTTAACACCATTCAATAATTATCTACATTTTCCCCGAACAAAGCTGTTTTTCCTTGCAATGCATTGTGGAACTTTTTATCTGATTATTGGTGTTTCTTTTACATTTATCAAACTTTTCTCCAGTTATCGCGTGCTTTCCTTTTTACTTCAAGATTGAAGTCTTTGAAAGGGTGTGCTACTTTGTCATTATTTTGGTTAAATATCATATTATACGACTATGTTTTTGTATGCTGAATTTTTCGTATCAACTGTATATCTTATACTTATTCTGTATCACTTTCATTGACTTGTTTCGGGTGGATTATATTGCTGTTTACCTGGTTTATATACAAATTAAAGTCATTATAATTATAATGAAAATCAAAATGACTTCGATTCGTTTTCATTGTATGTATATAAATAATGTATGAATTGTATTATTATCGAACTTATCAATGAAATAGACCTTGGGTCTTCTTTCTGATGATAACATGTCCTTCATGTCCTTATAGGGATCTAGTAACATTTCAAAATCCACAAAACTTACTTGGAATTCTAGAAGTTCTCACCTTACTTGTTGTATTTGTAAATATACAATAACAACCATGGAATCCCCTTTTCACTTTTCCGAATGTATCCTTCTTTAAACAAAAATATACTAATGATTGAAGAGTTCGGATTTGACATTCTCAACTTGAGAATTTAAACAGTGTATAAATTTAGTCAGTGCAATGAGTTATCAAATATTACATTTACATGTTCGCTCATTACCCGGCCGTATGGCATTCATTTATCAATCGACAACCAGATCACAAAAAAACAAATTTCATTAACCATTTGCCAGTTTGTGCATATGTCAACAAAGTTACTAGATCCCTTTAAGCCAAATGGTTATTCAACGTGCATGGCGTACTACCTTCGTCTTTATATTATCACCATGGTAACGCCGTTTAAGGAATACAAACATAAATCATTTATAACACATTGAGGTTTTAGTTGTTGTTTCTGTTCGGGAAAATGTCATATTTATAATTGTGAAAATATCTTTTGGTGGAATTAAAATAATTTTCCCCATAGGAATGTTATTGCCTATATTTCAAAGAGCCATAGTTTTCTTATTTTG
>JBAMJV010001159.1:0-48069 GCA_037951105.1 Echinarachnius parma | reverse complement strand
ACGCACAAATGCTAGGGGTGAGAGACTATTTTGACCGTTACTGGAAGGAGGGGCGTTTCATAAAATTGTATGATGTAGTATGAGGGCGAAGACCCTAACATTGGGGAGGGTGTTCTGGTCTCGTTAATTGGCAACGCATTATATGCATAGATTTGATGTGCGCTGTATTGAGAATCAATTACTGTTTTCAAACATCTAATTAAAAACGCCATAAGTTACGAAACAAAAGAAATATAACGGCTTACCTGGAATTTCTTGAAATATTTGTATGCTAAATTGCAATAAAGGAAAAACAAATGTTGCCATTATTTGAGCAAATTAATAGGAACATATTATTTTTCCTCAATATCTCCACTACAACATATCAAAATTGTAGACGTATTCGAGCGGGATCGAAGGAGATAGAAGCACAACTGCACCTTCCAAACATAATACAAAATTTATGAAATCAATCAAAATTAAATTTTCGCTTTTCATGGCAATTTGATGACGTCATGATGTCCGGTTTGCGAACTTTGAATATCGCACTATACCTACAACTCATACTCTATCACGAAAACATAACGACCAAAATACTGAACATGGATTTTCAAATTTATGATCAATTGAACAGGGCATGTTTTTACCACATTTTCACATATTTTACGTATGGCAGCACGCGCGGATTTCATGTGTAGCACGCGCGCATCGGCACATTTCCGGTCGGAAAGAGATAGTAATTGTTCAGAATCGTCCCAGCTACAAGATATCAAAACTTGGGACAGATTCAAGCAGAATTGACCGAGATATCGGAATCCAAACACGATATATACATAATCGCAAATGATAAAATCGTTGAAAACTGCTAATGTTAACTTCTCATGGTCATATGATTACATAATGAGGTTTGGTTGGCGATAAGGATGCATGACGTTGTATCTACAACTCATTCGTCTGCAAGGAAAAATATTTTTAACAAAATTGCCCGTGGATTTTAAAAATTATTATCAATTAAAAAAGGGCATATTTTGTACATATTTTGTGCATAGCAGCACTCGCGGATTTTAAAGTTTTACGCCCTCCTGTTCGAGCGTTTTTGGTCGAGGAGATCTGGGAACTGTTTTAATTTATCATAGAAAGTATTGGGAACAGTTTCCACAAAAAAAACGGCCATTTTTTTGTTCCGTGCGCGCTACGCGTGAAAAAGCGCGCGCGCAAACGAGCACTCGCGCAAAATTTGAAATGCTCGGAATGACCGGAAACGTATGGAAAACTGGTTCGGCCGGTTGATTTGAGAATTTTCAAGGAATTTTTTAACCCTTTGACGCGCGCGTACGCGTCCGTCGTTGTCCGTACGACCTTGGGTGCGACATTTTATATAGCCTTGAACTTAGCTTGCCATGTACAGAATTTGGTGAAAATATACCATTACGTAAGAAAGATATGGGCTGTTGAAATATTTCACAAAATGGCGTCTCCATGACGTCACAGGGTAGTACCGTCATAATCATTACCCAGGTGCACAATTTCGGACCAAGGTCTATTATGTTCACCAGGTTTCATTATCATATCCCCAGCCAAATTTTACAGACACGAGACACAAAAAACGTACAAAGAAAAAAAAGAAAAACTAGACATGAAATTCGTCACTGTGACGAATTAGGTGATACGTATGACCTTTGACCTTTGACCTTAGACCCCTTGAATAATCTTCACCAACACCCCCCTCCCCCCTCCATAAAAAAAAATCTTCACCAACACCGCCCCCCCTGAGAAAAATGTTCACCGAAATCCCCCTCAAATAATTCTCTCAGACTACCCCATCAACAAATTTCGCCTACACCCCCCTCAACAAATCTTCATCAACACCCCCCCCCCCCGAGAAACAATCTTCACCAACACCCCCCCCCCCCCCCGATGAAAATCTTCACTGACGACCCCCTCAAATAATGTTCACTGACACCCCTCAAACAAAATCTTACCGACACCCCCCTCAAAAATATTCCACCGACAACCCCTCCCCCTTCGAAAACAAATCCCCAACTACACCCCCTCGAAAAAATCTTCAGTGCCACCCCCCACCCGCCTCACAAATCTTCACCGACACCCCTCCCCCTCGAAAAAAATTTACCGAAACCCACCCCACCCCCCTTGAAATGTTGGTTGACGAAATAACCCCCCCCCCCCCCTTGAAAAATCCTGAGTACGCCACTATCATCAGAAGTAGTCGTCGTCATATTTATCTTTATGTTCCAGACACTTTTGATAATTATTTAATTTCACACAATCAAGTTGCATTTACTACTAAAAGTGAAGTCTATGTAGTATGTACAACACAAACTAATATACCTTCATGGGCCTGAACGATAAGACTACACACCATCAGACCTATAATGCGTCCACATAATTTGAAGTAAAAATCTAAAGGGGGGAGGAGTGTGATATCCTGAAGAATATTATTTGATTATGCAGTATCGTACTCTAAATTGTACCATCATCATCTTATCATTCCACTCTTATATTCTGTCATTCTCTCTTACTTTGTGTCATTCTCTCTATTTATTCATCAACATTCCACAACTCACACCACTGGCTAGATCCTGTAAACATTGTCCAGACCTTTCCACCCTTGGTCATCCATCACCCTCTCACACACATCCACTATTGTTTTGTATGCATTGGAAGAACCTTGCTACGTACAGTTAGTATGAGTCAAAATTCCCTCCCCATTATTGCAGCACTAATAGGGATTACTACGCACAAATGCTAGGGGTGAGAGACTATTTTGACCGTTACTGGAAGGAGGGGGCGTTTCATAAAATTGTATGATGTAGTATGAGGCGAAGACCCTAACATTGGGGAGGGTGTTCTGGTCTCGTTAATTGGCAACGCATTATATGGATAAATTTGATGTGCGCTGTATGAGAATCAATTACTGTTTTCAAACATCTAATTAAAAACGCCATAAGTTACGAAACAAAAGAAATATAACGCTTACCTGGAATTTATTGAAATATTTGTATGATAAATTGCAATAAAGGAAAAACAAATGTTGCCATTATTTGAGCAAATTAATAGGAACATATTATTTTTCCTCAATATCTCCTCTACAACATATCAAAATTGTAGACGTATTCGAGCGGAATCGAAGGAGATAGAAGCACAACTGCACCTTCCAAACATAATACAAAATTTATGAAATCAATCAAATTAAATTTTCGCTTTTCATGGCAATTTGATGACGTCATGATGTCCGGTTTGCGAACTTTGAATATCGCACTATACCTACAACTCATACTCTATCACGAAAACATAACGACCAAAATACTGAACATGGATTTTCAAATTTATGATCAATTGAACAGGGCATGTTTTTACCACATTTCACATATTTTACATATGGCAGCACGCGCGGATTTCATGTGTAGCACGCGCGCATCGGCACATTCCGGTCGGAAAGAAATAGTAATTGTTCAGAATCGTCCCAGCTACAAGATATCAAAACTTGGGACAGATTCAAGCAGAATTGACCGAGATATCGGAATCCAAACACGATATACACATAATCGCAAATGATAAAATCGTTGAAAACTGGTAATGTTAACTTCTCATGGTCATATGATTACATAATGAGGTTTGGTTGGCAATAAGGATGCATGACGTTGTATCTACAACTCATTCGTCTGCAAGGAAAAATATTTTTAACAAAATTGCCGTGGATTTTAAAAATTATTATCAATTAAAAAAGTGCATATTTTGTACATATTTTGTGCATAGCAGCACTCGCGGATTTTAAAGTTTTACGCCCTCCTGTTCGAGCGTTTTTGGTCGAGGAGATCTGGGAACTGTTTTAATTTATCATAGAAAGTATTGGGAACAGTTTCCAAAAAAAAAAACGCCATTTTTTTGTTCCGTGCGCGCTACGCGTGAAAAAGCGCGCGCGCAAACGCGCACGCGCGCAAAATTTTGAAATGCTCGGAATGACCTGGAACGTATGGAAAATTGGTTCGCCGGTTGATTTGAGAATTTTTCAAGGATTTTTACCCTTTGACGCGCGCGTACGCGTCCGTCGTTGTCCGTACGACCTTGGGGTGCGACATTTTTATATAGCCCTTGAACTTAGCTTGCCATGTACAGAATTTGGTGAAAATATACCATTACGTAAGAAAGGTATGGGCTGTTGAAATATTTCACAAAATGGCGTCTCCATGACGTCACAGAGTAGTACCGTCATAATCATTACCCAGGTGCACAACGTCGGACCAAGGTCTATTATGTTCACCAGTTTCATTATCATATCCCCAGCCAAATTTTACAGACACGAGACACAAAAAACGTGCAAAGAAAAAGAATAAAAACTAGAAGGCCGACAAAGTCAGCATACCCACGCCTCCATTAGCCCTGTTCTACCCCTTCGTCGGCCTCAACCCTGTTTTGCTTACCGATGCATCCTAAAAACATAGTGATCAACCGTTGAACAGAATCCCCCACAACTCCAGGCATAGTAAACTATGCTGACTGGGTATGCCTGCAGGGAGGGCTTGAAAATGCCGACATCTGTCCAATTTATTGGCGATAAATGTAACATAAATCATGAATTCAAACAAAATAAACTATTACAAACAATAACAGATACCTTATCTTCCTGATTCTGCAAACTTTTATGTCCATTTCTCTTGCATAAATATGATTTTAGATCTTTCATGACAGCTATCTGCCGATTCGCACGTGTTTTTACTAGCTGCCTGTGTAGTATAGATATGCCTAATATTTATGCATTGCAAATTGACGCAACGTTAAGCGGTACGATTGCTCGCAGAGTTTACACTAGATCATTGCACGCGCAACGCCGGAAATGCGCGACGCTGATTGGTGCCAGCAAACACTGTTGTGTCATTGGGGTATCATGGCAGCGAGCATAGAACTTCCATACGTTGTGTACAACGTGCACTAGCTATAACGTGCAGATATTATTTAGGCACACACGTGCATTAAATACATACTCAAACTTCAAGGTTCCACAGAATTTGCAGGGGTCACCAATCATCACCAAAATCTAATCGATTCTTCCATGTCACTATCCAAACATTCCTGAAAATTTGGTGCAAATCCGTTCACCCCGTTCTCTAGTTATCTTGTACACAAACAAACAAACAAAAAAAAAAAAAAAAAAAAAAAAAAACAAACAAACATACGGAACCCTTTACATAACCCCCTGCCGATTTCATCGGCGTGGGTAATAATTGTGTTTCCACAATTGCGGTATATTTGGAGATCGTAATGACCGCGGGAAATAAAGACGGATCGTGATAGCGTTATCAAAATGATGTCGAATGAAATCGGAATGACCGCGGGAAATGACGACGGATCGTGGTAGCGTTATCAAATGATGTCGCATGATGATTTGATATGTTATGAACAAGATCTTATCGAGATCGAGCCTTGTAACATGACACGAGTTATATACACAAAGCCAGAGATGATCGTGAAGTATTGTGCGATTGTGGAAACACCCCGCTGAGTAATAACAATACGTGATACGCTATACGTATCACCTAATAATTGTGTTTCCACAATTGCGGTATATTTAGAGATCGTAATGACCGCGGGAAATAAAGACGGATCGTGATAGCGTTATCAAAATGATGTCGAATGAAATCGGAATGACCGCGGGAAATGACGACGGATCGTGGTAGCGTTATCAAATGATGTCGCATGATAATTTGATATGTTATGAACAAGATCTTATCGAGATCGAGCCTTGTAACATGACACGAATTATATACACAAAGCCAGAGATGATCGTGAAGTATTGTGCGATTGTGGAAACACCCCGCTGAGTAATAACAAAAGGTGATACGCTATACGTATCACCTAATTAAAGGGGTAGTTTAGTTTTGGTAGAGAGGGCGCTGCACATCACAATTTTTTTGAGAGGTAATGGAAAACTGAGTGTCGAATTTGAGAGAACATGCAATTTTAATGGCAGAATAAACTTTATTTGGTCAAAATCGACCCAGAAACGGCTGAAATATCAATAAATATATCTGATCTTATAATTATTTGGGGCCCAAATAATTAGATGATTTTTAGAAAAAAATGAAAAAATGCTTGCACTTTTTCAAAAATGTTCAAAAGCGTTTTTTAAATAGTTGTTGATGATCTCGCTATTTAATCATTATATCAATAAAACATCACATGCATAACTTTGTATAAGAAATGGTTGAAACCAATGCCGTTTTAAAAAGCGACCTCTTGTGTTTTAATGGCTCTTTTTGAATGATAACAGGCTTTTTACTTAGTCGTTTGTAATTTTGTATACCTTTCGAGTATGGTGGAGTTATAACTATTAGTTTATAATGTTACTGTGCAGGTTTTGGCTACTAAAGTTCAGCCTTACCAAAACTAAACTACCCCTTTAAATCGTTGTCAAGTAGATCAATAACCCTAATTCCTTGCTCTTCTTGTTTACACATTATTTACAAAAAGCACACATTTTTTATACTTGAGTACAACAAAGTATGCACTTCGAGTAAACATTTACAATTAGCCTGTATTCAGAAAATTAAACCAGTGACAGAGAGAAACCTATTTTGGTAGCCGTATCCTGTTTTGCCAATTTTGCGAATATCGTGTTGAAAATGTGAACAAAAATCACCGATCAAATTCAGTCATGCATATATTATATACGGACATGTACAATCACACGAATGTGTGTACAATGTAGTAGATTGTGCGTTGACAATGCACAGATGCCGGACCTACAATATTCCGCTACTCTGTATATAGTCTATGCAAATTCCCCGCCCGACGGTCGCTTTCGCTTTTGGAATGTACGGTTACGGTAGATTGTCTGAGCATGTAAGACATCAATGCGATGTATAATTCCGCCACAGAACCAGGTTGTATCCACTGACCTCTACTTAGTAGAGGTCAGTGGTTGTATCCAGCATGTCTGTACGCAGTACTATATACCAATGCAAAACAGATCCCGTCCCTCCCGTTTAGTGGACCAGCGAAATTTTCTGATATATCGCGAAATATAGTTAAAAAGGATATCGCACAGCTTGCGTACAAACGTCAGATCCATCGCCCAGCTAAAAATATACGCGAAAACTACCGTGATGGACAGCAACACACGGACACCAACCCCGTCCTCTTATTATATAGACATTTAAAATTGGTGTATCGAATGATGTACTTAACCTTCTTAAAGAAAATACCTTATATAAGAGACTTTTGCATAAGTGCTTAACATGATTATCCCATAATAAGTTACAATCGACATATACTCCTAAATACTTCACACAATCTACTTGTTGAATTTGGTTACCATTAAGTGCAGTGGCGTACCCAGGATTTTTTCAAGGAGGGGGGGGGGGTTATTTTGTAAAATTTTCGAAGACGAGAACATTTTTGCAATTTAACATCGGAAAATTTCCATTTGTTTCAATATTATTGTATGGGTATATTCGTTTATGACTTATGATATGGCGTTTTGAAGGGTAATATATAAACACTCGAGGTATTAGAATATTATATATATATACGAATGCGAGCAGAGCGAGCTTGAAAATTTTAGCAATTTAACATCGGAAATTGCCATTTGTTTTAATATTATTGTATGGGTATATATTCGTGTGTTATTGCGTTTTGAAGGGTAATAACCACCCGAGGTTGTAGAATATTATATATATACGAATGCGAGCGGAGCGAGCTTGACAATTTTTTAGCAATTTCACATCAGAACATTTCCATTTGTTTCAATATTATTGTATGGGTTTATTCGTTTATGACTTATGATATGGCGTTTTGAAGGGTAATATACTCCGCAAAAAAAGAAACTGGACACTTGTAAAAGTTGAAATATTTCATATTAATGTACGATAAAGTGTAGATTATCATATATCAAATTAAAGGGAATTTAGTCCTCTGCATGCAGGGTATAAATTTAAGGTGTAATCGTTCATGCATGAAATGTCATGGTCAATTAACAATAGCAAGGTCTGTTTTCAAAAATAGCAAAAACAATGGAGGACCACACCATTCGACTGAAATGATCAGGATGATAGTAAGCGTTTCACTTAAAACAAGATGTGCGGGGCAAGTAAATAATGTCATATTTAACTTTATTGTTATGAACAATCTCTGAAAATACAAATTTGTCAATAAAACAGGGCCAGGTTATGAGAGCATCATCATACTGGTCTATATAAGAGGCATGAAGCTTGTATGTTTAACTGTGTCCCCTGCAATTGTAACCATAGTTACCTAGAGAAATGACATGTTACCCAACTAACAATTGGACGTTTTCTGAACGTTCTAAACAGGTTCAAAGTTGGTTATTTGGACGTTCTGTGAAAACGTTTTTAAAACGTTTATTTGTGGAAGATTGAAAACGTTTTTAGAACGTTCCAAATGGACGTTTTTAGAACGTTGTTTAAACGTTAGAAAAACCAATAAAAAACCTTTCATGTATTTGCTTTTAAGTGCAAGGACCAGCAGAACGTTTTAAGAATGTTCTGTAAACGTTCATTAAAGACGAAGACCTATGGAACCTAATAAAAACGTTTTAAGAACGTTCTGTAAACGTTCATTAAAGACGAAGACCTATGGAACCTAATAAAAACGTTTTAAGAACGTTCTGTAAACGTTCATTAAAGACGAAGACCCATGGAACCTAATAAAAACGTTTTGTAAACGTTCTGTAAACGTGTTGTGTTTGCTGGGTAAAGACTGCCCAACTGTTTGACCAATGGTGACATCAGGTTTTGAAGTTCTGTGGAGTACGATAGCATTCTTGAGAAGAATTTATACCATTTTTCATGCTGAAATAAGGGCAGAAACTGTGGTTTCGACTAACAAACCTTTGCCATGGAATTCCCTATTTTGTTACTTTTGGATGAAAATAAAACCTATAACGTTCACAATTTGTCTTCATTTATACTATTATTGAGATGAAGATAGAAAAGGTCACATTTGTGTTGAAAATTTATGCCATGTCATGAATATAGCGTTTTAAATTATGCTTATCAACATTTATATGGTTGAGTGGATGTTCCATTTTTGCTATTTTTAAAAACAGACCTTGCTGTGGTTAACTGACCGTGACAAGTCATGCATGAATGATTTCATTTAGATTGTATGCCAATATTGAAGAGGGTCGTTTTATCTTTAATTTGATATACAATATCACATATTTTATCGTAAATGAATATGAAATATTTGGTCTTATACAAGTGTCCAGTTTCTTTTTTTGCGGAGTATATATAAACACCCGAGGTTTTAGAATATTATAATATACGAATGCGAGCGGAGCGAGCTTGAACATTTTAGCAATTTCACATGGGAAAATTGGCATTTGTTTCAATATTATTGTATGGGTACGGGTATATTCATGTTATGTTATTGCGTTTTGAAGGGTAATACACACCCGAGGTTGTAAAATATTATATACGAATGCGAGCGGAGCGAGCTTGAAATTGGCATTTGTTTTAATATTATTGTATGGGTATATTCGTGTTATATTATTGCGTTTTGAAGGGTAATATATAAACACCCGAGGTTATGAAATATTATATACGGTATGCGACTGCGAGCGGAGGGAGCTTGAAAATTTTAGCAATTTAACATCGGAAATTGCCATTTGTTTCAATATTATTGTATGGGTATATTCATGTTATTTTATTGAGTTTGAAGAGTAATACACACCCGAGGTTGTAAAATATTATATATATATGAATGCGAGCGGAGTGAGCATGAACATTTTAGCAATTTAACATCGGAAATTGGCATTTGTTTCAATATTATTGTATGGGTATATTCGTGTTATGTTATTACGTTTTGAAGGGTAATATTGGTTGAGAATCCTCTCAGCGGGGGGGGGGGGGGGGGGGGGGGTGTTCGTGGAAAATTTTTGAAGCCGAGAACAAGAAATTTCAACATTTTCGAGCCCGATCGAGACCGGGTTTCTTCGCAATTTTTCGAGGCCGAGACCAGATAATGAGGGTCGAGACCGCTTGTAAGTGAAAATTTGAAAAGGGGGGGGGGGGGTTCAAACACCCAAAACAGCCATTTTTCGGCCAAGGGGGGGGGGGGGGGGTTTGAACCCCCCACCCCCCCCCCCCCCCTGGGTACGCCTAAAGTGTAATATTAAGATCTTCAGATAATAATCTAGTGTGACGGGAGGTTATAACCATTACATTTGTCTTATCAATATTTATTTTTAGCCTATTATTCATGTACCATTCATTTATTTCATTAATACCTTTGTGTAAATAGGATTGAATAACATTGATATTGTCACCAAAAGCATAGATTGCAACGTCATCAGCAAATATATTACATGTACAATAATTAACACTTTGGGTAATATAATTAATAAATAATACAAAAAGGTCGGGTCCTAGAACCCCGCCTTTGGGGAATTCCAATAGTGACTGATTTGGCCTGTGATAATGTTCCATTCAAATTAACAATTTGCTTTATATACTCCGCACAAAAATAAACTGGACACTTATTTAAGACAACATATCTCATATTTTCTAACGATAAAATATATGTTATTGTATATCAAATTAAAGATAAAATAACCCTCTTCGATATTAGCATAGAATCCAGGGGAAATCATTCATGCATGACTTGTCACGGTCAATTAACCACCGCAAGGTCTGTTTTCAAAAATAGCAAAAATGGAACATCCATTCAACCATTTAAATGTTGACAAGCATGATATAAACGCTATAATCATGACATAGCATAATTATTTCATTACAAATATGACCTTTTTTTAGTTTCATCTCAATATAAAAAGTGTAAATGAAGACAAATTGTGAACGTTGTAGGTTTTATTTTCATCCAAATATAACACAATGGGGAATTCCATGGCTAAGGTTTATTCGTCGAAACTACTGTTTGTGCCCTTATTTCAGCATGAAACTTGGTATAAATTGTTCTCAAGAAATCTACCGTAGTCCAAAGATCTTCAAAATCTGATCTCACCCTTGGTCAACTATTTGTGCAGTCTCTAACATGTCACTTCTCTAGGTAACTATAGTTGAAATTGCAAGGGACACATGAAACAGACAAGCTTTATGCCTCAAAAACAGACCAATATGTTGATGTTCTCATAACCTGGCCCTGTTATATTGGAAAATGTGTATTTTTTGTGTTTGTTTATGACAATAAGGTTGAATGGTGTCATAAAAGACTTGCCCCGCACATCTTGTTTCAAGCAAGACGCTTAGTCATTGGAGTGGAATGGTGCGGCCATCCATTGTTTTTGCTATTTTTGAAAACAGACCTTGCTATTGTTAACTGATCATGGCAGATCATGCATGAACGATTACCCCTCTAATTTATATTCTGCCTGTAGAGGACTAAATTTCCACTTTTTTCTGATCATGGTTGACATCTCTACTTTACATGTGCAAAAGGATCAAACAATCAAAGCAGTTTGAAATTTGAACCTAAAAATATGACTGTGTACATTTTGGAATCTACCATATACCAGCATTCTTTAATACAGCAATTGTCACAAGTGAACTAAAATTAAAAAAAACCACACATGACATGTAAAAGTATTAAGATCACATTTATTTACATCCAACCATAAACATTTACAACCAAAATACTTTTTTCATAATATGCAATACCCCTGACTTCCCTAAATCATATACGTCTCCAAACAAAATTCAAACACTGCCATAAGTGCTTTATCTCATTATTACTCATCACTCCAGTCACATCTCCAAACAGGAGGAGTGCTTTATTATTTCATTATTACTCATCACTCCAGTCACATCTCCAAACAGGAGGAGTGCTTTATTATTTCATTATTACTCATCACTCCAGTCACATCTCCAAACAGGAGGAGTGCTTTATTATTTCATTATTACTCATCACTCCAGTCGATGTACATTTATCTTATTTAAAAATTATTGTTATTTCTAACATAAGCGAGTCCTAACAAAGCTCCTCTTGTAAAGATTACAATGTTGGACCTCATAGGTCTAGCCCGGCACGGCTTTGTGCGGTATGTTGGATAATTACTCTCCACCTTTAAGCAGTAATAATTATAAAAGTACACTATCTACAATGTGTGGGGCAATGTATGCTACAAAAGCTTCAACCTGAATTCACAGGGTAATATTGATATATCTGCATGTTATTAAATCATTATGTACATATATGCAAGATGTTCATACATCAAGTTACTTGTTTATTACGTTATCCAAAATTGGTTCATAAGATGATAACCCTACTAGAGTACTACATGATAGTTTAAGATGTCCCCTACAAATTAAAGCAAAGTGCAGAATGATCATCATCTAATCATGTTCACTGTACTATTAAATACAAGGCGATAGCCGTAAAGTGTCTCGCCCACTTGCGCGCATTCATGCAACATTGAACCTCATTTGACCTTTGACCCCAGAATATCATGGAGGCTAATATTGGGCATCTACCAATCAAGTTAGGTTACAAACAGATGCAGGGTTGGAAAGTTATTCAATTTTTGGTGAGCCTCACGGATGGACGACGGAGGACGGACGGAGGACAGAGGACAGACGGACGGACGCAATTTGGATCCCTTAGTCTCCCTCCACCTTCGGTGGGCTCGACAAAAACTAAAAATATCACTTTCCGCGATTTACAAATTGTTTCCAGTAGTAATTCTTGTAAAGGTATTGTATAGACAACTTTTTTACGAAAAAGTTCTCGAAAATGGAGAATGAACAATTACATAGTAAGTTTAACAAGGGGGTAGAATATAAAGGCCTGTGAAAGACCGTGCAAGAGTAACACAGTTCCAGTAAAAAAACTCCTGTTTCACGTTTGAATTGCAGAAATTGCAGTAAGCAGCTGTGATTGGCCGTTCATGCCGTTAGCAAAGAATGAAAGTTTAAGTAGTCCATATGGATGACATGTCTATTCCTATTTACAATGTTGAATTGTTTGATCCTGAAAATGTGGAGGTAGACACAACTAGATGGATCTTCGACTGCGTGCAGTCGAAATGTATGCCTCCGCCATTGCATGAATTATTTGAGAGTCACCTTTGACCTAGCAACCCTTTAAATCTTATCAGTTCTTTGGCTCCCAAGATACATACATGTACCAAGTTATATGCCAAAATGGTTCTTAAAAATATCGCGATAACAAGCTATTTTGGAATATATAATGAGCCCTGTAACCTTTGCCCTTTGACCTCATGACACCGAAATCTAATCAATTCATTAGCTCCTTAAGACACATACATGTACTAAGTTTGGTAGAAATCCGTCAACCGGTACTTGAGATATCGCGATAACCATTTATTTTCGCATATATAATGAGCCCTTTGACATCTCACATTGACCTCATGACCCCAAAATCTAATCAGTTCATTGGCTCCTCAAGATACATACATATACTAAGTTTGGTAGAAATCTGACAACCGGTACTTGAGATATATCGTGATAACAAGCTATTTTTGTATATATAATGAGCCCTGTGACCTTTGACCTATGATGACCCAAAATCTAATTAGTATATTGGCTTCTTAAGATACATACACGTATTATTAGTTTGATGGAAATCTGTCAACCAGTTCTTGAGATATCGTGATAATGAGAACGGGACGGGACGGACAACCATAAAACATAATGCCTCCGGCCACTTCGTTGCGGAGGCATACAAATTACAACTGTGGGATGTATTATGACAGATTGTTGGCACTTTTAAGATAATGGCAGCCATCTTGGATTTTTTGCCTTTGTTATTAGGCTATCACACTGTTATACATTTCAACAGATTCTCGAACCACTAATACCAAGAGGTAGCAGCTGTATATTACAACTCTAGTATGTATTTCAAATGATATGTAGTATTTCATATGTAAATGGCGGCTATTTTGGACGCCATCTTGGATTTGTACGGTTTCTAATTACTGAATAACACTATCACTACTGTCAATTAATTGTTTGACCCTGAAAATGTGAGGGTAGAGTTGGTATACACAAACATTACAACTGTGGGATGTACATGTATGATAATGGATTTATGGCGCTCATGAGGTAATGTTATCGCTTGCTGAAAACCGCTTCTGAGCGCCTGGCGAGCGGTACGAGTTTTCCGCTCTCAAGTGGCATCGAGGAGATTTTTATCAGTGTTGGAGACTTTTTTTTATCTATAGCCCCTCGGCGCTGACATGTCAATTTACTGGCAGCACGAGGTGGAAGTGAGGAGAAAGAGAGGAGGTATATGCCAAGGTCGTTGGTCAGTCGGACCAGCTAGACCAGAAGTTTTAGTGTTAGTCTTATCAATTAAACTCAGTATAAGTATACTGTAGTTTATGTCATTGGTTGTGTGTTTATAAGGTTTGCGAGATGTAGAACACTTTAAATGTGTGTATAAAAGAGACTGGGAGAGAGAATACTCATTCTAGGGAAAACATCGATAAAATCTTTCCCTGCACATTTACCAGAATGATTGTTTAATAAATGCTACTCCCTTGTTTTAGTTTTTGGCCTCAATAGAGACTTGTTGTGTTATACTTTTAGAATTAGAAAAATGGCAACTGCAGACATGATCATTCCATTTTTTTTCTCTGCAGGGAAATCATGTTTAGTTTAGTGCCACTACAGGCAGGATAGCTGCTACAGACCACTTAAAGGGGAATTCCACCCCAGAAATGTGATGTTTGCTATAAAATGAAGTGAATATGAAGAATCATGATCGAAAATCTGAGCCAAAACGGTAGAGCAATACAAAAGTTATGACAGGAAGAACTTTGCTCCGATCGATAGTGACGTGACTTGCGAGCTGCAGCCATTTTGACTTCTACATGGAAATATTACAAAATTTAAATTTTCTTAATAACAAAGCAAATTTATGAGCTTACAAATTCCAAAGAGGTTGGCCCATCGATATTCTTCTATGAATTCGTGAAAACAAGCAGAGAAAAATTAATTTTTAGCAACGAAAATGAGAAATAAGTGTATTTTCATGTACTAAAGCCATGGCGAGTTGCTCGTCAATGTTGCATATGGCAGCAGTTTTGAAACGATCGCTCATTACTACATGATGTTCAAATAGGTATAACTCCCATGTTTCTTGTCTGATTTTGATCAAATTTTCACCAATTATTCTGCTTATTCTGCTTATTCAAATAACGAATGGTTTTTATTAGGCCCGGAATACCCCTTTAAATAGACATGATGTCTGAATGTTTATAGGTCATGCAATAATACAATAAGAATGAAGAGCTCTACAAACCTAGACTAGTGGCCATACAGTTTACTGCAGCCCAGAGAAGATTATCTCTATGATAGCACTAGGCCTGGGGGGAGGGGGGCAGTTAACACAGCATGGGATTGTTGACAGAAGAGATAAAAGTGTCAAAATCGGAAAAGAAGGTGACCAGTTGATTTCCACCGAGGTGGAAATGAAACAAACGGAGAATTCACCTAATGTATAATGGCGACCATAATTTTGAACTTGATCCGGTCATCATTTTAGGAGCAACCACTTTTTTAATTTCTTATACCAAGACAAAGCTTTCCTTTAAAAATTGCCCTTTTTTTCAGTGTGTCCCCCAAAAGACGGAACAGGGCCCTTCCCTAAATAAATAGTAACAAAATGATTATGTCCATCAGTAGGGTGTCTTTTCCAATGAAAAACGATACCAAGAACAGTCATTTCGGTCGTGTAGTTTTTGTTTTACGGCGCTGTGAGTGACACCTTGTCAATTTTTACCAAGTCAGTGCCTGATAAATCGCACTTACTGCCTGTCATAGCATCGATAACGAGCAATACGCGCGCCATTGTTAGTTTGCATTCAGCTGTGTACCGAGAGAATCGGCATAGTTGTTCGATGTTATGACGAGCAGGAAGTGCGATTTATCAGGCACTGACTTGGTAAAAATGAGAACCTGACATGGTGTCACTCACAGCGCCCTTAAACAAAAACTACACGACCAAAATGACTGTTCGTAGTATGGTTTTCATTGGAAAAGACACCCTATCCGATGGACATAATAATTGTGTTACTTTATTTTGGGAAGTGCCCTGTTCCGGTTTTTTGGGGGCCACTCCGGTATATTATAAATTAATCTTGAGTTCTGTTAGAACTCTCTAAAGTCTGTGATAAAAAAATAAAAACAATTTTGAGAATTGCAAAACAAAAATTGCAAGAAATTTGAAAATAAATGCAATCATTCTTGAATTTGAACCGACAAGATCAATACATAATTTATCCATATTGATGGTTATTAATACATGTGCCCTTTAGCATTTAAAATCAAAACAATTTTACTAATCTTCACTAATTGACAGCCTTGTATCAGTGCCTAAGGCCCACATATTTGTGGTTTGGTAGTCCTACACTTTAACAAGTAGAAGACTAGTTGTGTGAAGTGTACAAGAAGAAAGAGCATAAATTTCTCTATTTTTAGAGCCCTATTTTGTTACTCTTCCTGCTTTAGTTATTTTTTAATGATTTTTATTATTGCGTAAATCGCTATAATTTAGAAAAATCCTTAAATTGACAACACATTGTGATATTTTAAAAACAGATATTGTCGTTCAAATTGGCAACTTTGCGGCAAAGTCACTTCATATTTGTCTTAAATTGTAATAACAAAATATTTTCCACCTATTTTATAGTCATTATGTAGGTCGACAAAATTTAGGAGTTGCCAATTTGTAGAGGAAAACAATGATCAATTTTGCCTTAAAATAGCTCTCGTCCTTGATGGGTTACTGATCCATAAACTTCATAAGATTTATATTAAAATACAAATACTTTGTACTACCATTGCAAAACGTCCCAGAAATGCTTTAAATTCTAATCTTAAATATCTCCATGAGGGAGGCACTTCAACCTACATGTATGTCATTCTCCTGTTACCATATTACTAAACAAGAGAAGTAGGAAAGATCCAAGTGATTTTGGTTGAATTTGACAAAGTTAATAGATCATTTTAAATCACTATCCCTCCCTTTAGCTTCATTTCTGGCACTAATCATTACCAAACAAGTGACATGGAGTTTCTGTCAGAACATTGCTGTGACAAGACTACTGAAACTATGATACTTGCTTTCCATGCAATTCTATAGGAAGATGTTTTATAGGCTTTTCCCACCAGACGCCCTGGACCTATTTGTGTCCCTCCTTGGCGGAGAGATATTGAGCTTCCTGGAGTGGTTCAGCTGCTGGTGAAGGTGGGCCACTGTGGTCTCATATCTGCAATGTTCAAAGGACAACACGTTAACCATTTATGGTGTACGTCTAGTAGTAGACCAGCCACAAATCAAAAAGTGCTCTAGAAAAAAAATTGGACGGCATTTTTTGTTAATGGCTGGCATCCATGCTTAACCCTAATCCCATTGGGTTATTTTGGTCACTTGAGTCCATTAGGGGGGGGGGGGGGGGGGGGGGGGCATTTTGGCCCCCCCCCTCAAATCTCGGCAACGAATGGACCGATTGACTTGAAAATTGGCACATACGTAAAACAAGTCAAGTAGAATAAGAATTTGAAAAGAAAAACAAAATTGGAATATTATTATTTTTTTTTAAATTAATTAAAATTTTGAATATGCAAATTTTTTAAGAATATGGGGGAAAATTGGGATTTTCATCTAAAATCAAGAGAAATTACAGGATTTCTTCAGGTTTTCTGTAAAAATACTTTCAAGTGATGTAATTCATCATATCCATGTTTTTTATGGTGATAAAAAATATCACTAATTTGCATAAATTATGCAAATATGCAAATTAGTATTTCCGGATTTACCCACATTGTTTTCATTCTTATGTATTTTATTGTTTTTATTGTTTTTATTGTTTTTATTTTTGGGGGAAGAATTTATCTGTGTATGAATTAAACTAATAACAAAGAAATAATCCAAATTATAATTCAATGTAACAATTATAACAGATTTGGAGTTAACATGGCATCGGATATATGAATTGCATAGAAACCTGTACAAAAATTGCAGTTTTTTGTGACGGTCGAGCAATTATCGACCTCTAAAATCAGTTATACATGTCCGACCGGGGTGAATTATATATCAAAACATGCGGGAGACTTGAGAGAAAAAAGTCATGAAGTTTGAACGTGAAATTCCAATCGGTCTAGATGCACGCCGGATGCCAAGCCTAATTTTGACCCCAAAATTGTGTTTTTAACCAAAAATCATCAGAATGTCAAAATTTGCTTATTTTCCTTTTTTGCAGGATTCTTAAAGACATTTTTGAGGTGTATCAGATGATATTAATTGTGTAATCAAGATAGAGGTGAAAATTTAGTGAACATGAGATTTACGTTTTTCTTATACACGTAGGGGAATAGCAAATCAGAAGACAAAAATGTGATTTTCTCACAAGTGATTGGTGTCAAACAATTCATGTATTTAAATGTTGCTTGTAAGTATCGGTTTCCATGGTGGTGTAAAACCGCACGTATTAATTCATGTATTCTAAAGTGTTTTTACTAAAAGAACTTGACATCTTATTACATTCTTTTCAGTCACCTTGGTTAAAAATACTCTACGCTTTCTGTTAAGAACAAGAATGGTCAAATTACAATCCCAAAATAGTATTTGTTCCCAAAATAAGTGAAGATGGACGCAACCACTACAATACTAAAATCTCTAGATTTGGGGGGAATTTCCCTTCTTGGTCCATTATGTTACATAAAATGGGTACGCACTAATCGAGGTTAGTCCCGAAAATAGTGATTTAAACAAACAAAATACATTTCAGCTGAACTACTTAGTAACTTATTTACACTATATACATAAATTGAATTTGTAAAAATAAAAAAAATTATTAATATATACATACTTATATACATATAATTTATAATAATGAAAGATAGATGAATAAATAAATGTATATTTGTTTAATTATACTCGCTACAAATATACTCTTTTAGTGCTTGGCAAAAGCTTTTCCGCCTATTGTTTTCTCTCAAATTAATCGGAAGTTGATTCAACAAATGTGGTCCTGAATATGAAATAGATTGTTTTCCTACGTTTGTTTTAATTCTAATAACGTTACTTTATATTACATTTCCTTTTATTCCGCGTTTCATACGGATGATCAATAAATGAAAAGTAATCAATGAATCTATGAGATAAATTATTATTTATCAAATCATGCATGCATTACGTTTCAGTAAGTTAGCCGTGATCTCCACCACCGTGGTGATCAACTCTGCCATTTTAATAGCTTCCCTCAACATTCCATGCCCTGTTAACTGCCCCCCCCCCCCCGAGACCTAGTGGTATTATAGAGATACTAGCTGTACCCACGGAAATCCGCAGGTTTGTGTGAGAGAAAGACGATAACGACATAACGACACTTTAAAACTATACTATTCCCATAGCCATCATTTTAAATAGTGAGACAAAATAGACACGGGCAACTAAATCCCGCCCCACAACCCGTCGGGGCCCTGGTCAACAATATACATCCGGCCAATGAGTCAGAAAAAATGTCCCACTTTTGTAAAGTTGTATTGTTTGAAATATGAATATTTAATCATGGGTTTCATGATATGTCCTCCCAGTACATGTAGGTACCATTTTCATTTGAATCTCTGCACGCATGACTGAACATCAGACAATCTTTAGAAGACTGCCAGAACTCACTTGCGCCAAGTTACTGGGTAAGGAATAAAACAGTGCTTTAGACAAAGACAGTCAGACAGACAGACTGATACACACACACGCACACACGCACACAACACACTCACATATTTTGAATTTCGAATATGAGTCGTGTAAAAACGGTCGGATATCGAATATCCGACCGTTTTTACACGACTCATATTCGAAATTCAAAATATTCGATTTGACTCGGCACTAGAAGATTTTTTTGTTGAAAAAATTGAAGAAAAATAAAAAATAAAAAATGGTTACTACATATATAAATTGGTTGCTAGGCAACAACAGAACAATCATTAGGGGCCAAAACTATTTTCATTAATTGCATATATATGATAGCATCATGTTGTTTCATGCACACAAGTTCATAATTTGCTTAAAATATTTGGCAACAATCATACGAGTTCATTTTCAAAGATGTAACTAAATTGTGAAAAGTGGAGAAATGGGCGTGGTCTATTCATGAGCCATTTCCATGGTAAGGCTCAAGTGCATGTAAATGTGCAGAAGAGTAGAATGTTGGTGCACAAAATGTATGTGCACCATATATTTGTATAAGTTGGTTTACACAATTGATAGCAAATGGAAACAATACCCACAATCAGAGCAAAGTTCAACCTGTCATTATTGATTTACTGCTTTACCGTTTTTGCTCAGATTTTTGCTCATATGCAATACTTTATTTCATAGCAAACATCCATTTCTGGGGTGGAATACTCCTTTACCAGTCTTTATTTAACAAGCGGTACCCATAGTAAGAGATGCTCCAAAATTAAATGAATGAAAATGTGTAGAAAACTTGCGAATATTACCTATTATACTTCTCTTCAATCTGGTGCCTTTTTGCCTCCAATTCCTGAAACAATACATGTAAGGAAATTAATGAGATTATTTATAAGACACTGTCAATAATGTGCAATATAATATAATTCTAGAGACATTTTCTAAAATGATCCAAGGTAAACAACAACAAGAGATTTCAAAGATGTTCCTGATGAAAAGGACATCATTTTATTACTTGGAAATGCATTAAAACAATTATGTATGTTCCAAATGAAGCAAGCATATTTTGTTACAAATGCATATTGAAAATGAGTATTTCCACAGTAAGCGAGTAATTTTGTGACAGTAATTCCTATTTTCCCATGGTATCGAACATTATATCTACGAGAGAGCTTTACTTACCTACCCATTGAAGAATGCCATTCTAATGCATATTAGAATTGCCCCTGGCAACCAACGAAAGTTGACTCAACCCCTAGCCCTAGCATTGTGGAATTCAAAATTGCACTTAACCTGTTCCCTACGAGTATCTGAAATCTACATAGACTTTGTACACGACCCACTCGGTTCCCGTAGTCAAGGGATAGTGCAGTTTTGGTTTAGAGGACGCTTAAACAAGTATTTTTTTCTGTTATGAGGTAATGAAAAACTAAGTTTAACATTTGAAAGAGCAGAATCAAATTTGTTTGATCAAAATCAATTAAGAACTAGATGGATCTCCGACTGCGCGCAAAATTATGCCTCCGCTATCACGCGCTTTTAATATCAAGCCCAAATTAACATGCACTGAATTATTTTTTTTTGTTTTCATATATTTTGAGTCCTGTGACCTTGACCATATGACCCGAAAATTTGATGGCTACATTGGCTCCCTATAAAGAAACATTCAGGTACCAAGTTTGATTGAAATCTGACATTTAGTTCTTGAGATTTTGCCATTACAAGCTTTTTTGCATGTATAATGAGTCCTGTGACCTTGACCACAACATCATGACCCCAACATTTTATGGCTACTTTGACTCTTTGATACATTCAGGTACCAAGTTTGATTGAAATCTGACATTCAGTTCTTGATATTTTGCCGTTACAAGCCATTTTCGCATATATATTGAGTCCTGTGACCTTGATCTTTGACCTCATGACCCCCCAAATCTAATCAGATCATTGCCACCCCTATATGTACACTAATACCAAGTTTGAAATTGATCCGTCAACCTGTTCTTGAGATATTCCGAGAACGAGGCATTTTTGCACATATATTGAGTCCTGTGACCTTGACCTCACGAACTCCAAAATCTAATCAGATCATTGCCACCCCAATATGTACACTCATACCAAGTTTGAAATTGATCAGTCAACCGGTTCTTGAGATATCGCGAGAACGAAAACGGGACGGACAACCCGAAAACATAATGCCTCCGGCCACTTCGTTGGCGGAGGCATACAAAGCTGAAGTATCCATAAGAATATCCAATTGAAATAAACATTGGGGACAAACTTTTATTCAATCATTCATGAAAATATTTTAAAATCCTACCCTACACATTTGTCAAAATATACACAAATGTGTTTTTTAACTTGTTCTCTTGTTCTCTGAAAAATTATTTCATTCAAACATCACATTTCTTAATAAAAAACAATTGCTGGAGGGTGCCGTCTTGTGTTAATAGCTGCTATTTGAATGAAAACAGCCCTGAAACTTTATTGTTTATATGTTTTACTGCCATTCAAGCATCAATGAATTATAACTGTAATTTGTTTAGGCCTTGGTCACACGATGGCTGCGACAGGCTGCCACAAGACATGAAGGGCTGATCATGTCCAAAATATTCAAACGTCACAACGGAATGCAAATTTTGCAATAAAATCGGTCTAATTCCCATTCATAGGCATAAATGAGTTTTGTGTTTTACATTTTGTGTAAAATAAACCATAGATGTAATTTATCGTGCTTAAAGGAATAGTTGAGTTTTGGTATAGAGCGTGCAACACAACATTTTTTGTGAGATACTGAAACACCGAGTGCCAAATTTGAAAGCGCATACAATTTTAATGACAGAATGAACTTTATTTGATCAAAATCGGTTCAGTAATGGCTGAAATATCCATAAACATAACCATTTGTAAATAAGTGTGGGGCCCCACAATTATTCAATAATTTTGAACCAGCCGGGAAAAAAAGAAAAAAAAATGCTTCTTTTCAAAAATTTACAAAAGAGGTTTTTTAATGGTTGTTGGGTTAATCACTATTTCAACAAAAATCACATGCACAATATTTTATTTTAAATGGTTGAAACCAATGAGTTTGTAGAAAGTGCCCTCTTGAGTTTTGACGGCACCTTTTGAATGATACCTCCTTTTATCTAGTCATTTGTAATTTTTCATTCCTTTCGAGCATGGTGGAGTTATAACTTTTAGTTTGTAATGTAATTGTGCAGGTTTTGGTTACTAAAATTCAGTATGACCAAAACTGTACTCCAAAACTCAACTATCCCTTTGATAAACCTAGATTTGGATAGCAGGTGATGGCACAATCAAAAATTAGGTTTTGAACATGTTCAAAACTCTAGCTGCAATCAAAACAACAGGAGAGAGATATAGCATGCGGGGATGGCATAGTCTTGTAGTTCGGGAGTGGTCTATGATTGGTTGCAGTCACCTTGAAAATGGCCTAATCCGGGACCTAATTCGGGTCAAAGCAATCTAATGTTATATTCGTACAAACTGATAACATGATTATTCAAGAAAACTTATTTTGATTTTCATCAGGGGCATTTTTGTCACCAAGGGCAATTCCAATGACAAAGTACTTCTACTACTCAATATAATGTATGTCTTGGTACTTTTTTGTGGATAATTGAACAAAATATGGCATGGATTATATTAAAGGGATCTAGTAACTTTGTTGATATGTGGAAAAAGTGATGAGTGGTTTAATACAATGTATATTGTTGTTTTCTGATATGTCCACTGGGTGTTGTGTGAAAAAAGTTAAATGGACGTTATATGGGCCCGAGTAATGAGCAAAAATGCAAAGTGATTTTCACTAACTCTTGACGATCCAGTGGATAATTTAACATCTGAACCCTTCAATCGTAAATATCTTTTTAACGAAAGGGAAATTTGACAAACCAAAACCTGTCCCATGCTTTTATGGTTAATACGAATACAACAAGGTATGAGGGAACTGCTAGAATTCCAATTGGATTTTGAGGATTTGGACAAAGTTACCAAGTCCCTTTAACGTACTTGGAACAGAATAGTTCTGGCAAGTGTACAGTTGTGTAAGGTTTTGCCATCTTTCATAATTCTGGCTAAACTTTATGAAATTAATAATACAATATTTGGTACAAAACCTGTACACAAGTCAATATAATACGCACTATAGCGTGTATAACACCATGGACCCTACTACCAAGTATGGTCTGTCCAAAGCCTATTAAAGGAACTACAGCGTCTAGATGGCCTAATTTTCACAATTCGGCTCTGTATATGTAATTTTTCCCGAAGAAAAAGAATTTGGCAGTCATTTCTCATGAAATCAATCAATTTTGGGGTAATTAGTAAATATCTAATTGTCCTGGGAACGTCCCTTTTAAATCGCCAAAATGTGACGTCATCTAAAGAACGGACTAATGAACTAAATTCTGTAGATGACGCGTCATGACGTAAGCCAATGAATTGTCAATCACATGTCGATCACGCTGCCGATTCCGGACCCTAAATGTGGGTGGGGCGTAAACTGGCTGCTAAGTGAGATTTGGCATCGGAAAACTAGTCTTAAATCACTACTGTGTTTATTTTCATGGATTTTTTTTCGCCAGACCTATGTTTCAAATCATCAACTATGGAATAAGTGTTAAAGTATGTTGTATTCTTTATGGCCCGGTCAGATATCAACGGATATCGGAAACGTATGCCCAACGAATAGACAATTTGCGAAATTAAATTATCCGGTGATAAAAGACGTCTCCATTGCTTCATGTACGAAACATAAAACAACGTACATCACCGGACAAGGAACGGACAAGAAACGTATAGAACGGATAGAAAATTTAGCTCTCCGTTTGCGCAATCCGTTGATATGTGACCAGGCTATAAGGTCCTTTAACTAAAATCTGGTTGCACCTGACCTATTGAAATGGTACCCATGGCATTACTATTCATGGTTTGGTAGACAATGCTTAATCATGAATATTTCAGGCATGCCTCAGTAAATGCAGGTATTTCTATTCAAAAGTTTATTCTTATTACACACCCCATCATTAAAAGGGAGTATTCAATTGACATGTTTGCATTGTCACGATTGGGATAGGCATTCACATGTCATCAACTTGTGCACATCTTCTTTTTTTTAACCAAAAAATGTCATCTACCATAGAAAAGAATAATTGATAATGCAATTTAAAGTTTGATTTATGCAACACATCCACACCAGTCTAAATTCTATAATAATTATCACCTATCATCGGATTCAAAATAGTTAGAATCCACGTTATAATTGTTTACTTATTACCTATCAAAAGTACCAAGTGATGTTATTCAGGTATCGAGGCAAACCAAGGAAGGAGTAGTCTGCATCCTACTTCATAAGTCACTTGCTGTTTAGCTTAATGTATACTCCGCAAAAAAAGAAACTGGACACTTGTATAAGTTGATATATTTATATTAATGTACGATGAAGTGTACATTATCATATATCAAATTAAAGGGAATTTAGTCCTCTACATGCAGGGTTTAAATTAAAGGTGTAGTCGTTCATGCGTGAAATGCCATGTTCACTTAACAATAGCAAGGTCTGTTTTCGAAAATAGCAAAAACAATGGAGGACCACACCATTTGACTGAAATGATAGTAATTGTTCACTTCAAACAAGATGTCCGGGGCAAGTAAATTATGACATTATTTAACTTTATTGTTATGAACAAACTCTGAAAATACAGATTTGTCAATAAAACAGGGCCAGGTTATGAGAGCATCATCACACTGGTCTGTATAAGAGGCATGAAGCTTGTCTGTTTCATGTGTCCCCTGTAATTTTAACCATAGTTACCTAGAGAATTGTCATGTTAAAGACTGCCCAACTGTTTGACCAAGGGTGACATCAGGTTTGGAAGATCTTTGGACTACGGAAGAATTCTTGAAAAGAATTTGTACTATTTTTCATGCTGAAATAAGGGCACAAACTGGGGTTTCGACTAATAAACCTTTGCTATGGAATTCCCCATTGTGTTACTTTTGGATGAAAATAAAATCTACGTTCACAATTTGTCTTCCGATTTATACTTTTTATTGAGATGAAGACAGAAAAGGTCATATTTGTAATGAAAAATTATGCCATGTCATGAATATAGCGTTTTAGATTTATATGCTTATCAACATTTATATGGTTGAGTGGATGTTCCATTTTTGCTATTTTTGAAAACAGAACTTGCTGTGTTGTTAATTGACCGTGACAAGCCATACATGAATGATTTCATCTGGATTTCATGCCAATATTGAAGAGGGTCATTTTATCTTTAATTTGATCTACAATATCATATATTTTATCATAAATTAATATGAAATATTTGGTCTTATACAAGTGTCCAGTTTCTTTTTTTGCATAGTATATTAGATAAATGCTCATCTTTTGAATACATTGATTTGTCCCTGCAGTTTAATGCAGGCATCAATGTGAAGCCTGGACCCACCCTCCTCAGAGGTCGCCAAATATCAACGTTGACTCGACGCCGAAGCCTCAGGTCAATATATTGTTGTTGTAGTAAAGTCCTAACGTTCTTTTTTTTTTATAATTGGGTGAAGCTTTACCTATAAAGTTGATGAAAGGTGTGAAGCTTTGACGAGTAATTTTTGTTTTTTTGGTGAAGTGAAATCTGCGTTGAAAATATGTCGAAGTCGCGTTTCAAACAACTATCAATGTCAATAACAATTTTTCCAGAATGCATGCATTGTATCACATCACGAACGACTAGTATTCTCTTATATCGCAGAGGCTACAAAACCCGGTCGGGGGTGTAACCCGGCCAGTTAAGTGGTGAAGCTTCAGACCTGGCGAAAACTGAAAAAGTGAAGCTTAACCTATGGAAATAATTCAAAGGGTGAAGCCTGGAGTAACACTATTTTGCTGAATACTTCGCCTATGTAAAGCAAGTGAAGTGGTGGTGAAATCCTGATCTTAAAGGGACTGTCCGCCTTTTACAAATCGTCTGAACAGTTTCCAGTAGACGGATGAGGATGAATGTAACACACACACAAAAATTCAGATGGAACAGCCCTTTAATTTGGATTCTACGAATGAAAAACGAATGTGCCCCTCCACCAAACAGATGGTATCTAACTTTACCCTAATAACCCTCACTTACCTTGAGTCGATTGAACTCTGATACAGCAGAGTAAGGTTGTGGAGGAATATGCTCTTGCTCAGCAAGCCTTCCGAATGATTTATCAATTACTTTGGCTCCCTGTAAAGAGTAGTAAAAAGAAAGTACTTAACAAGAAACCAGTGGCTTGTGCACAGGGATGCCAAGGTCATATCAGTTCAGCCAATTATTGTTTTTGTTGTTGCAGAAATGACCCATCTAGCCAATAACTGAATCAAAATGTAAGGATAGGGGCCAAAATAAATCACTTGATTCTAAATAATAAACCAGAAATGCAGATATTGCATATAGTACTTAAAAGAAAATATTGGCAAATTGCACTTCTTTGATAACTCAAATCATGAGTTAAGATAACCATTTCATACCATTACCAAAATTTCTAACCTTTATCTTGTCCCATATTTAATTTGTTTAAAACATTAATAATCAATGTGTAATGGAACGGTTCCCAAAATGCATTATGTCACTGCAGCTCTGGTATATGTTTCTTCTGAAAACCAGGGTAGGCCTACTACTACTAAGCAGACGCATGCAAGATTGAGTTCACAATGCAATGCCATGAATCTTTATCCAACATCGATGTCTCCAAGTCCCTAGTTTCACACTGGATGTCCCTTGCTTAGAACATGGTAGTCTAATGCAGATCACATCCGAGATTACTTGGTCTTTGGCCCTAAAACAGTGAACAGCGAATCTTGTTCGGCGATGAGCAACGGTGACAGAGATGGGTGGTATGTTTTCATAGATCTCTGGTTTTGTTCTGTGTTACCTCCAACTAATATTTTGTATATGTCCCATCAAGCTGGTCATGTAGTGCCTTCATGGTCTATATCTCTAATCCATATTAAAAGTAGGATGCTCTCTACACAGGCCCTAAAAAATGTAACCTTTGTAGATCTTGAAATGTTAGATTGCCAGATGTGGTGCAATTTATTACATGCACTAGCTCCATGCTTGACCTTTGCATGATATGACTATTTCTTTGAGTCAGCAACATAAGATCCTAGGTACTTAAAGGGGTACTGTAGGTAAAAGATACATTTCTGAAACTGTTTGGGGCACAGGTCAAAGGTCACTCGGATAATTACCAATTCAAAAACAAACATTTACTAACTCTGAAATCATGTTACATGAAACAAATCACTTGCAAATATGCACTGTGCAGACCAAAAATTAAACATTTGTATGTTATTTTGAGAAACAAGGTCAAAGGTCAGATGTCAAAGGTCTCATATTTCATTGTTACATTTAAGTATGTATTTTGGTTTTAATATTTGATGGTTCCATTAACTAACTTCTGAAATAGATAAGAATTTCAATTATGTCCTAAAAGATCTTTTGATCAATAGAGGGCGCTGTGCTGCAAATTTGTGTCATGCGGATGATCATTTATTAGCATCTTGGTTATATCACCCATTCATCTAGTTCTTTATTGATTCTGGATCACTACATTAAAATTATATCATATTATTCATCTCTTTAATATCTCCCATATATATAACATGTACAATTCAGAGGTCACGGCGTTACAGTCACGGCGTTACAGTGCATAGATACATTTATGATATCATATTTACTATGAGCATTGGATTTTTTCTACATTTTTATTTGGATGTTCTAGCTTGATGTCTAGTACAAAGAATCGATGTGACAAAAGTGCAAAATGTTCCTGTAGTTCACAGAGTTTACTTAGTTTCTTAGCATGTAAGAAACCCATGTCTTTTTGCCGTCACGGCGTTACGGCAGATATTGATATTCATAATTCATAATTTATTGGGAATTTTGGTTTTCTTTCCTATTGTAAATAATTGGTAGGATAGTGGTAACAGATGCATATCAAAAGTTGGTTCTAGATATTTAGATTTTATGAGTTATTTGGACTTTCATTGTGAGAAACACCCTCTGACCGTCACGGCGTTTGCTTGGAATTGCCCCATAGCAAGTAATACTAGTCTACAGTGAAACCCCTTTATAATGAGGTCGCTTGCAACGAGGTACCGTTTACCTCGTCATAACAGGGTTTCCATGGATTAAGCATAATGTAAATGAGTTTTTTTTAAACCTTTGGCACGATCCAGGAGCACGATATGTAACAACGATGGACCCCACGCCAGGAAACTTCATGAAACAGCCATGAAACTTCACACCAATCAACATCCATTTAATAATTACTCCACAAAGACCGTTCTTATAAGTCTAATTATCTTTAATTTTTATTTAATACCATTAAGTTAAGATATCTGCACACTTCCATGGGTTGATTTCATGTACAATTGTCATGCAGAATAAAATTAAAAGGTTTGATTATCACCCGATTATCGCAATTTAACTAATAGAAAACAACTAAATCTACTTGATTATGTATTATAAATTTAAGTAACACCACTACAAGCTTTTAAGCAGGATGGGTGAAAATTGAACAATTTTAGATACCTATTAGCAAGGAGATTTGGACAATCCAATCAAGAATTATGACTTTCCAAATTTTTGTTTTCTGCCCTCTTAGTTGGCTCTTAATTTGCCAAAGATGTGATGTCATAATTATACAACTATGTTAACATACCAATTATCTCATTTACTGATTTTCTTATTGTTTGTTATTGTTACTGTTTGTAAAGAGCAATGAATAAAATAAATATCATTGAAAACAAAAAAGACATGGGCCCCGTTGCAGGAAGAGATACAATCGATTGTAAGTTACGATTGATCGTAAGTCAGATCACATGTTCTTGATGCGCAAATCTGATTGGTTGAAACGCCTAAATTGGGGTAAATTTTCTGACTTATGATCAATTTTATCTCTTCCTGCAACAGGGCCCTGGAGAACTTCCACTGGAACTGTAAAACAAAACTTGACAAAATGTCTCATGAAAAAGCATCGTCCCTCTACTCTCATTCTCATAAATATTAGGGAAGAGGTAAATGTGCCTACATTTAAGGTAAAACTTCCTCAACTATTATTATCCTTCCTTTTGATTTAATTCTATTAAGTGAATGTGTCGAATTGTACACTTCTATTGATTTAATGTACAATTGTCATGTGCACTTATAGAACAAAATTAAAAGGATTGATAATTACTACAATTAAATTAATAGAAAACAACAAAGTTGTGTGCAGATGGGCTGATGGGAACAGAAACAGAGGAGGAGTCGGATTACAAAGCTACAATCGAAGATCTAAATAAAGTTGAAAGGAATATTGAGTTTTACCATGTTTATCCTAACTTACCTATCTTACAAAGCTGTAATATGGCAAAGCATGAAAGACTTTCACTGTTATACAGTTTAAAATATAGGAAATATAAATACAAACAAACAAAATAAATATTTATATATATATGTGAGTGTTAAGTACAAAGCACCATGATATCCTTTTCCTATAGCAATGGAAGTTAGTCATAATAAGTTATTATATGCAGTGGCGCACCCAGGATTTTTTCAAGGGGGGGGGGGTTATTTTGTTAAATTTTCGAAGCCGAGACCAAGTACCTTCAAAATTTTCAAGACCGAGACCACGGTCCGTCAAAATTTTTTGAGGCCGAGACCAAGACCATTGGTTGAGAACCCCTCTTAGCATTGCTTAGTGGGGGGAGAGGGAAGCGAGCGGAGCAAGGTTGGAAATTGTAGCAATTAAACATCTGAAATTTCCATTTGTTTCAATATAATTGTATGGGTATGTTCGTGTTATATAATTGCGTTTTGAAGGGTTATATATAAACACCCGAGGTTGTATGCGAGCGAAGCGAGCTTGAAAATTTTAGCAATTTAACATCGGAAAATTGCAATTTGTTTCAATATTATTGTATGGGTATATTCGTTTATGACTTATGATATGGCGTAATTAAGGCGAGCGAAGCGAGCTTGAAACTTTTAGCAAATTAACATCGGAAATTGCCAATTGTTTTAATATTATTGTATGGGTATATTCCTGTTATGTTATTGCGTTTTGAAGGGTAATATATAAACACGCGAGGTTGTAGAATATAATATTATACGGAATGCGAGCGAAGCGAGCTGGAATTTTTTTAGCAATTTAACATCTGAAATTGCCATTTGTTTCAATATTATTGTATGGGTTATTCGTGTTATAATATTGCGTTTTGATGGGTAATATATACACACACGAGGTTGTAGAATATTATATATACGGAATGCGAGCGAAGCGAGCTGGACAATTTTAGCAATTTAACATCTGAAATTGCCATTTGTTTCAATATTATTGTATGGGTATATTCGTTTATGACTTATGATATGGCGTAATTAAGGAGAGCGAAGCGAGCTTGAAAATTTTAGCAATTTAACATCGGAAATTGCCAATTGCTTAAATATTATTGTATGGGTATATTCGTGTTATGTTATTGCGTTTTGAAGGGTAATATATAAACACCCGAGGTTGTAGAATATTATATATACGGAATGCGAGCGAAGCGAGCTGGAAAATTTTAGCAATTTAACATCGGAAAATTGCCATTTGTTTCAATATTATTGTATGGGTATATTCGTGTTATGATATTGCGTTTTGAAGGGTAATATATAAACACCCGAGGTTGTAGAATATTATATATACGGAATGCGAGCGAAGCGAGCTGGAAAATTTTAGCAATTTAACATCGGAAAATTGCCATTTGTTTCAATATTATTGTATGGGTATATTCGTGTTATGATATTGCGTTTTGAAGGGTAATATATAAACAAACGAGGTTGTAGAATATTATATATATGGAATGCGAGCGAAGCGAGCTGGAAAATTTTAGCAATTTAACATCGAAAATTGCCATTTGTTTCAATATTATCTCGTGGAAAATTTTTGAAGCCGAGACCAAGAAATGTCAACATTTTTGAGCCCGAGACCGGGTTTCTTCGCAAATTTTTCGAGGCCGAGACCAGGTTAATGAGGGTCGAGACCGCTTGTAAGTGGTCTCGAGACCACTTGTAAGTGGTCTCGAGACCGGCTAAAATTTGAAAAGGGGGGGGGGGTTTCAAACCCCCAAAACAGCCATTTTGGGGCCAGTTCAACCCCCCAACCCCCCCCCCCCCCCCTGGGTACACCTATGATTATATGTTATAAAAATATAGCTGTACAAAATAAAAGTCTTTTGCATAAATAGTCTGAAAATTTCTTTGGTAAGGTATTGGCACATGAACAAAATGTGTATTTCCCGATTCCTGAGAAAATGAGCAAGTCATCACAGGCAAGTCATAAACCTGAGTTATAATAATAACTGTAATAAGTGCACTCTGTTAAAGGGCAATGCAACTCAAGAAAAGAGTTTATATATCGTACTATTCCTGTTTATTATATATAACATTACTCCGACTCAGATTTCTGCTTTGGAAGAAAATGTGAAAACTCTATCGCCTTTACCGCTATTTACTCTTACACTGGAGCCGCCATTAGGTTTGTACGGAACTCGTGCATTAATGCACTTCAATAGCTCATATTCAAACCATTGTCTAAATATTGGAGTAGAATTGCATATAGGTGCTATTGAAGTGCATTAATATTAGCATGAGGTCCGTACAAACCTAATAATGGCGGCCTCCATTGTTCGTGTAAATAGCGGTAAAGTCGATAGAGTTTTCACATTTTTTCTTCCAAAGCAGAAATGTGGCAGAAATGTGAGTCGGAGAAATGTTACATATCATAAACAGGAATATTAAAGTAGTATAAACTCTTTTTTTTTAGTTGCATTGCCCTTTAAGTTAGCACTGTTAGTTATAGATTACCTTTAAAATGAAATATGTTGTAGGCCTTGGTCTGCACATTCCCCCCAATATCCATGGACACGTGTATGATATGCGCGCAGTACGCATTGGTATATGGCAAGCCGTTTAAACTCTAGAAATGCCAGGTCTTCCTACGGCCATTATGCTCTCGGCCGCGCAGAGCGCCAATCGCTGTGAAAATGTGCATAGAATACAATAATTTCTTGCCATAGACTCTACCTACGATGCATGCGTGCGGGTATTATCCAGGGATCGAAACACTGGGATAAATCCAGGGGCTGTCAAGTCTTTGCGAATGTGATGTGTGCGATGTTTTGGGGACCGAGATTTGGTGGTTATTTCAGCTCAGAACGGTGACTAAAACTTGTTCTCGCGCTGAATCAACCCAAGTGGGACCCAAGTACATTAGCTGAATTTTGATACCCTAAACACGTATTTCAGCAGTGTAAAAAAGATACCCTATTTCCTGATTTTCGGTGATTTCGAGACCCTAAACACGTAACGTGCCTGATCGTAAAAAAAACGACCCTTTTTACGTGATTTCTTGGTCACGCATGGTACCCCCCTTTATATGGAGACATATCGCAGCAAGCAGAGAAAATCTCAAAAATCTCTTGTGTGCAGCGAATGAAATATCAACTTGGCGTTCAGAAACAACATCTATCGCGTATACAAGTAGCGCTATACAAGAACTGTACTATACATTGCATGCATGGTGCGGTGGCATTGAAGTATACCACTAACGTACTTCAATGTGCGGTGGCTATATAGCGCCTGGGCATTATGTGTACATCAAAGTGCGAGCGCGCGCAGGCGTATTGCATGCATGCCCGAAACGATACTAACTATCGCATGGGCTATGCGATAAATCGCACATACTACCATATAACGTACGCGTATTGATTGAGCGGTCGTGCAAACAAGTCACGCGCGCGAACCACTAAATAGCTGTGGTTCCGTAGGTCGTAGTAATTAATTGCATTGTTCTCAAATTACAGAAACATATCAGACCCCATGAGAGTATGATTGATATTCAATTACTGTATACGCCAATATTTTCGCGTACAGATATTTTCGCGAGTTGTTGATTTCGCGTTCGGCATTACAGTCAGAGAGCCGTGCATGTTTTAATGAGGCTAAAACGCTCGTCCCTTTCAGATTCCACCGATTGTAATTTCTCTCTCTCGAGTATCACGCGGCTGGAGACACATCATTTTAAAAGTGTGATAACTTCAGTTTGCAATAACTTATTATACAATGTGATATATGACAAGGTAGAAGATATTTCACTCTTTGCTTCTATAGAATTAAATTTTCAATTTGACAAAGACAAAAAGATAAAAATCAAGTGTAATAACATGACAAAATGCCCTTTTAAAAGTTTGTTTTCATTCTGCTTGAAAAACTTATAAAATATAGTTGCATCTCCTTCATATTTATACCATACTAGCTGCCTCGGCGCTTCGTGCCTCGGCAGCTAGATTCGGCGCTCCGCGCCTCAGGATTAAATAAAAATATGAATTGAAAAATGAATTTATGATATTATTTTTTTTTTAATAAAAGAAATAAATACAAATGTGAAAATTAAATTTTGCCTGTAATGTATTTTTTTTTTTAGTTTTGCGACTTAATTTTCAGGAATTTGGTGGTCAATTTACAGGCATGGTTGGTAATTTTATAAGCATGTCTTGTAATTTAGCCATGTAGTAATTTGGGAAATAGTTAGATTGTCACATTTTTTGAACTTATTATACAATTTTTTTTTTTTTAAAATTAAAAATGGGAAATTAAGTTTTTCTCTGTTTTGTTTTGGTAAATTTAGCCATATGGCGTTGTATTTCAGGAATGTGGTGGTAAATTTACAGTAATAGTTGTTTAATTTATAAGCATGTTTTGTAATTTTGTCATTTTGTCATTTGAGAAATAGTTTGATTTTCACTTTTTTTTGTGCCTATTTTAGAAATAATTTTTGCACAGGCATAATTATAGCACATATGCAAACATACACACACGTAAATCTATAAACGCATACACATGCATATCTAAACAGACCAATACCTACTCTCACATACACATAGACTTTTATAGTCACCCATACGTTAATTAAGTAGTACTTACACACACGCACAAATGCATACATACATGCACACACATACATAAGTGTACATACATTAAATCGAATGCACATATGCATGCATACATCAATGAACACATAAACATCAACCCACATACGCATATAGATACACACACAAACATGTACGCAAACCTACGCAAAAAATGTATAATATGTACAAAGCAAGTGCAATAAAGTGATTTATCATCTTACTTTTATGCTCATTACTGGCCATATGTCATTCATTTACCATGGAAATCAATTTTCACACATCACTCAGTGGACATATAAGATTGATCACAAAAATTCACATTATATAAACCCTTTGATATATTTTTACATACGAACAAAGTTACTAGATCCCTTTGAACAAAGTGTGAGTAAAAGTATAATTATTGAAACATACAGAAACACTCCTAATCAATTGATGAAAATAAAAGTGTGACTGTATGTAAAGTATACTTGTATTCATTGTCAAAGTAACACTGGATTTAAACATCGGGGCCTTTGAAAGTATAGCTTTTTCAATGATAGTATAGTCTAGTAGTAATAACATAAAAAGAGATGTGAAATAAACTGAACTTATACTGAAAATATATTTCATTTATAGAGCGCCTTTTATCCAGGTGCCCTATTCAGAGGCGAACCTGAGCAATTATAATTATACTCTTAAGTTAGGCTTCCTTGAATAAACAAAACTAATTGCTATTATCATAATAAAACATATTGCATAATGCACACAGAATGCATTGTGTTCAATCAAGTGAATCTATTATCACTTACACCTCAATATATTGTATTCCATGTGTGTTTAATAACACATCACGAAGTGACTGAATCTATTTCTAGCTAGAATGGAATTTTACATTATGTACTTGGAAGCAGAATGTAAACAATGCTACACTTAAAACCTGTTGTAATATTTGTATAAAAATATGCACAATGAAATGTGTATAAAATCTATTTTAAAAAGTACATGTAGATAACATGTACTACATGTACAAATAATTTACTAGAATGGAATAGGATCAATTAAAGTAAAGTGACTGCAGCCAAACCTGCCATAAAGACCACATTAGGTAGACAGAAAAAGGTGGTATCTATCAGCAGGTGGTTTCTGTAATGTTTCTACTTTGCGCTTTGAAATAAAGACAACTGTGACACATGTTATAGCAAGCCAGCTCTATATTGAATGCACGTGTGTGCATCATAAACGTGTTCTTATATTTATATCATACATGAATTCAGCAGTTCGGTCAAGTATCTATGGTAGTATAAAAGAGTAGTTGAGTTTTGGTATAGAGGGCGCAACACAAAGACATTTTTTATGAGATAGTATAGGTTTTCCCATTCATTTTAACACTTTTGTCATTCGATTTCATTAATTCGTAGTTCAATTTCGTCTCGAGAAACCAACAGACCGTAAATCCCAGCTTCAATTTCATTAATAATCAATCTAATTCGTCATTTGTCAACCAATTTTAAACACTTCGCATTCAAAATCGTCAATTGGCATTGGATTTCGTCTCCGCCGCTGAGCAAGTGGTAAATGTTAAGACCAAATTCGTCTTTGTTCAACCAATTTTGTCATTTTCTCATTCAAATTCGTCGCATGGTATTGGTATAGCCTTATATGCCTATCTGTGTCATGACTATGTAGATGGTATAGGTGGTTAGATGGGTATGTACATTATGTGTGTGTGTTTGTGTGCGTGCGGGTGTGTACAAATAATATTTAACATTGTTTTATATCATTTAGAACTATGTATGTCTTGAAAAAGAATTTAATGCAATTTGTTGTAAACGTGCTTGTGTTCGATGTGCATGTGTTCAAATGTATGTATGTTTGTGAGTGTGTGCGTGTGTTTTATGCGTGTGAGTTTGTTTTCGAGTGTATACATGTGTATGTTACCCCCTACATGAATAATGTTACAATTTACAATTACATCAAGACAATATAAACCAGAACATTACAGTGTAAATACATAAGGACGAATTTGAATAGAGTTTTAATGAAATTGATTGCCAATTGACGAAATTGCTTTCGCTTTTATGTGTTCAGCAACTGTGACCGACGAATTTGATTTGCAATTGACGAAAATGTGTGACTAATGACTAAATTGTGTGCTCTTTGTGTGAAATTGATCAACGAAAGACGAAATTGAAGTTAGGATTTCCGCTCTGGTGGTTCCTCGGGACGAATTTGAATGACAATTTAATGAAATTGAATGACCAGTGTTAAAATGAATGGGAAAACCTATATATTAAAACAACCTGAGTGTCAAAATTGAAAGAAACAGCTGAAATATCCATTTGTAATAATTGTGGGGCCCTACAATTATTTGATAATTATGTAAAGTGTATAGATTAATATGGTCATCTACTTTTAATTGTTTTTTAAAAATTCACACATTTGGATACTTGCATGAATATTGGTATTTTTGCTCATAATTATTCATGTATACTTTTGATAATTAAACATTGATTTCACTATATATTTCTTTAGATCATTAGCAATAATAATACAACAAACATTTTTGGAGGAACCAGCCCATTATAATTTATAAATGTATTTCTTTGTTTGTTTATCAAATACAGTAATAACTGTATATAGTTATTACCCAAGGGAAACAAAATAAGTGGTCACTGTACTCAGGCGACCTCTATAGACAGGTTCCAATACACTGGATCACTTTTGGTGGCCACTATGACAGGTTGTTTGAACGGTTGATTATTTGACTTATAATTATAATTTTAAAATGTTAAGTGATTAACCCTCAAAACAAAATGTATATAAGGCCATGAAAAATAAATGGTTGGATTGGCGTAACCCGCCCGCCCCTAAAAATACCGGCGCTAATGCACGCCGACCCTAGAGGTTTTTTCTGAATTTTTTTTTTTTTTAAAATAATAAAAAAAAATAAAAAAATAAATACAAAATTGCAATAGAATTTGCAATTGCGATGTGTTATGCGTGTGTTTTTGTGTATTTGTGCGAAGAAAAAAAAAAAAGAAAAAAAAATCCCTACCGACCTACCCTAATATTTGGTTGCCCGTTAGGCCATAAAAAATAAATTGTTGGATTGGCGTAACCCGCCCGTCCCTAAAAATACCGCCGACCCTAGATGTTTTTGCCGATTGCGATCAATATCGTTATGTATCGTTGTGTATATCGAAGCGAAAAAATTGCTATCGCCTGAGCATCGCGCTGCATTTGCGATCGATATATTTGCTGCACTAAATCCCGGAAGTGTTGCGATATCGCTTTTTCCCCGCGAGGCGATGAAGGCGCGAATATACTGTATACAGTACATGCAATGTACCGTACGTATACGCGGTACCGAATACCCCGCGGTACCTATGCAGAGCATGCATGTACAATGTTTATGCCGCCGGCCAGGGCCAGCATGCATATCTGCATTAAAAAAAAGTATAAAAAAAATAAAAAAAATCCCGACCGACCTACCCTAATTTTTGGTTGCCCGTTACGCCAATCAAACAAATTTTTTTTTTTGGCCTTACTCCAATCAAACAAATTTTTTTTTTGGCCTAATTCCACCAAGTCTTAACCCTAATCAGGCCGGTATTTGGCTATGCTATAGCAGAGGGGGGGGGGGGGGGGGGGGGTGATTCCACTCTCCTCCCTCTCTCCTTTTTCGGGGGCGAATTTGGGCATTTCGGGGGCGAATTCGCCCGCCGCCCCCGTGTATTTTTTTCGCTGGCCGCCACAACATTTGGCACACAGATAGCTTGAGACATAATCTTCAAGATTGCATTGTTATTTTTTTTTGTAATAAAACATTTCTAAATAATTATGCAAATTTATGCAGAAATCCCCTTTTGGTCTGTAAATCCCTAAATATTGCTCAGAATCTGCTAATTTTGTTCATGAATATTCTTTATGAATTAATTAATAGGTTTTCAAAATTAAAACTTGCGACAGCCAAATTTTGCCTTCTGAATTTCTTTGTTGTTTAAATTTCTTATGTATTTCTTTGTTTTTTCGACTTCTGTTTTTGTTATTTTTCAATGGAATAAATTATTGACCATCATCCAACCATTTTTAGCCCAAAATTAAATAATTGCAGTGATTAGAATGAAAAATAATGAAGGTTTTGTGTATCCTAGGAAATATAAATTTCCATAAGATTTGTACACCAATCACAAAATTCAGCGTTTTGGGGGGCCAACGAGGGGGGGGGGGATTCCACACCCTCCTGGCCTGGTTAGGGTTAAGAATTCATGAAGTAACAACATTTAGCTCTTTTTTAACTTTGTCTTCAAAGAAACTGACAAAATTATTAAGAACAAATCACTTAAAAGGAGTTTCTTTCCATGCAAAGTATATCATTGTCTACTCTGTGCATTTATCTCTCAGATATTGTAGGAGAGCATGGTTCGAGGTAGACACAGGCAGTTTGCATTCAGAATTAATCAGATTCTGGTCACTACGATCAAAGCTATTCATTTGATCGTCACGTCTGGATCATCGCTAAGAACATGTATCCCTGTAAAGATCTTGAACTGAGAAGAATTTGTTGTGACCACGCTTGGCGATGATCAAAGAAGTACTAACTTTAATGACCTTGACAGGTTGCAGATCAAATGGTGAAGTATTCTTGCCAACATGACCATAACGCTTCACCAGACAGATATCTCATATTAAATTGAACAGCAAACTTGTCTCTAAAATGTTTTTCCGCATTTGCGACTTGATCCCAGAAATCGTGAACGTCTGGACTATCATCTATGTAGAAGTCGTGTGCGAAGAGGACTTGAAGATGATCATTATTCATCCAGGTGGCAGCCTCTAGTGTAGTACCATGCAGAGCGAAGGTTTGTCTTCCAAGTTGTTTTCGAATGGATTTTTAAAGAACTTGCATAACGTGCTCGACTTACCCGAAGCTGGACGTGGAAGTCGTGTGCGAAGCGGACGATTTAAGATGATCATCTATGTGGCAGCCTGTAACGTACAGTGTAGAACCATGCACAGCAGAGGTTTTGTCACCCAAGATGTTTTCGAATGGTCTTTTCAAGAACTCGTATAACGTGCTCGACTTGCCCGAAGCTGGACGTGGAAGTCGTGTGCGAAGCGGACGATTGAAGATGATCATCCAGGTGGCAGCCTGTAGTGTACAGTGTATAACCATGCAGAGCGGAGGTTTTGTCACCCAAGATGTCTTCAAATGGTCTTTTCAAGAACTCGCATAACGTGCTTGACTTCTTGTTCAGTAATTTCTAGAAGCACCTTCTGTGCAGATATGGATGAACATGTAAAATGGGCCCATGTAACTGCAATTGCTTCACACTCTGGAAAAAATTTCTTTGCTCAACTGGTGTAAGCAGTTTTGCACATATACATGTACATCCTCATTCAATCTGATGAAATGTTGCGATGTAAAGTTGCTTGCTGGTTCTGTCATCAAACGGACTGCAATGCCGTGTCAGATTGCGAAGTCCACCAAGCCATGTTGAGAAGTGTGGGATTGTAGTGCCCAGCGATGTTGGTCTACCGCAATGAAGTGCGAACTGAATGTCATCATTCTTTTCAACAAGGCCCTTCTCTGTATGACTTTTGTGTATCATGATGGGATGAGCATATCTGCAAAAAGAAATGAAAACAAAATTGTATTTCAATTGAGTCCAGATTGTACAGTATATTAACATAAAAAACAAACATACTTGACTTAATTTTGTTCCCCGCGTTTTATATTGAGCATGACAAACCCCAACCTTGACCGTGCAAACCAACCAATTTAGAGAAATGTTGGGTTGGGGGCATTAAGAATATTTGTTCATTCCTTTTTCGATTTTAACTTGTTTTTATGGTATATTTGTACAAGATTACCTGTGGCTGGAATGCTCCCCAAAGAGTGTAAAACATGCACTTTGTGTGCTGAATTGATTGAAGAATGTATCCGATGACCAGGGTAATAATATAATTGTAAAGCGCTTAGAGATGATTATCAATCATAATAGGCGCTACATAAATCAAAGATATTATTATAAAGGACTTCATATGAAAGATTTCATCATAGTTGCGATATTACATGTATGATAAATCAGCTAACCACATGTATGATAAATCAGCTAACCATATGTATTGCCTATTGGTTGAATGCACAGTACATTAACTTAAAGAGAGCATTTTTTTCATTTTTTTTTTATATATCAGTGGGCGGAGGGGGGGGGGGGGGGGGGGTAGTCGTAGAAAATTTTCGCAGCTGAGACCACGAATTTTCAAGACCAAGACCAGGTCCGGTCCACAATGAGGCAGAGACCAAGACCTAGTAGTTGTGAATCCTGTAAGCGGGGGGGGGGGCTTTTTTTTTTACTTTTCGAGGCCAAGACCATAGAAAATGCCGGTCGAGATCATTCAAATTTGGTCTCGAGATCGGTTATAGTTAGAAAAGGGGGGGGGGGGGGTTTAAACCCCCCAAACCCCCCCCCCCCCCCCCCCGGGTACCCCTATGTCTGTCTGTTTCACAAGGAAATTATATTTCTCCCATAGCTCACCTATTCGACGACGACGATGTCGAGTCTTATCTTAGTCAGATGGATTTGAAGAGCCAGGACAATGCGTGAGCTCGAAGTCGACGCCATGAGCTTATCTATAATATAAATATACAATAAATAAGAGAAATAAGTAAGCGGAGCATCCTGAACATGTCTGTGGCATGCACATCTACACAATGCATTGTAAATGGTCCTTGGTAGGACACACCGGATGTCATTGCCAATACCGTTCGTTCATATTACAATACGGTATACGTACAAAATCACATCACGAAAAATGCATATTATTTTTCGCCCGCCCACCGACATGTGCAGCACATTAATTGCGTGAGGGGTGTTATAGAACTCATATTGATCCAGCTGTTAATGGAATAATGGTTATGACCCAACGCTACCTGTATTAAATATAATAATAGTATTACCCACTAGCCCCACCACCTATACCGTTTGTGTGTAGCATACAGAATCACATTGACGTAGTGCGTTATTTTTTCGCTCGGCGGGGCAATTGATTGTGCGAGGGGTGTTGGCGAATTCACTTTGACCCAGTTCACAATGAGTTGTTAATGGTTACGACCGGACACTACCGGGATAGAACAAAGGCACCACGCAGTGTGTGGTGTCATGTGTAACATACAGAGTATTTTACACATGACAAGAACAGGTATGGTATTACCAACGGCAACAGTCAGTAGTACACATCTGGTTCATTGACATTATTTATTAATCATGACATTAAACATATATGTTAAAGTTGTCAAAATGACTCAAATTATGACAAAATACTACATCAGACCATCAGGGGATAAGACAAAGGTGGGCTAGTACCTTAGCACCAGCTTACTGTCCTCATTAAAATTATTAGTATTTATATTGGTCTGGATTCATGATTCATTCACAAACAAAATATGTAAGGTGTGGGACTGTGATAAATATGAATATCGTGTAAAATCAACATTACTTCCTGTACTCTTAGTATCTTACTCTTGATTATTTTGAAATCCCAGCACAGCCATCAGCTGAAATCTGCCATCTGTCACTTGTAGTTCATGAAGAATATCCTTTTAACGAATGAATATCGTGTAAAATCAACATTACTGCCTGTTACTCGCCCATTTCTCGAGCGTTCAGCAAACAACTACCGTATGTACGTGAATATATCGCGGACTAAAGTTTGGATAAAGTAAGCGCACAAGTCTCGTCTACAGTACAGTAGCTCTTTAGAAATTTTAAAAAACGTATGCGGCATACGAGCAAACGATATAAAGTGGTCAAACATAGTGTACTTTAAAGCTACCCTACCTAAATCTGCTCAAATCTTCATGCTCAGTTCAGGCCGAACAAATAAAATCACAATGTTTGGTATAATTAAAATGTAAAATAAAGAATATGACATCAAAACAACGTTATTTCAACAGAACAAATGTATTTTAACTTAGCAGATATATTATTTGTTTTTATTTTTGTACCTCACAGCCTCCAAAACGATTTTGCGTCGAAAAGCAAAACAAAAGCAGCGATCGAGTGAGAAATCACAACGCTTAGCTACTTCAGGCCGAACAAATTAAATCACAATGTTTGGTGCAATCAAAATGTAAAATAAACAATATGACATCAAAACAACGTTATTTCAACAGAACAAATGTATTTTAACTTAGCAAATATATTATTTGTTTTTATTTTTGTACCACACAGCCTCGAAAACGATTTTGCGTCGAAAAGCAAAACAAAAGCAGCGATCGAGTGAGAAAAACACGTGACCAAAACGGGACATCGGAACTTTATATAATAAGATGAAAGGCAATTTAATACACTTTATAAATATGTCAATTTCGTAGCCGTTTATTTCGTAATCGGGTCAGGAGCCAACAAAGACCAGGGACAGAATGAAATAGGTATCAAATTGTTGGCATTCAGCGGCAATCCAGCCCGTTGATTGGTTGAATCAGCATCAAGCAGATTCTCCATGCCAGGGGATTGCCCGCGATGGTATTGCGTTATTTGAATTAGGCCAATCACTGGCCCGCTACAAACATACCCCTTCGTACCATCCAATGGGAATGCTCGTTCGCATTTTAGTTGTTCTTAATTTGTACTTGAGTGGTATTTTCTTGGCTCCTGACCCGATTATCCAACGTAGCAAAATAAAACCTACATATCCTGAAAGAGTATGAAACATGCTTTACAATGATTATAAAATCAATTTTTAACCTCTGAACTTATTATTTTTTGGTGATATTTGACAACAAATTTCACTGGTAATGCTTGATTTAATATTATAGACATAAAATATGACTCTTCCTCTTACATTTGATACCACATTCATTCTTTAAAGACTATGTTAAGGTTCCATAAAGCACAAAATAATACCCCTCTACATTGCTCATTGGTGTGTGCGTCCCGCAAATCTATGAATCAATACCTAATAATACTCTAACGCGACGAGGGGGGTCGCGCGTGCATTACCAATGGCGATTTCTAAAAATGCATCTCCTCTTTTCCCGGCGCTCCTCGATCGCCGCGACCCGGACCCGTCGACGGGCCCGGTCTTGGAGCTCCGGACTGTCGCATTCCCGACTCCCGGCGCGGTCGGGATCGACGTCCAGATGGCCCCGAAGTTCGTCTAATTTATTCATTATTCATGACGCTCATGACGCCGCGAGTCACCATCGATTTTATAGAGTCGCGTGGATAAGGACTAGCTATCATTCGCGCGCGACTGAGCCCTGCTTTCCGACGAGCGAGTTCCCTTCGAGGGATTTGTAGATATCGGGCCTATGAATATTCAAAAGGAATGGTCTTGGACCCTTCTATCAGAGACTTTATTTACACAGCTAATTGGTCTTGCGGTAAATTTATACACTGAATCGCGCTCATAAAATTGCATGGATAAGACCAACCTATGCCTTGGCGTGTCGTTAATGGCGAGCGCATTCCTTTCGAGCGATTAGTATCCGTGGCTCATAAAAAGATTTGGAACATGGGGGAGAGGGCCTATTTACATAGCGGTATAGTCTGCGATAAGCTTCAGGGCTAGGGCCCGCCGCAGAAATACTTTATTTACATAGCGATTAAGTCTCCGGTGGGTTTTTTCCAAATAGTATATAGGGGAAAAGACATTTTGTACACGAAGCTGTGTCTATTAATTTTAGTTGCTTTCGGGGATTTTCATACGAATTCGGTGTATTGGTATAGGAACAGCAAACTCAAGCATATCTTGCAAGAGTAGTCAATAATAATCAATGCATTTAGATACTCTCGGCTTCAGAGAAATGGGAACGGGTTTCATTAGCACTGTGTGAGCCTAACAGTACAGGCAACTTGCTGGAATACTCCCTTCGAAGGTGGAAAATGTGCATTCCTTTTGATTTATAAACAAAACAAAATAAGGCTGACAGGATAAAGAAATGTTTAGAGTTTTCTCCGGGAGCCGGTGTTACTCAAGAAATGACGCAATTTATAATATCTTTACAATATTCATTACTTAAAAAAGAGGAAAAAGATGGGGTTTTGAGTATCAAATTGTTCATGCTCATATTTAATTGAATTAAAACAAATCTGTTCTGATAACCGTCATTCTGCGATAAGATTTTCGAGGCCGAGACCAAGACAACGGGGATGTTGGTGATAAGCAGGAGCGCCGGGGGATGTGGGGGGGTGGTGGGGGCGGGGGATGTTACTGTTTTCTACCGTGGGCGGGGGGGGGGGGGGGGGTATCGCCCAAAATAGGGGAGGGGTATTCTTGCTCAAATTACGGGTGTGTGTGCGGGGGAGGGGGGGGGGGGGGGGGAGAGATAACATAACGCACTTTTTTTATTTTGAAAGCAGGTAGTCATGAGGGGGAGGGCTACTTTACAAAATGCATCGTTGACCGAGAACACTTGATGGGGGGGGGGGGGGGGGGGCGGGAAGCAGGGAGGCGGGGGGGGGGGGGGGCGGGGTAACTGTTTTCCGAGGCTTTCTATTAGGCGGGGAACGGGGGTATCCATCACCAATAATAGAGGGTGCTTAATTATCGGCCGAAATTGGGTGGAGGGGTTCACCGTTTCGCGGGTGTATTGTGTAAGTGGGGAATGTGGGGGGGGGGGGGGGGGGGGGTGTTCCATCCCATATAATTGTATCAAAATGGTTTAAACTACATTTTGATAGAATAAACATCAACAGCTATAATTACGTGTATAAATCTAGGGATAGGTTCAGTATTAGTATCATTGTTAGAATTTGGTTATACAGTTTAACTGATTATAATAATTATGTTTGGTTTTATTTTGTTCTAAGGAACTGTTGATACAATACAACGCATGGTTTTGATTATTCTTAATCTTCTGAATTATTTCCAATACCTTGTGCATAAGTGATGATTTTCACGGGGTGATTGCGGACCCATTTTGATTTATAATGCAGCAAAAAACTAAACAAAAGAGGTTCACAGGATAAAGAAAAGATACAAATTTTCCCCGGGAGCTAATTGCTCCTCAAGAAATTACGCAATTTATATCTGTATGATATTCAAGCACTTGAAAAAAAGGTGAGGTCTCGAATTATCAAATTATACAAGTATCCAAACGGATATGTGTTATGATAAAACTGTTTTGCGACACGATAATAGGGGAGAGGTTTAATTTCCCCTCCCCCGTCCCCTCCCCCCCCCCCCCCCCCCAAAAAAAAAAAAAAAAATAAATAATAATAATAATAAATAAATAAATTTTAAAAAGGGGGAGATAACCGTTCGCAGGTTTTTATTATGTAACAGCTTAAAATATACCAGTTTTAAAAAAATACACAATGATCTCTTCATTGTACCAATACTTTATTTGGAGATCGTCGTGCAGTTTGTGATACAATTCTCAATATTTGACACAGAGACCAATAATGTGTCACAATCCGTTCATTTTGCGATACAAGCAACGAAATAACCATAAATATAGCTTTAAAGGATAAGTAACACCTCGAACAAGCAAAATGGCTGCCGCAGCAAAGAGCGCCCGTTTAACGGGCGCCAACAGCTAGTCTATTATATTAATACGGTAAGCTTCAACCCCCCGAATCGTGTCCCACTCGAGATATCCTCACCCCGAGATTTTGGCGACTCCCCGACCGTCGGGATCGAAGGATATACATTTTGCGGAGGACGTAGAGGCATTCCCAAGTCGCCCCCACCCGTGGTCGTCGTCCAGATCGAAGAAAAGGGAAAGTCAGCAATGCGGTTGCTAAAGTTAAGGCGCCGAGCATCGACTAACGATTTACCACCAAGACTTTGTTTAAGGAATATAAAACGGAGTTGATAAAGCAAGATATATATTGAGAAACAGTTTTTAAGTTTACAAGTGGCAAAATTACCCCGGTTTAGATAAATATAAATATTATTATTATACAAATGGTCGATATGATCTGTAGGTCTTAAATTGACAACGCAGGTGCTTTGTAATCGTAGTGTAATAGTCGTAAGGTTCAATTCGCTGCGCGGATTTCCGCGGGTCTTGCTAGTACTATATGAATGCATAGAGTGGAATCGGGCTGAATAGCATTCTGGCTCATGACGTGAACACCCCATTAGAAAATCAGCACATCGAATTCGCACTCAGTCTAGTACCTAATCACTGGCTGAGGGAGTTTTATAATCCTCTTAGTAGATAAGGCCATTCAAGGTTCCCTATATGGCTTCAGGCATGGTTGAGGGGATTAGTATTGTATTCTTTGGAATAAGCAATAAGTACACCAGCATCATGTGTTAGTTTTTGCAGTCATGCAATGCAGCTCAGTTCATTTTGTTAGAAAATAGGTCATGTTTTTTATCTATGTTTTCTATTGAAATAAAGTTAATAATGTTCTAATTGTGTAACTTTCTTACATCCTTTTTTTTTGTATTAATTATAATCAAATATACTCTCCATACTCAAACAACCTAAATAAAAAAAATAATTCCAAATGGTTACGTTCATGAATATTTCATCCGTTTCTGAACCGATTTGTATCAAATAAAGTTTATTCTACCATTAAAATATTATGCTCTTTCAAATTTTACAATCAGTTATTCAATATTTCACACAAAATTATTATGTGTATATAGCGCCTAAGCCTGGGATCCGGGCCGGGTTACCGGGTTGAAACTGCTGGATTTTGGCTCTTTGCCGGGTTCGGGCCGGGTCCGGGTTGGGAGGTAAACTTCAGGAACCCGGTAAAAAAAAACAAGTGTTTTGGAAAGTTATATTCCCGTTTGAATAATACACTTATTCCCGTTTCTTCCGCAGTTTTTTAAAGTGGAAAACGGGGCCATAACAATGTCAAAATATTTCCGATATCTGCTGAATAAGTTGATTTTCAAATCGGGATTTGTCAACAATTCTGTTTTATTCTAAATATTTTTGAATGTGCGTGAATGTATTTTGCGTTCTTAAATACGATGTTTTAGCCATCATTTTCTGGAAGTGCATTTGTCCTAACTTTGTTCGCTTATTTTAAAAGAATAATGAAGATGTTTTAGATAAGTTTTGCATAATTTTTATCGTTAATATATCTTTTAAAATGCGTGCTCATGTTTTGCGTTTATAAAAATATGTTGCCCTTCGAGAAAATGACGACGTGGTATTCATAATAACTTTGGCCCCTTGATATGTTGTCATATCGACTAATGGTGCAAAATTTAACTATATAAACATAATCATAACATGTTTTTTTCTCCTTTCCTTTTAAGAAAGATGACAGACGCTCCGAGGCAGTAAAGAGTACCCAAGCCATTTTGTTGCCAGGCTCCTTCAAAACATCGGAAACCTTCAGCTTCAACAGACATTCGGGCTTGAAAAAAAAATGCTTTACCCTTGTTTCCGTCCGTCTTGTTCAACTAAACACTTTTTGTTGTCCACTTCTTATAATAATTATAATTTGTTGACTGTCCAGTTAGTTATGTTGATAATG
>JBAMJV010001158.1:0-258609 GCA_037951105.1 Echinarachnius parma | reverse complement strand
CCTTTTTCCACTCAGTACATGTATAATTAGCAGTTTGGCATACCACCTAACAGTAACAATGGCAAACCCTAATACAATCATACAAATGCATACCACATATCAATTCATCAAGTTTGATGCCTATATGGTAACCATTCTGCGAGTTGTGTGATATAAGGTAGTTTTAAATGCTTAATTAGTATTAACCTGATAACTAAAGTTTAATATCAATTAGTTCATTAGCTAATCAGTATGCATACCACTGCAGACAGGTTTCATGATAAAGGGGGTATCAAAATAATGACAAATTAAAGTGCAAGAATAATGCAACTGAAATTCAAGAGTTTGGGGACAGAAAAGACCAAGATCAATCTTTATATCTCATGCCATACAGCATACTGAACTTTCTCACATTGAGAGAGTCCCTATATTAATAACCAATCATTGTTTTCATCACTTCACAACATTTGCTTACTTAGAAGACATCAATACAAGACTTTCAAAATTAAGGAGAGCTTACTCTGTCTATACCATGAAGAAGATGAAACAAACTGACAAAACCTTAGCAAACATTACACAAAAAACATGATACAACTCGACAATGACAGTGACAGGTATGCACATCTTCTTATTGGCAAAATTACACATCACATATTTCATTCAGCAATACAATCTCCATTTTACTCTTTTCAGTTTCTGATAGAACACAAATTCTCCAAAATAATAATAATAATTAATACACTTCTACAAATCTTAACACTAATCTATAATACCACATCATATCATATCCTTCATGACCCTACCATAACGTACCCTTAGCAATAATCCTACACATATACAAACATATCTCTTTTTTTTTCAGGCCAAGTTCAGGCACATGAAAGCTTGCATAAGGTTTCCTGACTACCGACTCAAATCCACACTTGCCAAATTATACAAAGATTAACACGATCATATCTCTTGGAGTAATTATAAACACCACACATTCAAGTATTTAATCAGTCTTAATTTAAATTACATTAAATCACTGATTATTCCTTTTTTCTTAAAAAAGTCAAAAAGTGAAGAAAAATGGTACTGTTGCGCTATAAAGCAGTGAATCAGCCCTCAACCTTTCATTAGTGAATTTTGGGTTTCCTTGCCACATAACTCCTCACTGTATCCCTCAACGAACCAAAGTTCTGTGGCAAAACAAAAAAGAGAGGCAAAGAAAATATAACAAGGTTAAGAAACTACAAGGCAAAGAAAACCAAAAGAAGAAGCAAAGAAAGCCTTGAAAAGCAAAGGAAATATGAAGAGGCAACATTATGAATAAATATGATGCGGGGTAAGACATATTTTATGGTACAGAGAAAAGGTATTGTTGATGTCCTGATTAGAATTAAAGAAAGTTTTTTTTTAACACATTGAGGATGGATGCCTAATGTATCTCAGACTATGGTCCATTGCTAATCAGGGGGGTGTATTCTGAAGTTAAAATTTATTTTATCTACGTCATATCTACGTCACTACAATATATTTTAGCAAATCGCTAAAAGTACAGTGTAATATTTTAGTGACATAGATATGACATAGATAAAATAAATTTTAACTTAAAATCGTTTTCAGAATACACCCCCATATATTTACTATATTCAAATCAAATTTTCTTAAATGGGTCAATTATTATATTTCAAATATTATTTGAACTGAATCAATTCCTTGTCATCCACTTGGCTAGGTAATAATCAAGTGGACTCTTAAAAAAAAAAATTCATAGGACTGGAGAACTTATTTCTTTATATTAGGGTACTAAAAAACAACAAATGACTAGGTTAAAACAAATTTGTGCTTTATATACAAGTTTTGACTGGGCAGCAGACAAAACAGTTTGATACTAACCTGGACAGCAAGGTATATGATTCCCAGATAGGCTGCAATGCCACCCGCCAGGAACAGGTCAAATACTGCAGGCTTCACACTAAATCAAGCACAAAAATAAATACATGTTATGATGTATAAAAAGGATAACAATATTTAGTACAAATGTTAGCCTCAAGATAGGCTGCATTGCCACCCGCCAGGATCAGGTCAATTACTGCTTCACACTAAATCAAGCACAAAAAGAAATAGTTCGGGAGAGGGCCACCGAATAGCCAAGATACCTCAGTTGATAGGGTACTAAGTTTTCCAATATTCACTTCATTTTTTACAATTATCAAAATTTACGACAATACATGGGCAGAGATAAACTCATGCTTATGCCCCTAAAATTTGAAGGCACTAAAATCTATCATTGAAATTAGCATTTTGAAACACAGGTTTGAAACGAAGGTTTCTCATTCCTAAATACAGTGCTGATTTAACGGTATTGCCATATGTACTGATTGATCAGTATAAGTTTAGGACAACGTGCGCATGCTTAATTATCTTTAACCCATTCACAGAGCTGCCAACCTCGATTAAAAAAAATGAAATGATCCCAAAAACTCAGAAATCCCAGAAATTCAGGGAAAAAACAGATTTTGACATATTGAAGTTTGCGCACAAAATTAGATGATCAATCTAAAGATTGTATATTTGAACAGGGTCGGTGCTGGTGATCATAACGTGCATATATTACAGTGTTTGAAAATTTTAGGACGTTCAAATGCAAGTTATAAAAAAATATATATATAATGTTTTATTTTTATTTTTAGAAAAACGTAAATTTGACTAATTACATAAAAAACGTAACAATTACGGCAAAAACGGAATAGTTGGCAGCTCTGCATTCAGAACTACTCCCGTAATAATTGTAATCTCGTAATAATAATACTTAGGGCTGGGTTGTTCAACAGTCTTAAATAGGTTAAAAATCACATTGACTACTTACTTGTATGCATGCATATTGAATTTGAGACCATCGTAGAATACGTATTCCGGCTCCCTGTACAAATGAGAGTGTAAGAAAAATATCAATATGAATTCTTAAGTAAGAAACAAGCTAATGCTTAGTTTACGTGAGTTTAATTATAATTAGTTTATTAATAATTTCACAAGCTTTCTTAAGATGAAACAGAGATTCCAGATACCCAGATTAAAGAAACATCAATGTAAATCATCACTGGACAAAATATTGTTGTTGTTGTTGAGTTAGACCCATCATTGAAACATTCAGGATTTCGATTGCAATAGAACAGAACTTTGCTATTTTGTGTTAACACCCAAGAGCTATGCAAGAGATAACTGGGATCAAAGGAAATGACTCGCTATGTCAATATCAAATGATGATCAACATCGTGAAGTCTTTTTAGAGATCAAAATGTATTGTTCCTTATCCAGTGGTACATATCAATACTGAACTGGGACTCATAGTGATTGTGCATGTAAAATTAACCCCAAATAAACACATGTAAATAAATACAGGGTTCAAGACTGAATATTACAGCAGGCTCAGAGAGTGACTCTCTATAATAATAATTCAAATCATCCCCTGGACTTACCGTTTGTCTGCTTTGATGGATATCCGTTTGACGTCTTTGAGGTACCTCGCGAGGGCGCTGTTTATTGTTTGTAGCAGGGGCTGGTCCTTGGTGAGGAGCTGGGCTGACCTTGGTTCAGAGGAGAGGTACTTCACCCACGCATCTATGGAATCCGCATTCACATCCTAAAATGTAGTGAGAGAAGAAGGAAATCAGTGATAACAGTAGTTTCATTTTACACATCCCTATTATGATTGATAAATGATTATCATCTCTAAGCACTTTACATTTTTATCCTAGTCATTCGACACACACATTGAATCTATCTGCACATGACATGCACCATCTGATCCTTTGGGAGCACTGTATTGTAGCAGCCATGAGGCAGATTTAATGGTATTTAACTATTATAAACGAAACTTGCTATTAAAAAGACAGTGGGACAGCAGATTTTACCTCATTATAAGCAGATCCTCATTATAAACGAGTTGAAATCAACACAATTAAATACAATTACACAGCTTTAAATGGAGAAACGTTTGTATTACCCTAATCAAATCAATACATAAATACAACTTACAAGGCCATCTACAAAGACCTCCACGGCCTGTTCACCCATGGGGTTCATGCCGTAGATGTGGTTGGCAAGAGATTCAGCAATGATCTTCACATTCCTGGCAAGCTTGGTGGCATCCACTCTAGAGCTAGATAGAAAACAAACAATTTCATTATTTTAGCATTGAAAGAGAGTTTTCCGCTAACGACTTAACCCCTTGACTACGGGAACCAGGTGGGTTGTGTGCAAAGTCTATGGGGATTTCACAAACTCGTAGGGAACAGGTTAATAAACACGAACAAAGAGATGTCAACATTTACATGCTCAAAGAAAGTTTTGTTCTACAGACTCGAAAGCTATAGAGAAGAAATTACAAACAATATTGTGTCAAATGAATTAACAAATAACCATGTTTCGAACAAAAAGTTTATTTTTTAAAATTCAAAATGCCTGAAAAACATGTGTCCTTATCTGTATGTATGCACAGCCAAGCAATGAAACCAATGTTTATATTTTAAAGGACTATTTCAAATAACATTACTTTAACATTTCATACATCCTGCCAGCGTTTACTCTGGGATGCCAGCATGCTGAGAGGTTATAAGTGAGTCATGGTACATCATCTGTTTGAAAATTTACTACAATAAGCCTTGAACTCTAGGGGTGGAATTCTCATCAAAAGGTTAAATTTAGCACGGTGCTAAAACGCGTCATTCGCATCGTTTTACGTCAGAAGTAGGTTAAATTTAACCCACTGTTTTATGGAAAGCTGGGTAATTAACACTTTGCCACCCTGGTCTCAATTGGCATTCATCTTATTTTCTTCTTCATTCAGTAAGTGCTTACTACACTCGGTTTCGACAGCGGAGGTATGGAGGTTTCCCCGTAAGATGAGTCCTTATTATTTAGATAAAAAGTCAAATAAATCTGGCAAAATCAACGATAATTTTCAAGTTTTGTCATACTTTTTATACTTTCTTCCTGCCAGTTTAGCGTAAAAAATAAGCATCAGGTGCAATGGTTTATTCATAAGTTTTGTGTGGTGTTTGTGAAGGATGGGCGTGCATCTAGCAACAGGCGCGCATTTAGAACTAATCGCGCATTGTTTGGCATGCGGCGCTCCATACAGTGGTGGGTTCAATTTAACGCAGGCTAAATTTAACCTTTTGATGAGAATTCCACTCTAGGTGAACAGGGCCTGTTAGGCTTTTGCTTGAAATTGGCATATTTTCTTAATTTCATGGAAAATTGATATCTGAAGGATAGACAGCGGTTCTAACCTGTCATCTGTGATGGTCGATCTTGAGGCACTGTCATAAGAAGGCAGGTGGGAGAGGGTGCCGGCAGGAAGTCTCTGCATGCTGAACCTCTCGTGTTCCCAGGCCAGCCAGTCATCAGCCAAGTTGATGCGCTTGTGAACCATGCTGAACTTGACTGATGGGTAGAGGGAGTTTGTCACAGCTTCCATCTCCTGAGAATGCAGACAGTATTAATGGCTAGTTAGTTAATGAATATATGGATGCAAGGATGGAGGGATTGATAGATAGATGAATAGATCACAAGATGGATTGATAGATGAATGGATGGATGGATGGATGGATGGATGGACCAACATTTTAACCACATTTTTATATCTATTTCCAATAATATTGATAAGTTACAGAAAATAGACAGTGTATAAAATGCAATACAAACACAAATTTTACTGTTCAGCTATTTTTTTAAAATATAAGATGAATAATCATGTAATTATTTACAATCAAATGTAATGAAATGTAACCAGATGTTTAATTTAAAGGGATCTAGTAACTTTGTTGACACATGTGCGAAAAGTGATGAATGGTTGATACAATGTAGTGCTGTTATCTAATATGACCACTAGGTAATGTGTTATTATTTCAAGTTAAATGGACGTTATATGGCCGAGTAATGAGCAAAATGCTAAGTGATATTCACTAACTCATTTCACTGACTTTGTACACAGTTACAACACTTTAATCGTAAATATCTTTTTAACGAAAGGGAAATTCACAAAACAAAAACCTGGCCAATGCTTCTCAAGGTATGAAGGAACTGCTAGAATTCCAATTGGATTTTGAGGATTTGGACAATGTTACTAAGTCTACTTTAACATTAAGTAATACAATCCAAACCATAATTTTCATACCTCTGGCAATAACTATATGGATGGTTCAAAGCCTAGAGATAGGTAACATACCGTGAGGATTTGGTGGGACTCTGAGCCTTCCTTTGGTGGTTTGGAGACGTGGAGGTGCAGCTCGTCACCGGAACCAATGGTGTCCAGGCACAGCACAAAGGACACATCACTTAGGAGAGAAGTCTCTGCAAACACAACAACAGCAGGAATAGAAAGAAGAGTTCATATTCATAATCCTTAGAAAAGATGAACTACAATAATGTGGCATTATCTAAGATATACTCTACAGGTAGCTTGAATGTAGTTGATAAGTGATCAAAATCAAATAATTGTAAACTTTCTTCTGATGGAAGGATTTAAACTTAAATCCCACAATGAGCTGAGAGGGCTACCATCATCCTTAAGGACGTTCCCCAGTTAAAGTGAAGTCCATGTCAGTTTCTTCAAACTTTCCATACCGTAACTTTGACCCATCTGAAGCCTAAATATGCAAATAAAACCATAGGTTCGTGTGCTTGTTTTTCTTCTACGGGACTCTGAAGAATATGGCAATCTGACGTCCAGTATAGAATGATAGCGTTACAGGATCAAGGCCATGATAGGCAACAAAATGTCCAATAGCAAACTTAAATTCCCCATAATTCTTTCAAAATCCACGTAATTTTCTCCAAACTTGGGAGAATTGTAGAGAAAGGTATCCAAAACGAGCAAAAAAAAATTGAAGTTGGGGGTGTATGCTCTCAATCTTGCTAGCAGCGCCCTCACGCGGCAGAAAACACCAATATCCTAAAAATCCTTCTCAGGGACGTTTTCTGTTAGGGGTGGGATAATGGGCAAGGTTCATAAAACTATGCTGTACATTCAAAACCCATGTCACTTTTACGAAACTTGCCAAAATTATAGAGAAAGGGTTACTGAATACAGAAAAACTATAAAAATGGGGGGTTCGTGTGCTCGTTTTTGTGCTAGCAGCGCCCCCATGCGGCAGAAAACATCCCAAGACCACAAAATCTGGTCGGGAACCTATCCAGGGATGCAATGATGGGGTGGGTTCATAAAACCTATGTTGTACATTCAAAACCCATGTCACTTTCACAAAACTTGCCAAAATTGCCGTGATAGGGTGGGGAAATATTCACAAAGGACGGTCCATGTGTTGGTGTTTTTTTTGTTGTGTGTTTTACTTGCAGCGCCCCCATTTGGTATTTTGTGTGTTAAACTCCACACCGCCGGACAGGTTCTTTCGCCAAACTTGACATAATTGTGGAAAAAGTGATAGGTCTACTGGAGGAAGACAAATCAGGAAAGGGGAGTTGTAACATATTAGTCTGCCCTCCCAATGAAAAAATAATGTTTGATCTATAATAGTGTTGATTGTAGATTGCATTTGTTTGTTGCAGTGAGTGATATGCTGTAAACTGTCGCGATGTACTTTGCGTCCCAAAAAAGAATGAAACATAGAAAAAAACCAGAACCCTGAAACAGGGGTAATTAACCCACTGATAGAGTTTCACAGTGTAAAAACAATTCTTGGACAAATCATGCTTAGTATCAGTGAAAATGTAAGAGAAAAAATATCTGCACAATTTGTGCCCAAATTTGTTGCAATTCAATGTACAGTTGGTTTCTCACACGAAACCTTGAAATGCAAATGATCGGGCAATCCTCAAATTGGAAAACATTTCGCTGACTTAACACTATTATCAAATTGGCAGTATTTGATCCCGAAAATGAAAAGGAAATGTTTCTTGTTGCATTCATAATGAAATACATCACCTTGAAAAAATAGTTGCCCAAAAAAAAAATTGCCAATTTGATGATAGAATAGATCTTTTGCCTCTTGGAAACAAAATATGTTTGGGCCTCTGTTGCCAATGGATTGAACCAAGATAAATGAAGGTGCGTGTGTTTGTCACAACGTATGATCATATGAACTCAAATGCCATCTCTAGAGTCCTACATTCTTACATTGTTTTGATTAAAATTTGTAGTATACCCATTTACAACAATTCTTAGTGAAGACAACACAGTTAACAGTCAAACATGGGTAAATGGAAATGTATTAGGCTTTTGAGATGACATGAAAAACATACTTTCCTTGTCGTTTTGAACTTCCTATCTAAAAGGGAGGTAGGCAAAAAAGAAGGTAGTGGTCAAAAATTCATGCCATTATTGAATGTCATCAAATTATAACAACCATGTTTATGATTTGAAGCAGAGGTGCGTAAACGTATTCATACGTCACAATTAGATACGCGCAAAGCCATTCATGCGTCATTTGACCAACCTGCGCAGTTCGGATGTGCACAAACATAACTGGGGAACGTCCTTAAGTAAAATTAGATATCCACAAGTAGGTTAGTAATGTTTCCACATCAAGTCTATTCTAAGTATTATCAGAGGACTATAATCAGGTATACAAGATTCCCATCAGTGAAGAGATGCCACACGATAAAGACGCTCACTCACCCTGGCTTTCAATGTTGTCTTCTATCCATCTCTTGGTGCCCTGATAGTTGAACTTGCCTCCTCCAGACACAAAGAACAGGATATTATATCTGAAATGCAAATAAAAAGATTCAAAGTAATAAGCAAACTTGCTGTATTTAGGGATGCAAACAAGCTACAGGCCATGAGCCTGAAAACTTAGTCATGGTACCTAATTTGTGTCGAAATTACAATAAAAATGAGACAGAAATTTGAGGTGAACAAGGCCGGAATTTCAGTCTTTTGCCTGGAAACGTGCATCCCAGTATAATATATGCAGAGCTGCCAACCTTGATCAACAAATAAAACAGAATGAAATGACCCAAAAAACAGATTTTTCAGGGAAAACAAAGAATTTGATGAATTATCATACAAAATTAACCTTCTTACCAAAAACGCACAGACATCGCACATCGCGAGTGGAGCGATCTTCATAGCTTACTACGTACTGAAATTCGTGCACAAATTTAGACAATCACTTTGAAGATTGTATATTTGAACAGGGTCAGTGCTGGTGCTCATAAAGTGCATATTTACATATAACTAGTGTTTGAACATTGTCTCTATTGAATTAAAAAACGTAACAATTGCGGCAAAAACGGAATGGTTGGCAGCTCTGTATATTGTATTGTGTACATTTGACATTTGACAAGTGTCAAGATTCACTGAAAGACAAAGTTACCAGACAAATTCCATTAAAGGGATCTAGTAACTTTATAGACATGTGCAAAAGGTGACGAGTGGTTGATACAATGTGTATTGATATGTCTACTGGGTGTTGTGTGAAAATTCCAAGTTAAATGGACGTTATATGGCCGAGTAATGAGCAAAATGCAAAGTGATATTCACTAACTCATTGCACTCACTTTGTACACGGTTTTGATGGTCTAGTGGATAATTTGACATCTGAACACTTCAATCGTAAATATCTTTTTAACGAAAGGGAAATTTGAAAAACCGAAACCTGTCCCATGATTTTATTGTTAATACGAATACAACAAGGTATGAGGGAACCGCTAGAATTCCAATCGGATTTTGATGTTACTAAGTCCCTTTAATATGTGTGTACCTTGATTCATGAAACATAAGATTACAATCTCACAAGCAGTCCTTACCCATAGTCGTCTAACCCTAACCCTAACCAGAAATACAATATAAATGAAACATGAGCAAAGAAAACTAGGCTTCCTCGGAAATCAAACCCAAGAATTTGGATTACTAGACAGGTGCTCTAACCACTGAACTATAAAGCTCATACGATAGCGGTACTTCCTAGAAACCATTTTCAATGCACCAGGTAAGTCCAATTTTCTTTGCTCATTTTGTAATATGTGACCGGCTATAGCAAAACCCTGCACTTGTTGGTAAAAATCAAAATGTAGATTTTCATACCATTTTCATGCTTTGTTATAACAAATTGGTCAATAATTGGCGAAGATATGATTGTTTCAATTTTACAATCATAAGTCTTTTACACACATTATGTGAACTTAAAATGACAATTTCTTCAAAACATGAATTAACGACAAGTGCAGGGTTTTGCTATAGCCGGTCACATATTCTATTTGAGCAACGAAAAATGGGCTTCGCTGGGAATATAACCCAACCGTTGAGCCACAAGGCCCTATTAATGGTGGCCCTGACACTTACTTGGCATGAGTTCTTGAGCTGGTGTAGAGTTTGCTGAATAACCTGGCCAGCTCCAGAAGAGCAACAACACCGCTCCCGTTGGAGTCAGCCCCAAATGAAAGGTGCTGCACGAAATCACAAAATATATTTAAAGATAAGTACAAGCATTGCTTCAGCAGCATTCTCCATTTCCCTCAATCAGATTGTTCTACATATTGTAGTATGTCTCTATAACATCACTTGTTTGCTTAATGTTGTATAAATTGCTTTACTATGTTGATTTTCTTTGTTGGAAATGAAATGAAATAATTGTTGTCAAATCTTCAGAACATAAGCTACAAGGCTTACAGTGCAAACATAAACATGGAGGATTGAGGAGAGCTCTTTTAAAAACATCATCTCACAAAGCGCTGCAGTTACTTATACAAATTATCTTATTTGTACTGGTTTAACATCATTTTCTATGCAAGAAATTAAATACAAATTCTAACAAGTACAGATCATGTATGTGACTATATAAGCATCAATAACATTTTACCATTATTATCATCTTTGTGATTATTGTTATACTCATTAATTCAATTGTCTAAATTCAATGTATTTCAAATAAAGCTTGCAAAAAATTCATAAATTTTTGATTAAGTAAACATTTAATACATTCACTAAATATTTAACTTCAATGAAAACTTACTGGAGCGGCACCCAAGGCATCATAGTGAGCTACGATAGCAATAGTGGGTAGCTGGTCCTCTACTCCCTTCCCAGTTAGCTGGCCCTGTCACAAGACAAACATAAGAATACATAAATAAACAAATAAATGCATGAAAAGAGAGCTACAATAGCAATGGTAGGTAGCTGGTCCTCCACCCTCTTACCTTTTAGCTGGCCCGTCACACAACAAATAAACACATATAGAAATATGTAAACAGACAAATTTTAATAAACAAAGTTGTATACAGTGGAGTTCACAAATCAAATATTTCTTTTATTTTGGTTTCATAAACAAAATTAAAGTAAATGAGATTGGTTAAATGGTTATAATAACCCACGCTACATTTATTCAGAACATAAAAATAAAGGAAATGATTCATAATTGAAATGAAAAGTGTACCTGGAAGCTGATGACATGACCATCCTTGACAGGCTTTGCCTGTGATCCAGAGACCACCATCTGGAACCCATTGGCATACACAGCACTCAGGAGAGCTGCAATAGGGAAATCACAGATGGAGAATTAGGAGGATTATCACGTTTACGACTGGTCCCAAAATACTCAGCCGGGTTCTATGAAGATGAATGTTATACTATTGAAATCAAACCCATCTTGAAGAATCTTGAAGAGTATAACAGAGTTATGCAATATTCAATGTCGATTCTTTCTAAACTTGCATCTTCTATTAAAAGGCATCAGTTAGGTTATGCACAAAGTCAAGAATTAGTAAACTTACAATCAATAATGGTACTTAGGGGCACTTTATCTCTTCAAAGATTTTCAATTGTTCACAGTCACTCTCGCATAAGTAATTAGGCTATAATTAAAATAGCAGAGCTTGAAATGTAATGAAGTTGTAATGTTTTTCTTTGTTTTGGGCCATCCAAATATTATTTCTACCACCAAATCTTGATAACTATTGGATTTACTTGCCCAAAAAGGACAATGTGAAAACAGCTAGGGTTATAGCCCTGGATAGTGACAGAGAGAGAAGCTTGCCTGAAGAATGCCAGTGAGCTATAAGTCTAGGGCCGAAAAACTGAGTCATGATGCCTGATTTGTGTGGCAAATGATTAGAATAAGCCTATTATTTTTAGGTGACCAGAAGGGTATGCATGAAGAGTTGTCATCTATTGCAAAGTTGTAATTAAACACAAGTCAGAAAATGCACCTAAATGCACCAATCTAATTGGCTCAAATGCATGTACAGTATATATTCTGACCTGCATTTAATCGCATCTTTGTGACATTGTGACATTGTGGCATCCCTGACTTACCCTGAGCAGCAGAGGCCGCCTGGTCACTACTGATGGCTTGCTGGATGTCACCATGAATGGACAGCAGGTCAGCATCCTCATGAGCAAAGTACACAGGCATGGCCGTTTCCTGCTCAATCATCAACGGCTCTAGTTCAAGCCATTGCTGTAATTCAAAAAGATGGAGAAAGAAGCCGTCATGACAAATTCATAAATAGAGCGCAACTTTGTGATTGAGAATAAGTAATTAATTTGTACTAGTTGTCGCAAAGAATAGACATCAGTTGTATGTCCTTGGGGGCAATAAACAGGCATGGAACGTCCTGCTCTAAGAAAAACAGGATGAGCCCGAGGAGAAAGGTACAATTAAGGTTTTCAGGCATCAAACTTAGTCTTTGTACCTTCTGAGGGGCCGATGTTAGTGGTGAGGTGAATGCCCCCGACAAACACACACACATCTGCATTATGCGGCTCATGCCCTTATTATCGAAATGAACATTATTGACATTTTTTCCAAAAGTTGCCAAAAGTTTTCAGGGCATCAAACTGACACTGAGTTATCATGAGGGGTTGATGTCATCAGTGAAATGAGAATAACCAGTCTCCCCCCCCCCCCCCAAACACATACATCTGCCTTATGCCCATACTAGGTCTAAATCAAAATGTTCACAATATTGATAGTTCCAGATGCAATGGTAATCAAAGCATTTCACTTACACTGAGTACCTCCTGAGGTTCTGATGTCATTGAGGAAGGGGGCAGAATGACCAATGCCCCCCCCCCAAAAAAAAACACCTGCCTTCACGTACGTTCACGCACGGTAACTTACGGGCGCGGCCATGTTTATCCACGCAACACGCAATATTTGAATATTCATCTTTTTCCCTTTTTTCTCTTCGCCGTAAAAATACAACTTCATTGATGAGCTTAACCAATCAAATATCTTAGAGCTGTTCAAAAATGAATAATTCATAACGTATCTCATACATATGTAAATTATAAAAAAATGCCAATTTGATTTTAAAATTCACCAAATTATTTCAAATTTTAGCCTCAAAATTGCCTTTGTAATCGATCATAAATCACCAAAAAATACGATAAATGTAAGGCTATTTTGTAACTTTCATAAAAATAATTTGAAAGTTTTCCCAGACTAATGTTTGGTATTTTTTTAAAGCTCTGGGTATGAACGAGGGTATGCCGTGTTTACATTTTTGCTTCTATTTTTTCCCTGTAAATTTTGAGCTCACGAATTCTACCGAAATCAGGTAATTTTACACTTTTTTTGCAGCGAAATATGCATCGTTGCATTTAACCGATAATACGCGACAGCAACGTGACAACATCTTTAATTCCATGGTATTACTAATTTAATTAGGGTTGTAGTTAACTAAAATAATGGTTATTTTATTATCTTGCTCGTAATATTTTGAGTTGTACTGATTTCAAGATCACTTCCAAAGCCGCAGAAATTCAATCTCATCGGAACGTTCTTCGTTAATGCGCCCAGAGCGCCCCGTACACAAATGGATCGCACACCGTTACGTTGGAACGATTTTCAGCTGCTTTTGTTCGCGTCAGCTGTTCTGTGGCCAAAAATATCATCAAAGTGATTCTGAATGGTATTAAATCACTATAAATATGTGAGATATCATTTTGAAATCGGCATGGGTGTGAAAATAATATTATTTAGTTATTATTTGTTTACATAAATAAAAATTAAAAGTTCTCGAAAATTAAGAAATTAAAAAATTAAATATACATGGCAAATGTTGATTTTTACGGGACTACGACATTGTTTTCTCTATGGCAATGTACGTGCATTGTGCGTGTCTACAAAATATGACTTTGTTCTGAATGTTGTATGCTGAGAGTAGTAGGATAAGCTTATAATAATAAGGGTAATTTTCACTGGTGACATAATATTTTCTCCTAGTCCTATGTCATGACTCGAGAAATAGTTCCATTTTGCTATAAAAAAATAAAACAAGCAAGTTCAGAAACACGTGACTTGCTCCGTGCCACCACAATTTAGCGACAAATGCTCCGCCAACATATGTAAAGCGCTGCTGACAAATCCTTCGCCAACAAATTCAATTTATAGTACTTACAAATACTCTGCCAGAAATTGCTGTATTCAATTTAAAGACTTGTTGAATTAATTAATAATAATAATAAATGAATTGAAAATTAAATACTTCTCTTCGCAGCGTAATGTGGAAGGGTTTTTGCTATTTTGTAAAGACTAAAATGTACCGGTATATAATATGTTTATTCGGATTATGTGATGTCACCGGATAATGTGATTAAAAGTGTTACCCTAACGATTCTATTAATCGTAAAAATTATCCTTTTCTGATGCTGACTGGGTGGGGGCACGTGACTCCCATGATAATATACAGGTAGTTATGCCGTTGTCTGACGCAGGTCTAAATTAATTAATCAATTAAAGGGGAGTTCCTTATCTTATACCGGTTTTAACCATTGATTTTAATACATCACGATTCATGATTTACATTTAAATACATTGTTTAAATGTAAATCATGAGCTGCATAGGAATGATAGGACAGTGTAAAACTTTGTTAGCAATTTGTTTCTGTAATATCCCCACTCCAATGATGAATAATATAGAATGAAACACCACACAACACAAGCATCAATCTGACAATTATTTATTTCAAGCCAAAAAAAATGAAGACAAATTTTATCATAATTAATATTTATCATTTTATGTCAAACAATATATCAGAAAACTTCATATTTATGTTTCACATTACCATCATAAAATATCAATCTCTCAGTCTATTATAACTATAAACTTAAATAGAAACACTAAAAACAATTATAACAAAGTTATTATAGTAATGAAATGGGCCATCCATTCCCGTTTGTCTGGATAGTCATGATAGTGTATTGTCTAATGCGCAATTCACTACACCGAATACAACGTATGGGACTGGGTAAACGGTAGTGCATATGAGCTGTTGTCCAGTTTAAGCCGAAGTTTATGGAAACGTAACTTTTGCAGAAAAAATGGAAGCAAGACTTTGAATATACAATATTTTCACAGATATATCAAATATTCAGGTAGTATATGGGCAATTCCATGAAAATGTCTACCAAAACAAACAAAATTAAGTTTGCTGTGGAGTTTTTTTTCTTATTATGGCTGATAATGCATGACTTGAACTTTCTGAAACCATATTTGCTTTTTTGATATTTTGCCATTTTTGCCCAAAATCTGCATTTTTAGACTTATTAATTGGATTTAGACATATTTGTGAAAAATAAGGGTTATTTGAAATTGATTATATCTGTATTTATATCTAGATGCATATTCAAAAACTGAATGCAAATAATAGATACAGAGTGAAAATTCAAATAAATATAAAAAAATTTCGCCAAAACCTGTATTTCGTGCATTTACTGGGGGGTCAAAGTTCAACTCAATTTTTGTCCCGTCTGTCACGTTTTTTAACAATTAATTAATTCCTAGCAAATACCTGTGACTGGTTTTGGATCAAACTTTATATTTATTAACAAAGGCCTATTACCTTTAAATTAACACTACATTTTTGTAAAAATATAAGTTATGAATATAAATATCAATGTTTTAATCTTGTCCCGTCTGTCACGTTTTGTCCCGTCTGTCACGTTTTTGTCCCGTCTGTCACGCTCCTTTTTACTACTAATTTGTTAATTCAACTAGGTTGTTGCTGTTTCATAATGAGTTTGGCTAAATCTGTCACTTTAGAGGCTTATCACAATAGTTGGTGGCATTATCAACTTAAATGACCTGTAAAAACAACATTTTAGGTAATTGGTGGGGATTTTAAGGTTTTCTACAGTCCCATGCATTGGATATCGTGTTGTACTATGTAAAATTAGATTATTTCATAGCTTACCTACCTTAATCAATTTAAATTTTAACTAGATGGATCTTCGATTGCGCGCAATCGAAAATTATGCCTCCGCTATCACGCAAATTTAATATCAAGCCCAAATTAACATGCACTGATTTAATTTGTAAAAATATTTTTCATATATTTTGAGTCCTGTGACCTTGACCATATGACCCCAATCTTTGATGGCTCCCTAAAAAACATTCAGGTACCAACTTTGATTGAAATCTGACATTTAGTTCTTGAGATTTTGGCATTACAAGCTTTTTTGCATGTATAATGAGTCCCGTGACCTTGACCTCAACCTCATGACCCCAACATTTTATGGCTACGTTGACTCTTTATGATACATTCAGGTACCTAGTTTGATTGAAATCTGACATTCAGTTCTTGAAATTTTGCAATTACAAGCCATTTTCGCATATATATGGAGTCCTGTGACCTTGACCTTTGACCTCATGAACCCCAAATCTAATCAGATCATTGCTACCCCGATATGTACACTCATACCAAGTTTGAAATTGATCCGTTAACCGGTTCTTGACTTGAGATATCGCAAGAACGAGGCATTTTTACATATTGAGTCCTGTGACCTTGACCTTTGAACTCATGAACCCCAAAATCTAATCGGATCATTGCCACTTCAAATTTTACACTCAAACCAAGTTTGAAATTGATCCGTCAACCGGTTCTTGAGATATCGCGAGAATGAGGCATTTTTGCATATATATTGAGTCCTGTGACCTTGACCTTTGACCGCATGACCCCTAAAATCTAATCAGATCATTGTCACCCCAATATTTACACTCATACCAAGTTTGAAATTGATCCGTCAACCGGTTCTTGAGATATCGCGAGAACGAGGCATTTTTGCATATATATTGAGTCCTGTGACCTTGACCTTTGACCTCATGACCCCTAAAATCTAATCAGATCATTGTCACCCCAATATGTACACTCACACCAAGTTTGAAATCGATCCGTCCACCGGTTCTTGAGATATCGCGAGAACGAAAACGGGACGTACGGACGGACGTACGGACGGACGTACGGACGGACGTACGGACGGACGGACGGACGGACGGACAACCCGAAAACATAATGCCTCCGGCCACTTCGTTGGCGGAGGCATAAAAATAACACTGCTTTTATCTTTTAGCAACTACTTTTATCAATAAGGGTGTAATTTATTACAGAAAAACTCCTAAAAATGACTGAAATTGTGTATTTTACAGATTGTCCAATTCACCCATAGGAATTGTACATGTCCCGTCTGTCACGTTTTTCTTGTCCCGTCTGTCACGCTCATATTTTGGATTTTTTCCTATTTAAGACAAACATGGGGGATTTCCCTAAGTAGTGGCATACAACTGGCCTTAGGCAAGTAATAACCTACAGACATGAGCAGCCTTGTAAGATCATCCAGTTAGCAGGGATTCTAAATTAAGTGAGGTAGTGAAAAAAGCTTGGTAAAAGTGTGTCCCGTCTGTCACGCTGAGTTCAACGACCCACTGACATCTAGGTCAGAGGTCACACAAAATAAAACTCATATATTTTGAAAGTATGACTGCATTTTAATATCATAAGCATAAAAACTCCTGTTTAATGTTTAACCATTTGCCTACAAATCAATCAAAACTGTGAAAAAGTCATGAGTGGATGTCCCGTCTGTCACGCTGGAATTACTTATATGTGATTAATCCAGGAAAACTTCAGATTATTTTTAAAAATGAAATTAATGGGTCGTAATTTTCAGATGACAATGACTCACACGATCACGTCTTTTACTAGAAAGGCCTCGAGAAATACGGTAATAAAAAAATGTTTCGATCCCTTATTAGTCAAATCTTTTTCTGATTTTGGAAGAAAAATATATTCCCTACGGAATTCCAAAATGAATTTTATCAATTCATCCTTAAACTTTAGAAATATGGGGTAAAACGAACACTTGTAGATTTTATTTTCGTAACAAAATTCATAGTTATATAGCGCCACGCAGTGTTGGCTCACAGCACAGTCCGAAGGAATGGCAGCCACCGTAAGTTAGCGATGTGCGCATTCCGTGAACGTACGTGCCTTATGCTCATTCAGCTTTGATTAAAATATACCATTTTAGTCATTCATGAATGTATTCCAGGAATCACACTTACACTGAGTACCTCCTGGGGTGCTGATGCCATAGAGGTTGGAAGCAGAATGACCAATGCCCCTGCCCCTTGCTCTATCAGCTCCCGGTAGCGGTCAGCCGTCACCTCGGACAGCTTGGCAAGGACACATCTCCTGGTAACCATCTTGGCTGTGATTGGACGAGCTTCCATGTTAACCAGAGTGTTTCTACAACCTGTGGACGCAAAAAGAGACAAGCAAAGGTATTTGTGAAGTCCTACAACTTACAGTTACAAACAATGGAATACTAGTGCAAAATGATATTAAAAAACATGATATTGGCAGAATAGACAAAAGGCCAAAGCTTTCATTTTAGATTTTTTCTTATTTGTTCGTAACAATCTTAATCTTATGAACAATTATCGGCTTCTGATTTGGAACCACCTTAACATCAAAATGCTATTAGAAATTTAAAGGCATTTGACAATTTTGTAGAACTGTTACTTTTCTTTTTAATGCCTGGTCAACCTAAAATATTGAGTTTATCCCAAGAGGTTGCTTCAAAGACAAGAAATAACACAATGTAAATAAGAGAAAGCAATCAGCAACAAAAATGAATTAGTCAATTAGACAGGTTGAACAAGTTAATTATGAAGGCAAGTTCAGTTACATTTATACAATCGTTTACTAGGACGATAGGATCTATAGTAGATCTAGAACAATTTTGTCAATCTATTCTCTCTAAGTATTGACTCGAGCTGTGTGGACATACATGTAACCGGTACGTCGCACAGTACACCGCACGAGTACTGTACTCTCGCAAGTCTATGGACTATGGTAGCTAGCGGCGCATCCAAAACATATTGAGTAAAGTTGTCAAAAATGCCTCAAATTAAATATTGACAAAAATATCACAACAGTCGACAAACCATCGTCGAGGGATAAGAAAACGGTTCAGCGAGTGCTACAAACCAATTTGATTGAGTTTGAACTTAATTTAATATGTGGAGTACGAAACTGCATTTGTGCCCAGATTTTGTACTCCTTTTATTTTATTTTTTTAACTCAAAAACTAAAAAAAAACTAAAAAACTAAAACTAAAGAGAGGGCAGCAAATTTTCAAGAAATCTACATTTCGGTCATTCTGTCCACTTCAGACAAATACCTGGCATGCCATTGCCTAATAATCCACACATAGGTACATTATAATAGCGTTGTGTGGAGATTAACCTCTTCCGCCTGCTGCACTATCCAACGCCAAAAACACTTTTTGTCGGCTGATTTCTCCCTCTATTTAAAACAAATGCAAAAAAACTTTTGTTTATGTGATCCACAATTCATATACTTTGATAATAATTACTGACTCTGTTCTTTTGAATACCGCAAAATGTAGAAAAAATGATTATTTCCTTGAGTGGACCATTTACTTTGTAGATGTGTAATAATCATAATTTTGACTTGTGACTTTTTTGTTATTTAAATTTTATAAAAAATGTTTAGATTTTAATTTTTTTTCAAATTTACAATTTCATTTTCAGTCATAATTTATTACACTAACTAGTAAAATACTCTTTCAATATCTTACTATAAATACTAATTCATTGTTCCTCACATAAAGTCTCATCACGTATACTACAGTTTACACGAGAGGGGAGGTTTCATTTGCTGAACCAGAATCTAGTCTAAAACTGTAAAAACCCACATCAGACATCAATCATGCATCCACATGCCACCACAACACACATGTGCATTCGTGCAAGGTGCAACCGTATGCACTGCAAGAAGGGCGGAGTTAATTCTTCCCCGGCCCGACCCCCGAGAGTTCCCCGTGCCTATGCAGCTAGCGTTAGCCTTACCATATTGCGATCCATGGAGGTCAAATTGCTGCATGCGATAAGCTGTGAAGTCGTGAGCTCCGTTGACCGGCGAAATTGCGATTAGGATGGGAATTAAAAGAAGGCAGGTCCATGGAAAATGACCTCTAACAACTTCAACAACCTCTTCTGCCTCTGCAAACCACATTTTGACGATGAAACCGCACTTCAATTAACCTCAATTCTGGTTGCCTGCCGAGTCAGTAAACTAGTAAGCGAAAAAATAACGTGACAAAAACCACAAAGCGTATTTGACCCGGAAGTGTACGTGTACCGTACTTTTCTATTGATCACACGTGTACTTAGTACTAGTAGTAGTATACTAGTACACAGTATCTTGTACATTATTACTTCCGCATTTACTGTGCATGCACTTGTACTTGTCTCTTGATTTGGATAAAACAATTTTCAAGAAGCTTGGTTGATTTGAAGGAGAAATTGCTTTTCTTTTCAGTAAACAATAAGTTACAGAGACAAGAATAAAGAAAGAACTTAAGAAGAATCAGACAGATAAAGTTCCGGCTGTAGTCATCAAGAAGAGTGCATGAATTGATCAATCTGATTTACCTGCAATTTGCAAATAATATTAATTACGAGTACGACTACGAGTCATGGCGGAAGGATTGAACACCCCTCAATCAGCAGAGGAGGAAGCTATGGAAGGAAACCATGTCAATGTAAATGATCAGCTCCCGAATGGCGGTGGTGGAAACATGGAGGTTGACATGGCCCAATTAAACATGGCTGCTGGTGGTGGTGGTGATCAGTCGAACGATGCAGTGGGATCGAGTGTGGACGGTGCGAGTGGAAACAACCCTGAGCCAGAGCGGGAAATCACACAGACAGATCACCTCAACAAGTCACTTCTGACGTCCTTCCTCAACCGCTTGAATGACCCAACGACATCACCCCAGTTTCCAGCCCTACAAAGTTCAGACGCAGACTTTGACGATGACGAGGGAGCAGTTATACATTGAAGACTACATCTGACTCTGACTGAGTTATGACAATATAGTGTACTTCTGGGAGACTTCTGTTATGACGTGGCATGCAATGCATGCAAGTGGATCACATGACCATGAACGTCTAAATTGCTTCTAGAATTGCCCAGCAATGTGCATGGAACTGTGTTACTGTGGTTCACCATTACAGCAGCCTCCAGTATGGTCCAACGGATCCGTCCCATGATTCCCTAGTGTGCTGAGCTAGTTTATTGGACAAACTTTTGTTTGGATATGAAGCAAAGAACAGCTTTGCAAGGACACGGACAACAGTCAATGATGGTTGCTGTCCTCGGTCCTCACAAAATACTTTATTTTGATAGAATGATTTCCATATGTTCTAAGTTTATACAAGTTTGTAACTAAGCTGTGTAAATTTCCCTTTTGCTTTTATAATTGTAATAAGTTGTAAAATTGTAACACCATCATTATAATTGTCTAGTCATGGCTGGTTGCTGGGAAGTGTTTTTATCTGTTCTCGCTATTACAAACCATGTTAATCAACTCAATGTTAGTAGTTAATCAAAAATGAATCGCTATGAACTACTGCACAGAAAATCTAGGTGTACATGGTCATTTTACACTTGGTTTTAAGTTGAATATTGTCAAAGTATAAAGAGTAGTTCTGTAAACATGCATGAAGTATCTCAACCAGTATATTTACTGTATTTATATTCAGAATAAAGTTTAGGCTGTCCACAAGCAATAAGTTACTATAAAATGTAGTTGAAAAAGTGTGGCTAACCATTTATGAATGTGTGCATATAAAGCCTGAAAAAGAAGAACAAAAATCAAATAATGTAATAATGACATTGAAATGTAGTGAAATTGTATTTTATTATTTAAAATGTAAAGAAACTTACCATAAATATATAAATTTTGAAATGAGCAAAGATAATAGGGTTTCTCCAGGATTCAAACCTGAGACCTCCGGATTACTAGACTGGTGTCCTGCCAGCTGAGCTATAAAAAGCCCTAGTGGCGCTCGTGATCATCCCTGAAACCCCTTAGTTGTCAATACTTGTGATGATCATGTAAATGTTAAATTATTGTAGATTTTGGTATCCACTATCCACAGCCTTTTTTTATAGTATTTTTTCCTTAAAACATATCATTGTACAGTAGAGCCTTGTTTTATATTTTGAGCTCTACACTATCAGTGAAACCTCATTATAACGAGCATGATGGGTCCATTGTATTTACCTTGTTTTATGAAATTTTCAAGTTGTATCAGGGCTTAAAAACAAAAAAATACATAGTACCTGGACCTGTGAAATAACCTTGCTATATTAGGTACCTCGTTATAACAGAGTTCGTTATAAAGAGGTTCCACTGTACAAGATTGTTTTATATATTTACACTGATATAACAAGATAGTAGATGTAGATACCTGATATATCATGGTAATTTTCATGATCCTTAACACATTGTCAAAAGTTCTCTTACTTGTGAAAAAATGAAAAGTGAACAGTATCAGTATGCATTTCAATGTACAACTACAGTGGAACCTCGTTATTAAGAGGTCGGATATAACAAAACCCTTTTATAACAAGGTCATTTTGCTGGTCCCAGCTCTTTATATTTCTTTGTTTTTTTACCCTGATATAATGAGAAACCTGATACAGTGGAACCTCATTATAAAGAGGTCGGATATAACAAAACCCTCTTATAACAAGGTCATTTTGTTGGTCCCAGCTCTCTATATTTCTTTGTTTTTTTACCCTGATATAATGAGAAACCTGATATAACAAGGTAATTTTCATGGTCCCAAGGACCTCGTTATAACGAGGTTCCACTGTACAAGTAAATTCTTTGAATCAAAGGATCGTGGCAGCCAGAGGCAATTCAATCTTCATATATATCTGAGATTCAATCGTGGGCCTAAAGCCAAATGAAAGCTTTTTATCCTAGCAGAATCTTAAAATGACCAATAGTTCACTACTTTATTTATACTTACTTGAACTTTATTTTTCTGGATGTTATTATTCTTTTGCAATTTGTATAAGGGTCAGATAATATACATGATACAAACTGCTCACATGTTTAATTTCCAAGGCTTATAAGTTATATAGCCATTGGACATGTTAAAAAATAACTAGTTAATTTTATACATTGAATGAGTAAATTTGACCAAAACTGATAACTTACAAATAAAAACTTTGTCACTCGTTCTCATTATGAAATCATTGTGTACTGTGAGAATGAGAGTTTGTAATGTACAGTGGAACCTTGTTATAAAGAGCTCTGATATAACAAAACCCTCTAATATTTACAAGGTAATTGTAATGGTCCCAAGGACCTCGTTATAAAGAGGCTCCACTGTTCTTACTTGTTTTGAGATTCTGAGAGTAGAAGTGATTGAAAGTCCAAGATAGGAACATTTATATACTAAATGGAGGATCTTGTCAGAACTCACTGCGTGCAACAATCTTGCATATATATATACATGTTATATTAAATAATTCTGGACATATTAATATATGTGGGGGAAAAAAAGTAAAACAGAATAATTCAACAGAATTTCAACTCATTATAACCAAACTTTAATTAGGCCAGGTTCACTGTTTATACATGCACCTGTGATCAACTGTGTTAGTCTGTAGACATTCATCACACACAAATGATAAGAAACTATTATGTGGTTATTCATGTATTTTATAAAGCAAGCTTCAATTTTATTTTGCTAATTGTGACTTTGATAACATTTACATTACAGTATTCTGCACTTCATTTCTTCTGAAAATAAAGACAGCTCAAATTATCTAGCACAGTAAATTAGTCTTGTGAGAAACCATAATGCAATTTACAATAAACCAAAACATTTTGCTACAAAGTCTAGCTTTTTAAAGTTTATACTAATGAACAGTGTTCGCTGAAATTGCATTTAGGGTTGTATACATACATATGTCCTGAAGAAATCAAAACCTTCTTTCAAAAAGCAAGTAAATTCATCATCAACTAGCAGCTACAACTTTTAACCGAATTCATGGCAGTCTCATAGTCATACAGGTGTAAGTTTGATGATGGGAAGTATAAAAATATCAAAAGGCACAAGTTTATTACTGTTTACATACAGATGACTTGAACCCTACCCTGTTTCTAGCTAAACAACAACTTCATGTTAACATGTCCCATAAATATGTTAAGAAAATGGAGGGAATCGTCAACAATTTTGTATCTCCTCAAGTGAACATTTGGTACATGGGTTTATTCTACAAAAAGTTTTACATTGAAATCATGCATTGCTTTTGAGTTATAATACAAGTAGACTGAACAATTAATTTTGATTTTGTAAGATTGCTGCAATCAATGCTGCAAGTTTAAACAACTATTGACAGAAAATATGTATCTTGGATATGGTTGTGCATCTATACAAATATAGTTCAAATGTAATCAAATCTTGGTACACATAGCAACTGATATTGCACTAATTACTTAAAACACAAAACTAATACATGTACAACAAAGCAAAGCTCTGATATGAAACATGACAAATCTGATGTAAAATTTGAATCAATTTCAGGCAGTGGTGAAGCATGGTCTTACTAATTGGGGAGGGGATTCCCTTGGAACACTACTAAACAGAACACTTTCTGAACTTACCTCAATATATTAAATAAATTGAAAATATGCTTCCATTAGTTTTTCAAATAATCTTCATTTTTGTTACAAGTGATCAAAATAAAAATGTATCAGCCTCTACAAACTAAAATCCATGAAACTTTCAGGACACTGAAGAACAAAGAAATTGTTACATGCACCGAGTTGACTTTCCTGCTTGATTTCAAATATACATTTTGTGTAATATGATATTCATCCGATACAGTAATAAGTGCATTTCATTGGCCTAGATCTGTAAGCGATATCTTTTGTTTGGGGGATGGGGAATGAGGATCTATTCGTTCATCCCCCTAAACAAAAGAACTTCCTGCAGATCTATGCCAGTTGTTTATTCAAAAGCAATTTCTGTACAAGACAAACATAGCATCTGTGAACACTATTCATAATGTGATACAAGATATGGGCCCCATTGTATAAAGAGATGCAATCGATTGTAAAGTTGCAATTAATTGTCATGTGACTAAACACGCAAATCTTATTGGTTGAAAGGAGTAAACTTTCTGACTTACAATTGATTGTAACTTACAATCGATTGTATTATTTGTATTGCTTTCTGCTAGAAAGAAGGCTAGCACTTTTCGTGGAATGATTCATCTAAAATACTCCAATAGTCAGTTAATTTCATGGTTTGTGAAACAGTTTTTTTTTTCTTCATTATTTTGGAGGGCTAAAACGATGTTTTCTTGCTTGTATCACATGGCTGTGGAGACATTTCTGCCTACTCTACGTACATGTACTAATATACTAAAGTAGTAAATGTATTCCATGTGACATACAATTAATACAAACTTTTAGGCTAATTTCAGCAACTTGTAATAGTTGGAAAATCCAGCATCATCAAAATTGGGTATAATATTATGAGGAGAGTTATCAAAATCCATTGTGCAAGTAAAATACACACTGAGTTACAAAAGTAAAACATACAAAAATAAAGAATAAATACAATACAAAGTGATAAAACCTAAAAAGGATACAAACATAAGAAGCAACATTTTAAACTATTGATCACAATACAAATATTTACCTCCCAAATTTGTTGTTTCTCGTGAAATACCAATACAGATGAACTTTCATACTAATAGGATACAAACATCTTTCATACAAGAACACTACCTCTTGGGATCTAAACAATCTGGGGGGTGTTTCACAAAGATCCTAAGTAGAAATTTAAGTTGGACCAAACTATTATGGAAAGCCATTTGTAACTATTCAATAAAATATATTCAAAAGCAAAAAGGCAAATATTTTCGAGTTTTCATAAATTGTACATCAAGAACATGAAATCTCCATGATAATAGAAAATATTAATGCTTTGAATCAACATTTATACCTTTACTTTCCATACATTTTAAGTCCAACTTAGAGATAAGTTCAACTTAGGATCTTTGTGAAACACTCCCCCCCCCCCCCTCCCCCACCCCCACCACTGGTGTTTTGAATAGGTAGGCAAAAACTCCATGAGATTTGTGGTTGATTAACTGAGGTTGCCACTGGTGATAACATAGGATATACTCCAGTTTAGTTTGGTATGTTTTACAGTTGAACCTCTTTGAACGTTAAACGAGGTACCTGATGTAGCGAGATAATTTCACAGGTCTAGTTTCTATGTATTTTATTATTTTAAGCCCTGATATAACAAGGTAAATTGAATGGGCCCAAAGTGCTCGTTATTTAATGAGGATTTACTGTACATTTAAATCTTTGGCATTGATATGCAGGGAATTTGTTTCTTCAGTGGCAGATGTGACAATAAGTCTCCCTCTTGAACAAAAGAATTTGTTAATAAATAGAGTGGTCAAGTGTGGCGTCATCAAAAACCAACTTTGAGAATTTCCAAATTTGATCTTCATTTTCCAAAAGAGCATAAAAAATAATGTCCAAATGTTCAAAATCAATTGACTGAGATATGCCCATCCGAATGAATTTATTTCAATAGGAAATCACTGTTATTTTGCTCTGGTTCATAACGTTACGAACCAGAGCAAAATATCATTGATTTCCTATTGAGATCTATTTTTTCAGATGGTCATATCTTAGCCAATGCATCACATATTTGATCGATTTTTAAACCTTTGGGCATTATTTTGTATGCTTTTTCGGAAAATGAAGTTCAAATTGAGAAATTATAAAAATAGATTTTTATGTCACAGCTTTAGTACTCATATATACCCATAATTTAAATTTATCAACACCAGCCCCCTTCCTGAATCCATTAAATTCTCTAATGATGGCAGCATCTTCAAATATAATGTTGAGGAATGTCTGGGCACAAAGAGAAGTTAGGTGTGACTGACATCTTGGGACAAGTATTTGACAACACAATCTACCACAGTTGTTTTGTTGGAATCCCATTTTCTTTGCCTTCTTTTAATCACAATATATTTCTGGTCAGTTTCTCTATATGTTTGAACAGTTGTTTTGTGACAAAGTTCTGCACTTCATTACCAAGCTCCAAACTCCAAACAAATTCCATCAAATACCCTTAAACTTCAAATGCTCATAGAAAATAGAGATACTGGTTTGGTTTGAAAGCAATGAGTAACAACTCCTCCACCGATATTCCAACAAGTCATCTCTGTACAGTGAAACCTCATTATAACGAGCCCCTTGGGTCTGTTGAATGTACCTCATTATACTGGCTATCTTGTTGCATCAAGGCTCAAAAACATAACATACAAAGGACCTGGACCTGTGAAATTACCACACTTTATCAGGTACAGGGAAACCCCGTTATAACGAGCTCGCTTATAACGAGGTACCGTTTATAACGAGGTACCGCTTATAACGAGGTAAATTTGATAGTCCCGACTACCTCTTTATAACGGGGTTTCCCTGTACCTCATTTCAAAAGAGCTCATAATAAAGAGGTTCCACTGTAATAAGCCAGTTCGTAATTAGACTATGGAGCTTGGGTGACGACAGAGGGCGTAGTCCGATATTCCATCAACGGGCGATCAACGTACAGTAAAGTGTATGGTAGTATGTCATATTACCGGATAATTTTAGTTTGACAGCATAAAACAAACATTAGATGCATAAAATCAAAGTGGAAATTATACGAGCAGCTGCATAAACTCATAAAGAACACATTTGATGTAAAGTATATTCAAGAATTTACCGATTTTTCTCCATATCAACTTTCTTGTAATCATCTTTCTTGTGAATGATCCAGGTGAATCATTCACACGCAATAATAGTACAAGGTGGGCGATAAGCATACCGCCCATTCGTACAATGTACCGTTCAAAATTGAACGCTATGTTTTACGACGCCATCGGCAAGAAAAACAGACGGGATATAATATTTCTTTCTACATGTTGCGGTCTTCAAAACAAGAAAGTCGGTAATCATTATCAATTTATATAAATTGTGGATCACATAAACGAAATTTTGTTTGCATTTGCTAATAAATGGAGAGAGAAATCAGACGGCAAAAACTGTTTTTGCGTTGGATAGTCCAGCAAGCGGAAGACGATAATCTCCGCACAATGCTATGTACACCTACGTGTGTACATATCCAGTGCGTGCTAGCCAGGCCAAGCAAGGCTCGGTGAAATTATTGATCAATAAATATCATCATTACACATGAATAACACATTCTATCAAACCGGTTCTTGTTCTATGAAATAGTACATATTATGCTATTAACCTTTGATGTGGTGAATACAAAAATGATGGGCTTATTTTGATCCTGATCCAGATTTTAAAAACGTAAACAAATAATTCGCATTCAATTGCACGTGTGGCTTCTTTGATTCTCACGATCGATGGAATATCAGAATACCCGGAAGTAAATACGCGCATGCGCAGATTGTAACTACGAACTGGCTTATTGAAGTTGTCCAGTGCATCTCTTCTACTTGACTCCATCAAATGCCCTCATAATGGCATGCATTTTTACAGGATGACATCAGTGTCTTAAGTTGAAAATGCATTGGGACATAGCCACGTTCTGGTTTGGTTCAAAATTAGGGAGTAACTATTCATCCATTCATTGAAAAGTCATTCATAAAACTGAAGTTCTCATCTACATCCACCATCCATCTTTTCAACCTGAATCCATCACATGTCCTCATAATGGCATCCATTTTCACATGATGGCATCAATGTCTGAAGTTGAAAATGGTCTTTGAACATACTTTCTGGTTTAGTTTGAAAGTAAAGGAGAAACCATTCCTCCATTCACAACATTCCAACAAGTCCTTTTGTAATTGAAGATCTCCAGTAGGCTACATCTGATCTACCCGACTCCATCAAATGCCCTCATGATGGCATGCATTTTCACAAAATGGCATCGCGAATGTCTAAAGCTGAAACTGACTTTGAGGCATGGAGAATTTCTGGTTCGGTTCAAAAGTACAGAGTAACAATTCCTCAATTCTCATCTTGATTGACCATCCATCTGTTCTACCTGACTCCATCAAATGCCTTCATAATGGCATCCACATCGAACCTGAAGTTGAGGAATGCCTTGGAGCAAAGAGAGGACTGGGCCTGCTGCTTGGTCTCTTGGTTATGCTTGCGACTAAGTATCTTGACGGGAACTGGAGTTGCTGTTATAAAAAGAAGGAAAGAATATGAATCAGTAAATAATAATGTACATAATAGACATATATGTCTTGTTTAGCTGCTTGCTCTGGTTATGTTTATTGGATCAGCAGGTGCTGCTGTAAAAACTTTTTTTTTTTTAATCATGACATTTTAAATAATAACTCTCTAATAATTAAAAACTAACTGTTCAATTGGTAACTGGTAACAAAGACAGCTGAAGTTTGCCAGTGCTACATTCTATGGGTAGGGTCTGCTAGTATTGAAGTTTCTCATTCTGTACCCGCATCCAGGTACTTCCATGTTAACATTAGACAGGTTTTGTATGCAATTTCTTGATCAGACAGTCCACATAGCTGAGCAAGGTTTGGACCAGAGTCTACCAACGTGATAATAAAACTGATAATAGTCTGGCTTTATTTAACATGCTTCTGTCCTTTCCTGAAATTGGCCTCGGGATTGTCAAAAGTGATCAGGAATATAAGTGAGCCACCACCCCTTTTGGAACTTTGTTTTCTAAGTAAGTTCTAACTACAGTGGAACCTCTTTAAAAAGAGCACTGATACAACAAAACCCTCTTATAACAAGTTAAGTTCACTGGTACAAGCTCATTATTTTCTTTTTGTTTTGTAACCCTGATATAACAAGATACTTGTATCTCATATGAAGGTAATTGTCATGGTCCCAAGTTATTCTTATAACTCAATTCCACTGTATATGGAAAATACTGCTGAAAACTGCTTGTCTACTAAAAAATCGCCAATGTGGTAAAATGAGAGTCGTATACAGCCTAGCTTTCAATCCTAGCAGGATCTTCGTCAGGGCAAATGGCAGTTACTACAAAAAGAACACAGAATATATACCAACATAAACACATGTATGGATGGGGGGCTGGGAGGAGGAAAGGAGGCGGAGACACAAAACAATGAAAGCAACTGTGAGTGGGTGGGTGTCAGGAATGCTAGACCAATCAGGTCAAACAGGCATAGGTGGGTCCTTAAGTGGCTGCAGTCAAAGGAAATGTGATGAGAGTGTATTATAGTACTTCCCGGGTGATATATCATACCTTGTGGAGGAGGATCTTGGTTCTGTTTATTGGAATCAACCTCTGTACCTCGCATCTGCAAGTAATGACAACAAGGAGAAACAACATTATATAATAATACCAATTACTGCAACAACAACAAAATTAATCATAACGATAATAATCATTTGTAATCTGTGGAAATATCTATCCTAATGTATTAGAACCAATAGGTGGATTTCATAAAGATTTTTAAGTTAAACTTACAATATAAGTTAGATTTAAAATCATGGAAAGCTGTTAAATGCTACGTAAAGTGGCAAAACAGTTTTGAAACATGACATAACATTTTGTACAAATCAACATTTTCTATTTTGATGTAAAATTTCTTAAATATCTCAATTATTTGCTTTTTTGGTTGTAGAATATGCTCTTTTCAAAAGCTACAAAAAGCCGAGTCTAACTTTGAAAAAGAAGTTCAACTTGAAAAATATATGTGAAACACCACTCGGGGACTCCATACTTGCCAACATTTGAATTTTGGAAAGAGGGACAAAACGACCGCGACGGGCGCGGGCTGGGTATTCGGTGCGTGTTTCTAAAATAGACAACACTGTACAAACACGGAAGTCATATAGACAACACTGTACAACATAATTACGGATACTTCTACAGTGCAAAATGAATTCAAAGATGTACCTTTTCTATCGCAGTCCATACCTTAAAGCACATTCACTATTTTTGTACACAACGCACTCGCACACAAATTTGATTTTTTTTTTTTTTTTTTCTTTTTTTCTTTCTTTTTTTTTTCTTTTTTTTCCCCTTCGGTCTTGGTTAAAAATCGGGACGTCCCGATTTTACACTTCTAAAAAATTTTAAAAACGGGACAATTCCGATAAAAACCGGACAGTTGGCAAGTATGGGACTCTATGATACCTTTTTGTATGTTACCCAAGGTATGGCACAGTGGGGGTGTATTCACAGCATACCTTGTCACGTCTGCTATGTCTCTGCCCCTCTTGCGGTGTTGCCTGTCCCTTCTGCTTCTTCCCCTGGTTCCACTGGGCCTCCAGGGCTGGGTCCTTAAACCGGGAGTACTGGGCGATAGCATTCATGGTCTGGAACTTAAAGTTCTGCTGCTGCTGCTGCCTCCGTCTGGTTTCGGCTTTACTTGCATCCTGTACTGGGTTGGACGGCCCACCGCTCGTGTTCAATGCTGAGTTGTTCCCCCCGCGCCCTTTGCCACCATTCTGTCGGTAGTTAGCCTGTCCAAAAAAGGGAATAAGCAAGACTTTTACTCTTAAAAAGCAAGAATAGTTTGTGATTTTGCTCCTGCTTTTTTTGTCTAGTTTCTGATTTACTAGCATCCTGTACTAGGTTAGATGGCCAACTGCTCATAATTATATTCAATCTAATATTGCTTCACATTTTCCCCCCAGCCCTTTCATTCAGTCTGAGGAAAGAATAATTTAATTTCTGAAGAATAAAATCTTCTCTTACCAGTGCTCAAAGCCCTTGCAGTAGTTTACAGATTGATTGTGAATACTTTGCAAAATTTGTAATTTAACCCCTTGCCTATGGGAACCTGTTGGTCTATCTGCAAAGTCAATGGAGATTTCAGAATCTCAAAGGGAACAGGTTAAAGGGGTAGTTCAGTTTTGGTATAGAGGGCGCTGCATGAAATAATTTGTTTGTGAGATAATGAAATTTTTTTTAAATTTTATTTTTTAAATGCTTACACTTTTTCAAAATTTTTCATGAGGTTTAAAATAGTTGTTGGTAATTTTTTTAATCATTATTTCAACAAAACACCACATGCATAATTTCGTATGAGAAATGGTTGAAGCCAATTAATGCTTTTTTAGAGAGCGCCCTCTTGTGTTTTAAAGATAACAGGCTTATTACTTAGTCGTTTTTATAATTTTCTATACCTTTCGAGCATTATGGAGTTATAACTATTAGTTTGTCATGTTATTGTGCAGGTTTTGGTTACTAAAGCCTTACCAAAACTGTACTACCACTTTAAAGTAATTTTTGTTTATATTTAAGTTGACATGACATATTTTTTCAAACATATATGACATACCTGTTGGGAGGTGGGGCTCTGTGTCCTCTGGTTGGAATTGTTGGAAGAGAAGACTGTTAGGGGTGAGTTGATGTATCCCCGGTTAGGAGCGCCTGCTTGCATCTTGGCTATCCTTTTCTTTAGAGGCCTATTAAAGTCAACAACATTTTAAAAGTACAATTAGTCTACACTAATAGCTCAACAACATTCTAGACGTACAAATTAGTCTACACTAATAGCTCAACAACATTCTAGACGTACAAATTAGTCTACACTAATAGCTCAACAACATTCTAGATGTACAGATTAGTCTACAATCAAGTTAAAAACTCTCAAAGGAATATTAGCAATCCTCTACTTCAGAGGCCAATGCCAATCCCTCATGAGGTTAATGTTGTTGCAATGTATGCCTCAGTCGACTTTGCTTTCATTTGGTACCTCCTGACGACACATTAAAATTTCACCTCAGCGTAGGTATTGTTGTGACTAAGTGGGTCAAACCATTCTGAAGGTGGACTTACTTGATGAATGGAATGACCATGAAGAAGTTGTTTGGGTTGAGACCCAGATTGACCTTGGGTGCTGGATCCTTCCTGTGTGCAGGCAGATCACTGACCAGGAACCATCGTATCTCCTGATAGAATGAAAACAAATTCATCAATATTTACTGGGCTCTACATAATAAAACATTTGTTCTGACTTGTCCAGTCGGGCAAGTTGGACTTCCCTGTGGTCTTGTCTTCCCTGACCAGCGTATGTGCCTCAAGGATTCGCCAAGCTGACATGTGTAAAAACTGACTGAAGGTTGATAAAATGTACATTTCTGTTATCTGATATATCCACTGAGTGACATGTGAAAAGTTCATGGTAAATGAATGTCATATGACCGAGTAATGAGCAAAAATGCCTTGCACTTTATTTTGTACACAGCTATAATCCTCCCTATAGATAGCCAAATTCAAATCTGAACACTTCACTCATACATATCTTTATAAAGGAAGAGAAATTTGGATATCCAAAACCCGTTCAATGCTTCTACTGGTAATACAAATAAACAATTTATGTGAGAACCACTAGAGTTCCAAGTAAGTTTTAAGGATTTTGATGTTACTAGATACCTTTAATTACAATCATAGAGGGGGAAATAGTTTATATAATCAGACATCAAAATTAAAATGACATAATATATATTGTCTACTCACTCTGATTTCTCCTCTGGTAAGTGGCTTGAAATCAACATCCATGGGTACGTTGGGGACAATATACAACCTGCTGAGCTGGTCATTGATGGATGTCTCTATGCAGTTCTCCTCTGAGATGAGTGGTGTAATATCAAACCCAGTCTCCTCCTTCACCTGTTGATTAGCAAACATGTTATTATATGATCTTTTTAATTAATAGTATTGAAAATGTCAAAATCATATTTTAACATTTAAGACAAGAGAAGACAGCTAGAAAGATCTAACATTCTGCTAAGTACAGCTGATGCCAGCCAAGTCATGGTTCACCCAAAGTTTGAAAACTAATACAGTAACATAAAAGAGAACTGATAAATACATCTCATTTCATTATCCTTATTCAATTTGTTTATTTCAACCATATTGGATACAGCAAAAAAAATACACGGGGGCGGCGGGCGAATTCCGCCCGAAATGTTTGTATTATTATTTTTTGGGGGGGGGGGGGATTTTGGTGATTTTTGGGGGGATTTTCTGTTTGGATCGTGATCAACTGCTTATAAGATGATCACTTACAGCCTTAGAGCTTGGTAGTAGCCCCTGAAATTCGGAAAGAGAGCCCAGAAATTTGTAGCCCCCGAGATGATAAAAGTAGCCCCCGAAAGTTGGAAAAGTAGCCCCCGAAAAGGAGCCCTCGAAATAAAAATATTAATTTTTTCGCTGATTGGATACCAATAAAGTTGAATGTATTAGAAGTTCATACCTCTCTTATTGCACATTGTATTGGTTGCTCCTCCTTGTTCACTTTGCCTTTGGGTAAACCCCAGCTGGTCCGAGTGAAGAATCCTTGCACCAAAAGTATCTGTTGTGTAAATTATACAATAAGTACTTAAATAAAAATAAATAAGTAAATAAAGAAAGAAACTAACAAATACATTATACATAAATAAAGGATTACATGTTTACTATAACAAACAATGTACATGGTCATGATCTACATGTAAATAACTATATGGTGACCCCAAAACCATTAATTAGTAACCAATCTGTATTTTGATGCCATTAAGTTAATTTTCTGTAGAATAATAATGTAAAGTTTCATACTTCATGCAGTCTTTACATCTTCCTACTTTGTAGTATGTTGAAAACATAGTACAGGTCATGCTCCAACTATAGACACTAGAGGTCCTAGAGGCAAAACTTATTATATTAATGCCTTCATGTTTGATATAGATTGAAGCCTGTCTGTACATCAATTAATTATATTTAAGGACAATCTTTCAGTGAGTCAGAAGAAGAATACTGTGTCTGTGTGTGATTTTGTAGTATGGAAAAGGTATTGAGAGTCAATATAGGGCCTAAATTTTCAATCCTAGCAGAATCATCTTCAGAGGCTAACTGACGAGGAAACATAAAAAACATAATGCTACTAAACATAATACAAACACATGCATACAGCTAAGGAAGGGGGCGGAGACATAGAACAATAAAGAGGCTGTGAGTGGCCAATCAAACTTGGCTGGGATTGGAGGGAAAACACTCAAAGAAGATGTTATATAATGTATAATGGGGCAAGGGAGTGGGTAGAGAAAATGTGAATAAGAATTGGGGAGGCATGATGAAAGAAGAGCCCCGAAAATGGGAAGACCATGAATGGGCAGGCATTTGAATGGGGGAAGAGAGGAAGGCATGAGAACAAAAGGATCAGAAAGATATAACAAGATATCTGATAATATAACAAGGTCCAGTTGGCTGAAGATACTCGTTATAAGAAGGTTCCACTGTACCTGGTATATGACAATTTGTTTTCCCTGGCTTAGTTATGATTAGAAATACAAAATATATATACCAAATATTTTTATCCCTACTGACTAGTTCTGAACGGATTAAAAATCACTTTGTGAGCTCACATGTGTCAGTGTATCATCCAGCAGGATCCCACCATAAGTGGGGACGCTCATCTTGTATCCCTTCCAGTCTGCAAATATCTGGTCAATATTGCCCACATGGTCAATCAGGAATGGGCAATGGCGGAAAAGTGGACATTGGCAGTTAAGAACAAATGAACTCATCCATACGTGAGCAAAAACAATATATTTATTATTTTTCATTTTCAATTAAGCACATGTTGAGCTAAATTCATCCTAAAACAATGTTATGGCACTATTTATGCCAAATTAAAATAAATTATAGAAAGCTATAGAGCCTTGAATATTGATGAAAGTCTTGGATTTCAGTTCAGACCTGACAGTAAAAGATAAATTATGTAGTTCTCCAACCATCTAAACAATTCTTAACAATGTCAGGCAAGCCAGAAATATATGACCTAGCAGTTGCTAGTTCCAACCCACTACCAAATACCCCATTTAAATAAAAAGACAAATTGTTTAGAGCAAAATATATGTTCTCACAAATTAATGTGGCACCACTACTTCCTGACTAGAACTTCAAGAAGTTCAAGTTGAGGGAGAATTCTACAGTATGAATTCTGGTTTTTGACAATCATGCGCACATTACCATACTTGTTCTGTGTCGTAGGCAATGCAAATACAATGCATGACGAGCAGGCATTTTTGACAAACTAGTGCACGCATCATAGATGCACACGACTATTGTGCATATACTGTAGCGTGTAAATTTTCATAGAAGATGTGGACTGTGGTATATGAACAGTTAAAAGGGCAAAGAACACAGACTTATGTTTTGGTACCTTCGTTTGATATTAAACAAATATCCAACACTTTGCAAAAGGTTGTATATAGTTCATAAACAATTCAATTAATCATCACTTATGGAACCACCGGGGCCTCATGGTTCCGTAAGCACCAAACGTCTGCGAGTGCACTAATTTTATACACGTTAGGACTTAGAAGACAATAGAACCACAAAAGATGTGTACGTCCTAGACAATAATAGTCTTCTTCTGCAGACCCATGAACACATATATGGCGATGATTTTTATGTTATTTTTTCAAGTATCTGTTGTCTGGCAACATATTTTTCTGAACTTGTTGCCTGTTGGTGGATTGGACTAATAAAACTAGTACCTACTTTTTATAAGAATATTATTTTGGGGTGTTGGTTCCCTTTAAAGACACAAAAAGGATATTCGCTTTGGAGAACTCTTTCATGCCACAGTTTGGTAAGCCTTGCTGTTCCACTCTGAAGAAGTCAATGTAAAACCAATGTGCCAACTCAATTTGGAAGAAAACTCTAACCAAGTTATTCCTCTCTTCATCTGGAAGGTTGATTAAAAATCGGCTGCATTGTAAAAAAAAAAAAAAAAAAAGAAGAAGAAAAGGAAAAGAGACATGAAAATAAAGACAAATTAATAAACTAACATTAAACTTAAAGATACCGAAGACCGTGTATTTTTGGTCCTATTAACTTTGTAAACATAGTTCTACAAACCTCCGACAGGGAAATAAATAATAATAACTTTTTAAAGCTCGCCTGCATGAAAATAGCAACACTCATAGGTTTATTTTACATTGAACCCTTTGCAAAATTATGGGGGCTCTTTTAGTATTTTAGATAATTTGAGGTCAAATTGCTCTAAGCATTCATAAATGTTTTGTTCACTTACATGTATACCTCACAAAAAGTGACTAGTTAGCAATCATGTTTTTCATCTTAACTCAGATGGTGCATGACAGTGAACTGAACAGCTACTTGTCAATAGTGTTTTAAGTTAAAGACCATTTAATTCCAAACATTTTGTTTTAATACAATTTTTGTATACCTAGTTACATGCAATTCATTTTCGAAAAAAATTTCTTTTGAAAATGTTTTGTTATACTTTTTTTAAAAGACTGATTTCAATTTTTCCTGCTCCTCTTTCTTCCGCCATAAACTCCTCAGCCGCTGAGCTGTGATTTGCAGGATCCGCACCCACCTGCAGGAAACTGCGTTAGATGTGGTTCATTAACTTACAGTTACAGTAGGCATCATCATTCGGCGTTACATGGCGTGCGCGCATGGACCATGTTTTTGTACACGTAGTTTGCGCGATATTTGACTGTGGGCAATGCAACTTCGCTATTGCAAGGGTGGAGGGATATACTATTTTCCCCAATGTAATGCGGTCTTACAGCTGACTGAACCATGTATTATGCATGTGAAGTATACACAAGAGGTACTAGTAAAAATCATAGATCCGGTTCGTGTTTTGAATCCAGAAACTCGATCAATTTCGACATCGGTAAGTCATTTTTTGCCGCATTTTCGCAGTGAACTTTGTTGAAATGGTGAATTTTACAGCAATCGGCTGTATTCCGCAATTTGGAAAATTGTATTTTTGGAAGATTCAGGTGTTTTTACGATATATTCTCGGAAGTTTTTTCTGCCTCAAGCAGTCTCACACATTCATTTAATCACACAAACCGAGGGTTGTGGGGCCATGATCTGGTGATTTTAGCCCTCGTTCGCCGCTGCGATACGCCGCCGCGTGTGCTGCATGCCGCGCGATCGGGTATTAAAATTGCTAGCGACAGCGGTGGGGCGCGCACGCGAAATGCAAGCTCACAGCACAGCGCGCCATAAAACGAATGGCGAAAATGGTGACACAACAAATGGATTAAATACCATATTTTGGGCAAATATCAGTTTGTTTTTTTTATTTCAAAGGGCATAATGATTTACATTAGGCAAGTCCCAACCCATTGAATATCATTTGCATTATTTTCGTGCAATTTTAATTTTCATTTGGTGATGCCAAGTTACAGTAAGTAATACTTCACTTGTATCTTTGTGAATTGTGAAACAGTAAACCCCCCTGAATTAGCTGAACTTGTCTGGTTATGTTGTCAAAACTTATTATTGTTGAATGTTTTCCAACTGCACAGAATCAATAGTATTTACACTAGTACTTTCCACATTTATACTTTATTAGAATACATTATAACATAATTTATATTTGTATGTATTCAATTTCAAGTATTGCTAATTTGCTATTCATATTCATAAATTGTAAACAACAATGTGGTGTCTGAGACTGAATAAAATGTTAATTGTTACAATTACATGCGCATGCGCATGCCAGATCAAAGTTAAAATCCCATGACCATGTTCATGACTAAAAAAATGGACCATCCATCAAAATGATCATGCAGAAGCACACCCTGCAATTCATCAAATCAAGTGCAGTGGGGATTCCCCCGCGTTATGTAGTAATTCCAGCTTCATTCAGCGTGATGCAGAAGTCCATGCCAAGACCACAGTAAATAGCTCTATCAATTAATTTGGTGGATAACATGCCGCAGTGTAAAAATCGCAATTATTTGCTTGTTCTGGCCATCTTACCGCGGCGGTCCTACTGCTAATTACAACATAGCGCCGCGTATTCTGGCCAGTGATCCGTGGGATTGCAGCTTGGCTTATTTCGCTGACCCTCGTACAACATATTGAATTGAACTTAATTAAGACATCAGTTTACGGCAGCATTCATATGATTTGTATGCAGAAGAACGGATAAGAAACAAACGTGTCCCGTTGGGGAAACCAAATAGCACAAGAAACAATGAGTGAAATTGTATAATTCCACACCATAAATTAGTGAATAATTTAAAGAAATAATCTTACGTGCACAAGGAGCTTAAAACCTCCTCAGGAATATTCACGACAGGTTGATCCATATTGATGAAAAACAATAATGTTACACGTCTAAACACACAATGTCACAGGACAGAATTCTCAGTCGGCGCCCAGTCGATCTAGTGATGAAGTACTGTTGTTGTTGTTGTTGTTGTTATTGTTGTTGATGCTATTACTATTATTACATGATCTGAGTACACTCCGCATACTGTGACATGACATCAAACGTATTACTATATCGAATTTTAATTGAATGACGAATAATTTACATTTCACAAAACAAAAATACAAACAGTGCAGAGTAAGACACAAGTCATACACCATAGACATCTGTTCACTGCAGATGGATGTGCAGCTTACTTGTGGGACTCGCTGTGATGGGGACTGCCCCCCCCCCCCCCGTCCCCATATATGAAATTGAAATATGGAATAATTGCTTTTTAAAAAATAAGTGAAACAAACTGACAAATTTGTAGTTTTGGTTTGTGTTAAAATATATAAAAATTCCAACCATATTTCTAAAGGCCCCCCACCCCCACAACCCAATCTGTCACTTAATTGACTTGCTCCCTCGCAACTTGACCCCCCCCCCCCCCCCGGGCCCCCCACATAAAGTTTTCAATGGTATAAACTATAAATATGCCTCCACGGGCTCAGCCGCAACGCCCCATGCCTGCATGCAGGCGGGGTGTCTTGCTCCCCCACCCCAAAGCCCAGGCGGTGTCACTTCATATTTATGTTAATACACTATTTGAACAAGTTTATTATGACGTATAGATCTACTAGTAGGCCTATTATTGCAATCTTTATCATTATGTTACAATTTATTAATTATGCATGTTTATTTTTAATATCCATGAAGTGTATTTCTTTCTTTATTATTTGTATAATTATTCTGTATCATGTGATTATGTTGAAAATAAAATAAAATGAATCAATCAATCAATATTCAAAGGTGAGGAGTGAGTGACACATGATCATTCTGGAGTTGAAAATGACCCCCTTTTTGCGGCGTTTCGCAAACATTTTCAGCAATAAAAGTTATACCCCCTTTATTAAACACAAAAACGGGTACAAATAGGCATCTACTGAAACAACCCTATGTTTGGCATTTCGAGAGCACATTAACAAAAATACCCCTTTTTTACTTCAAGTAAACAACAGATGAAATATAATTTGTAACCCTTTACAAAAATGTACCAGTATATTGTCCACAAATTTCGTGAACATTTTAATGAGGAGTTGTACCCTTTAGTTCATGAAATATTCATGAAATTGTATACTTTTTTTCCCCATAGTTCCACGATTTTGTGCGCGAACACATGCAAAATTTGACCCTTTCTTCCGAAAATTGTAAACGATCATGCGATAAACAGACTGTGTGCTTCTCATACACATACAGTATCAGGGAAGCCTACAGTATCCATCAACACTATAATGCCCTTTTTCTTGTTTTCTTGGGGGGGGGGGGGGGGGTGACCCCCTTCCCAGTAATTAATTCCTAGGTAATATATATAGCCTGGGGGCATATACTACCTCTCCCGTTCCCTCCCCCATTAAAAATGATCCCAACAATTAAATTATCTGCGCCTTTTCACAATAGTTTGGAGTACTAACTTTTGTTTTGTTTTGCTGTGTCTGATCAGGGAGGTGGTATATCCCTGGTCTAATAATAGCGATTTGAATATCCATGTGATGCGGTGGAGACCAAATTCTTCTAAATTAATACATTTTTTGTTGTCACGCTCAAATAAATAACATATGGGGACGAAAAAAGACTTGCATTTAACAAATAGGGTATATCAGTACTGAAACCGGTCTGTATGTCCTCAATTTCATGACCTCCCCCCCCCCCCCCCCGGAACCCCCCCCCCCCCCCCCAACCCCCTTGAACCTCACCCAATAATGGGCCGTATGCATACAACGAAGCAATTGCTTATAAGCAATTGCTTCAAGCACAAGCAAGAGCTTGTCAAGCAAACTATCAAGTTCAAGTAATTGCTTAAAGGGACTTAGTAACATTGTCCAAATCCTCAAAATAATTTTTTCATTCTAGCGGTTCCCTCATACCTTGTTGTATTCGTATTAACAATACAATCATGGGACAGGTTTCGGTTTTTCAAATTTCCCTTTCGTTACAAAGATATGTACGATCGAAGTATTCAGATAAGAAAATCTCCGGGCGAGTTTTTCTTCTGTGTACAAAGTGAGTGCAGTGAGTTATAGGGCCGTATGCATAAAAACAAGCAATTGCTTGTGCTAGCCTTTTGCTTGAATCGGTATGCACACAAACAAGCAATTGCTTGCAAGCAAAAGCTTTTGCTTACAAGCACAATCAATTGCTTACTGCTCGTAAGCAATTGCTAACCAAACAAGCAATTGCTTAAAACCATATGCATAAAACGAACCTTTTACTTGTCTTGATAAGCAATTGCTTGCGTTTTTTCAAGCACCTCCAGACCAGCTTGAGCTCTTGCTTACTAAGGACATTCGCGTTTTAGAATCAAGTTTTCATACCGTTTCAGGATGATTTAGAACTCCTGGTTCCAGATGTTATGTTGTGATTACATATTTAATCAAATGGCTGTTATTTTAGACATTTATATCCATGTAGGCAATTTTGTTCATGATTTGAAAAAATTTGCGTAAGAAAAATACTGTTGCCAGGTCGGGCACGACCAGGGAAAGCTGCTATGCAAGGGACTACACGACGTTTGCATACACTACGAATCCCCTTTGTTGTCACGCAGTGCGATGTTCGCACAACCGTAACGATGCTTTGTTCAACACGTAAGCAATTGCTTAGGCAGTGTAAGCAAAAGGTTTCAGCACAAGCAAAAGCTTATGCATACGAAATTAAGCAATTGCTTGAACTTGATCTTTTGCTTGACAAGCTCTTGCTTGTGCTTGAAGCAATTGCTTATAAGCAATTGCTACGTTTTATGCATACGGCCTATAGAATATCACTTTGCATTTTCGCTCATTACTTGGCCATGCAATGTCCATTTGACTTGAAATTTTCACACAATACCCTGCGGACATATTATGATATAACAATAATATACATTGCATCAACCATTCATCACTTTTTGCACATGTCAACAAAGTTACTAGATCCCTTTAATTTCGTATGCATAAGCTTTTGCTTGTGCTGAAACCTTTTGCTTACACTGCCTAAGCAATTGCTTACATGTTGAACAAAGCACCGTTACGGTTGTGCGAACATCGCACTGCATGACAGCAAAGGGGATTCGTAGTGTATGCAAACGTCGTGTAGTCCCTTGTATAGCAGCTTTCCATGGTCGTGCCCGACCTGGCAACAATATTTTTCTTACGCAAATATTTTCAAATCATGAACACAATTGCCTACATGGATATAAATGTCTAAAATAACAGCCATTTGATTAAATCATCCTGAAACGGTATGAAAACTTGATTCTAAAACGCGAATGTCTTTAGTAAGCAAGAGCTCAAGCTGGTCTGGAGGTGCTTGAAAAAACGCAAGCAATAGCTTATCAAGACAAGTAAAAGGTTCGTTTTATGCATACGGTTTTAAGCAATTGCTTGTTTGGTTAGCAATTGCTTACGAGCAGTAAGCAATTGCTTGTGCTTGTAAGCAAAAGCTTTTGCTTGCAAGCAATTGCTTGTTTGTGTGCATACCGATTCAAGCAAAAGGCTAGCATGCACAAGCAATTGCTTGTTTTTATGCATACGGCCCATTGTTTTTGTTTACGATGAGATAGTAGTAATAATAGTAAGGGGATCTCCCCGATTGGATTTTCCCACGTTCCAAAAACGTGACAGTTGTTACATATACATCTCGTCTGTAACTATCTCTCCCAAAACTATCATCGTCCCAAAATGTATGTAGTGTTGGATATAGTTTTATAATGATTTTTGCTAGATTTAGCCTATATAATGCCAGAGTTTTACTTGCGTGATTATGAAATTATCATTTTACTGCAGTATATGATGGATATTTCTATAGCAGATATTCTATCTTCACAGTTAACTGAGTTAAGGAAGTGTTCTTATCGATATTATGGTTGTCTCAGTGCTATATGTTTTGGGGGCCGAAGCAAAATAAATAGCACCGTGACTGCATGCATGCAGCAGACGAAAAGATACGACCGACCAATCACACGCACGCGACAACATCACGCCCACACATAGCATGCATGCATGCGATCAAAGACACTCTTTAATTTGATGCAATACACACTGCTTCCGGAATTAGGGTGAATCAACTGCGTGACGTTTATCGTTACTGCTTATTTATTGATTGTATGTGTCCGTAATTGTGATTTTAAACTTTTCTTTGATAAAAACAGTAAAAAAAACCATCATGCTTGTAAGATACTGCATGAAACTTGCGAGCTTCAGAGCCGGATTCCGTGTTGTGAAACCCTTCACTGGTGCCGCAATCTGCACGTCATGTGTCGCCATGACCAGATCCTGCCCCGGAGTTCTGCGGTGCTTCAAGTCCACGTACCGCTATCCGCACCATGAATCGACAGTTCGCAGCCTCTCCACTAGTTTCTACTCAATTGCCTTCAGAAAGGCGAACACAGGAGATAACATGGATAGCCACTTAACAAATACGATGAACAAATACTTAGCGATCGATGATGAAGAAAACATCTCTGAATCTTTGAGTTTGGAAGAAATAGCAAGGTAATATACTAAATAATACTAAGTAAATAATATAACTTTAGTAATAATATATTTGGCCGTACATAAAAGTAAAAGAGGGAGTGAGAGGCCGACATTTTTAAATGTTGTATAATGCCATGTTTCAATGGGTTGATAACCAACTAACAACCAAGTGAAGTACTTCCACAAAAAAATCTCATTATTGTATTGTAAGAACTGAATAACAAAATGTAAATGAATTGCATAGGGCTAGGATTCACAATTTGTACAAATTATTTTGAAAGTGAAATGGGAACAGAAACTAAATAATCTTCAGGTTATTTGTGTGCCATTTGTTGGAGACAATTTATTGACAATTGTCAGCTTTTTAAAAATATTAATCATGGTTAATGTTCTGTTTGTTACTTTCCCCCCTCTTTTCGACTGACAGGATACAGAGAAGTAGGCTGCAAGCATCCAAGAAGGCTCGGGGAGCGAGGGAATTCTTCTCCAAGGAACCAGAGAAGCGCAAACTGTCATGGGACACCATTGACCAAATTAGGTATCTGAGGCAAGAGAACCCATCAGAGTGGTCCGTTCCAGTCCTGGCCAGGAGCTTCAACGTTTCTGAGGAAGTTGTTATCAAAGTCCTGAAGAGCAAGTTTTCACCCAGCGGCAATGTACAACGGAAGCAAGACGGGGCTGCAGCCGAGAACTCTGGCAATGGGATAGCCAATGTGAGAAGTGGTAGAACTAATGCTCTTGTTGAATCTGGTGGACAGTATGATCAGGAAGCTCGGCGGAAGAACAGATCACAGAACTACCCCCAGGACTTGCATAGACCGGCAAATGCAGCAGACCAAACGCACATGCACAGTGTGAGGGAGCCAGGAAACCTCAAAGAATCACATTCTGTGAAACACCAGAGGACTCGCCAAAAGAACAATGAGCAGATTTATCAATCACAATCACAGAGTTCTTCAGAGGCACAAGCTTTCTTGCAAAATGGAGTGGAAGATGACACTGACATGGAGTTCACTTTTGGCAGACTCGACTTTGAGAATGTTGATAGCCTGAAAGACCAGGAAAATGTAAACCCTCGGGTTATCAAGAAAGGGAGGAACTTTTTTGATGAAAGTGGAGAATTCTTGTTTAGAGTGTGAAATAAGAGGAAGATATTTTGACTTTGCAGCTGAATTTCAAAGGTAGATCTACATACATGTTTAAAACCTAAGGAGTTTTATCAATTATTATCAGAAAAAATATAACTGTATACAGTATGTATGTGCACTGTTTACATTTAATATAAAATTGTGTGTATTGAACAATTCATATATGATCATGCTAATTGGTTACAAATGATTACGTGTAATAGCAGTATTTCACAATTAGTGGATCAAGTATTACAGATTAACCAAGCTTTATGTAATGTACAGGTTTGTTCTTATGGGTGCTGAACTAATCATCACCTAGATATCAATTAATCATGGTAAAACTTGTTTCTATTACCTGCATCTTCATATTCACACAGGGTATTACTCACTTTGGTTACATTTAGTCATAATCTCATGTTTAAAATGTGAGTGCATTTAGTGACTGACTGCATCTTAATGTACCAGATTACTGTTATCTTCTTAATATGATAACCACAACCCCTATAAAGGCTCTCTGATCTAAAGACCCGGTATGTATTATTCTGAGATCTAATCATGATTATGATGTGTAAATTCAGTATTTCACAATTAGTGGTACATGTATGGTTGCTTCTTACTTGCTTGTTATTATGACAGAACTAATTATTAACCTGCACAAGTTCACAATATACACAGGGTACTAGGGTATGATGTGAAGGGTACTTATTACTTTTAAAACTCTTTTAGTAGCCTATATTCTGTACAGTGTAAGCATAATTTGGTCATATTCTGATGTTTCCACTTTCCATCACATGCATATATTCATCTTACGTTTAAAATGTGAGTGCATTTAGTGACTGCCTGCGTTTTACAGGATTACTTCTATCTTCTAAATATGGTAACACAATTTCCCAGATAAAGGTTCTTTGATCTAAAGAAACAAGACATGTATTATTCTTAGATCTATTGATTATGATGTGTAAATTCAGTATTTCACAATTAGTGGTAAATATGGTTGCTTCTTACTTGCTTGTTATTTTGACAGAACTAATTATTAAACTGCACAAGTTCACAATATACACAGGGTACTAGGGTATGATGTGTAGGGTACTTATTACTTTTAAAACTCTTTTAGTAGCCTATATTCTGTACATGAGCATAATTTGGTCATATTCTGATGTTTCCACTTTCCATCACATGCATATATTCATCTTACGTTTAAAATGTGAGTGCATTTAGTGACTGCCTGCGTCTTACAGGATTACTTCTATCTTCTAAATATGATAACACAATTTCCCAGATAAAGGTTCTTTGATCTAAATAAACAAGGCATGTATTATTCTGAGATCTATTGATTATGATGTGTAAATTCAGTATTTCACAATTAGTGGTAGGTATGGTTGCTTCTTACTTGCTTGTTATTTTGACTGAACTAATTATTAACCTGCACAAGTTCACAATATACACAGGGTACTAGGTAGGGTATGATGTGAAGGGTACTTGTACTTTTAAAACTCTTTTAGTAGCCTATATTCTGTACATGTATGCATAATTTGGTCATATTCTAACAAATTTATAGTTCTCTTACAGAATTTTTTTTAACTTCAAATTTTGTATAACATATTGTAAATGATAATGGCATTATTTATAAACAAATCATGTATTTTGAGATGTAACATTGGTTACAATCAGTGTATGATAAATGGTAGATTGCTACCTTTTATTTTTAGTAAATTATGCAGAGATTAAATTACTTACTCAAAATCTCACTTTTCCATATGCTCCAATACCTTATCCTCACATGTCTTGTAAGGTAGGTTATGTACAAAGTCTATGGGAATTTCAGAATCTCAAAGGGAACGGGTTCTTAAGTTTAATTTTACATGTCAATGATTTCAGTGAAATCTAGTAAAGAACAGTGATAAAACAAGGTTTGTACATGTTTGTATCAAAGTTAAATATTATTGCAACCTTAATTTACCAAAGTTTCAATATTGTATGATTATCATATACAGTGGAACCCCTTTATAACGAGCTCTGTTATAACGAGGTAACTGATATAGCGAGGTAATCTCACAGGTCCAGGATCTATGTATTTTATTATTTATAAGCCCTGATACAATGAGATATCTGAGTGATATGACAAAATTAATTCAATGAGCCCAAGGTGCTCGTTATATAATGAGGTTTCACTGTACATGTAAACAAAGTTATTTCAGTGGTCAGAATACTTTTATAATGTAGTAATATTACATGTACCCGTATGCAGTATTCTATTAACTGTACGGCAGAGTGATTGTACCAAGTAGCATTTATGAATATTAGAACTGTAGATGCTTCAACATAAAAAAATACAAGTAGCCATGTATTAGGTTTATGATTAGACTTTTCATTTTATTGTCAACTGCAGGCAAAAGTACAAAATGCAAAAGAATTATGGTCATGTAAAATCTATTGTATGTACTGTACAAAATAATGGGAGGAATAAATTAACCCTGAAAATGAGATGTTAGGAATAAAAGACTACATACTGTACATTGTACAATTTAGCTCACAGTCATATGCTTACCAAGAAATCAAGTTCATGTTGTCCTTTGTTAAAGCATTTAAAGATACTGTCCACCTTTCGCAAGCCCAAATAAAAAAGATCATTAGGACCATTCAATTCAATTAGTCTGGTATCTACAGACCCTTCATTTTAGTTCCTGTTTGTCCACAAAAAGGAGGACAGTATCTTTAAGTATTTGATTATGTTATTACATGCAATCCCCAGTCCTAGGGGTGTTGCATAAAGAGTTGTGATCAATCTCAAAGTTGCGATTAAACGCGCAAGTCAGAAAATATGCACATTATAGCCAAAAAGAGTTGCGCATTTGGGCGTATTTTCAGACTTTTTATGCAACACCCCCCTGGGCCACGTTTCAGTAAACTTCTGCAATAGTTGTACATGTCCAACTATTGTGGTAGTAACAATAATTGTATACCTACAACAATTGCAAACGTTTTACAAAACGGGGCTCTGGAAGGGTTAATTGTGTTTATTTGACATGTTTTCATAAATTTGCTAAAAGAATATCACAATAGTGCACCTGAAATTATAATAGAGAATAAGTGTGTAACCACTCAGTGGCTTTCCCATAGCTCTGTTCTGTACCGCTAGTGGCAGCTGGTCAGGCCTAAATAATTTCCTACATTTTCAGTGGCCTGATACAAAAATTTATTAGACAAATAATTGAATTTCATTCATAAATTATCTACTATATTCAAAATCTAACTTTATTTGATCAAAACTGCTATTTCATATAGAGATTGTCATATAAATTGCCTAATTCTATCATTGTCGATTTGAAAATCTAGTTGCATAATCAGTAGGTAATAATCAGGCCACCAAAATATAAATTATGACTTTCATACATTAGTGCTGGTCCAGAGTCAAATTTGACTAGCCTGTGCCAGTCGAGATCTAGTTGTATCAGAGAATGTATATTCATGAGACTGAGAACTGTAGAAAAGGCTGGAGTAATAATTAAATTGGCATTCGGAAATTGCTGGTGAAGTTTCTAGTACAGTCCCACTGTCCAGTGTTCAGAGTGCTCACACAAAACTAAACAATTACAATTTGTCGAGTTTTGAGTGTAATGAACTCTGGCTGAGCATATGCTTCAGAATTCTTATTGGTGTTTGGCAATTTCATGCATTCTAGCAGTTCTGTGGATCTAAAGTTCACCTACATAAAGTACATAGGGCCCCGTTGCAGAAAGAGATCTATACAATTGATTGTAAATGCGCAAATCTGATTGGTTGAAACGCATACATTTTCTGACTTACAATCAATTGTATTGCTTTCTGCAACGGGGGCCCTAGTCTCATAACTATATGATGCCTGTAACATATTACATGTACGTAGTCCGTTTTCAAATTAAATATAGCACATCACATGTATAGATTAAAGTCATAATGCACGATTCCATAAATCACACAAATGCCTGATAAAATGTGTATTTAACAAAAAACATGAAATTACATTCCATATCATACACACACTAGCCTGTATCTGCAGGAAGGTGGTCCAGCATATTTTCTCTTTTTTGGCAAACATCTGTCAAAATAAAGTTCGCTTTTTAACAAATTTATTATACTAAACAAAATTACCTTAAAATGCATAATTCACACAGAATATATATTCTTAACCCCCTGCCTACAAGATATTGCATTTCCCACATGATACACCTGGGGGGGGGGGTGTTGCATAAAGCGTTGCGATTAATCGCAAAGTTGCGTTTAATGATAATCTCAAGTCACACAATGCGCCTAAATGTGCAATTCTGATTGGCTCAAGTTTCCTGACTTGCGATCAAACGCAACTTTGAGATTAATCACAACTCTTTATGCAACACCCCTCAGGGCCCATACCCAATATTCATAAAAGCCTGCTAGCTTAGTTTCATGCTAAGTCTATTTTGCATGATGTTGCTATGTTTTGAACACACAATCTTTTAGTTCGCTAACTAGGGTTAACTTTAGTTGGTAAAATGGTACCTAATACTAAACAAGCTAAACCCTAATTTCAAATGCTCTTAGCAGGGTTTTTATAAATATGGGCCCAGGTTCCTGTGGTTATTGTAGGTTAACATTAGTAAATTTCATTTCAAATACTGGCCACTTGGTATAACTCGGTTGTACTGTACACAAACAAATATTGTTGATAATGTCAAAACAAGTGAATACAAATTCACTTGGCATGGAATGTTTCCTTGCAAATGTACACAATTCATTAATTTAAAAGTATCACACATATACTTTCAGATAATTTGTTTTCAATAACAATGGAACCTAGTTATAACGATGAGCAATGTACAAGTAAAATGTCCTTGTTATACGAGAGTTTTGTTTTATCAGAGTTCTTTATAACGGGGTTCCACTGTATTGAAATTGGGAGGCATATTTCACATTATTATGATGTAATGTACAGTGGACATGTGTTGTACATTTTTGGCATCAGTATACACATGTATGTATTCAAATGTTTAGTGAACTTTTATAATGCAAAAACAACAAGGCGATAGCCGTAATGTGTCTCGCCCAATTGCGCGCATTCATGCCAATGAAGTTTGGTTACAAACAGATGCAGGGTTGGCAAGTTATCAACCATTATATTATTTGACCTCATTTGACCTTTGACCTAAATATGTGACCTTTGACCCCAGAATATCATGGAGGCCAATAAAGGGCATCTACCAATCAAGTTTGGTTACAAACAGATGCAAGGTTGGAAAGTTATCAACCCTAATAGACACTTAACCCAAAACTTTCACATTTGACCTCATTTGACCTTTGACCTACTTATGTGACATTTGACCCCATCATATCATGGAGGCCAGTATAGGACATCTACCATTCAAGTTTAGTTACAAACAGATGCAGGGTTGGAAAGTTATCGACCCTAATGGACTCTTACCCCAAAAATTTCACATTTGACCTTTGACCTACTTATGTGACCTTTGACCCCATCATATCATGGAGGCCGATATAGGGCATCTACCAATCAAGTTTGGTTACAAACAGATGCAGGGTTCGAAAGTTATACAAATTTTTGAAAGCGTCACGGACAGACAGACGGACCGACACATTTTGGATCCCTTAGTCTCCCTCCACCTACGGTGGGCTCGACAATGAAATGGAAAGGAATTGCATAAGATATTTGTAATATAATTTGTAACAATAACAGTTCAAATCATAACAAGAGACCAATGTATACACACAATAATATGTATTTGTAGTTCCCAAACAGGAGCCTCATTATAAATTGCTCTGATAAAAATGTTTTCCAAAACCCTCAATAACGAAATAACTTTAATTGTCCAAGCTCCTTGTTATAACAAGGTTCCCCTATATAACAAACTTGTACATACATAACTACATGTTTTCCTTAGTAATAGTTTGAGTGTATGTATAAATTGCAAACAAATACCATGTTGAAAATGGAGGGAACTTGTAATAGATGGCATTCTGGAAGGTATTTTCCTAAAAACAAAATTACATTTTTATTTTGTTATAGCTTTTAACTAGATGGATCTTCGATTGCGCGCAATCGAAAATTATGCCTCCGCTATCACGCAATTTTAATATCAAGCCCAAATTAACATGTACTGATTTAATTATTACAAATATTTTTCATATATTTTGAGTCCTGTGACCTTGACCATATGACCCCAATCTTTGATGGCTCCCTAAAAAACATTCAGGTACGAAGTTTGATTAAAATCTGACATTTAGTTCTTGAGATTTTGGCATTACAAGCTTTTTTGCATGTATAATGAGTCCTGTGACCTTGACCTTAACCTCATGACCCCAACATTTTATGGCTACGTTGACTCTTTATGATACATTCAGGTACCGAGTTTGATTGAAATCTGACATTCAGTTCTTGAAATTTTGCCATTACAAGCCATTTTCGCATACATATTGAGTCCTGTGACCTTGACCTTTGACCTCATGACCCCCCAAATCTAAGCAGATCAGTGGCACCCCGATATGTACACTCATACCAAGTTTGAAATTGATCCGTCAACCGGTTCTTGAGATATCGCAAGAACGAGGCATTTTTGCGCATACATTGAGTCCTGTGACCTTGACCTTTGACCTCATGAACCCCAAAATCTAATCAGATCATTGCCACCCCAATATCTACACTGGTACCAAGTTTGAATTTGATCCGTCAACCAGTTCTTGAGATATCGCAAGAATGAGGCATTTTTGCATATATATTGAGTCCTGTGACCTTGACCTTTGACCTCATGACACCCAAAATCTAATCAGATCATTGTCACCCCTATATGTACACTCATACCAAGTTTGAAATTGATCCGTCAACTGGTTCTTGAGATATCGCGAGAACGAAAACGGGACGTACGGACGGACGGACGGACGGACAACCCGAAAACATAATGCCTCCGGCCACTTCGTTGGCGGAGGCATAAAAAGGGGCCCTACAAAAGATCATAATATAATACTATCTATCACAAAGCCCTTTTTGTATAGCCCTACAAAAGTGGCTGTCTAACATGAGGTCATAATAAAATAATATAAATCTACACTATTACTGAGCACTTTTCATCATGAGGCAGTGTCCTTCCACTTGAGGTGTATGGTGTGTAGGTGGTCGGCTGCTCGTTGGGTGATGTTGAGGGCGGGGTGGATGGGGAGAAGCCCCTCCTCTCCCATCATTGCTAAACCACAAAGACCGAGGTAGGCATGGAGAGCATCCGGGTGGTAGTCGGGCCACTTGGCAAAGCCTCCGATTTGCGAGTCTTCAGTGGACATCACATAATTCCTATTCATTCTGAAGTCGATCAGGTCGAATATACCCAGCAGCTGTTGGGAGAGGTAGAAAGAAGATTCCAGGAGAAAAAATACGTGAGGAAGTGAAGGGTCTTGTAGACTCTTGTTATAGATAATGAATTACACAGCAGTGTTTTTCTGGCATTTGTTGATGGCCCAAATTGTGAGTCTTCAGTACTGACGTAATGATGGGGGGTGCTTGGGGGGATGAAGGATGGAGCCCCACCCCCAAATAAAAATCAAATGTGGTATAATGGCTAAAAATTATTATGAGGTGCTTTGTCCCTAAACTCCCTACCATAGAAGGGGGTATCCCCCTCACACAACCCCAGCTCGGCCGTGAAACCACTTTTGTAAATGGTGGAGAGAATTTCCAAGCCATAAACACCCACCTTTATTGTGGACCCAACCCAGAAGGAGTAGCAGGTATCAGTCTTCTTGTTTGGTCTGCCGTTGAACCCTGTTTGTTGCCTGAACATGCACCATCGCTTGAGCCCCGCCAGCTGCTTCTCTGTGAATGCTGTCTCAAATCTGTCCATCAGCACCAAGGAAGCTATTGCACAGAATGTAGTCCCACCTGTTCAATAAAATGTTTGTAAAATCAAATAAAATGTTTGTAAAATCAAAACAATTTATTTTCAAACAATCAACTTACTTTTTTGAATTTGCATTTGAAGCACTTTATTTTAATGCTATTGAGTCAATAACAAGGAAGCTTTTGCACAGAATGTAGTTCCACCTGATTAATAAAATGTTTGACGTTATTTTACCATCAAGAGAATTACATGTACCTTATGTAGCCCTCGCTAATATAGGAAATTTTTTTAAATTTGTTTAATGTGTATTACATTAGATAAAAAGATGCTTACAGATGCTTACAATAAAAAACTGTTTTCTTCTCTCTTCTTTTTTATTGTTGGAAGGTGGAATAATATGAAAAGAGTGAGAAGCAATGAACATGGGGTTATCAAACTCATCTATAAAGACCTCTTTTATATATATGATGACACACGCAGTACCCCGCGTTGTGTAGCGCCATCTTGTGTCCACCCGAAGTACAACCGCAGAGCAATCATGGACGCCGCTGGTGTATTTGCGTTGTGCATGCAGCGCTTGTATGCACGCTACCCCGGTCGCAAAGAGAGCATTTTGAACGTAAATAAAGCATAACGAAAATAATTTTACACTCTTTGGTACCCCAGTGTACAGCCCTGAAAAATAAATAAATAATTAAACAAAATGGCGGATTTTCATTTGGTACCCCAGGGTACCATTTATGTCATCATATATATAAACAGTAAACTAGCAAGGATGCCGCTCTCTAAATAGCTCTTACCATGTCCTTCTTGCCCAGGCCCTTGACCAATGCCATAGTCATGTGTCTGCAAATGAAAGAATAAGATAGATATGATCATGGAACTGAATATATTAGATGAGAAAACATAATTTTACTATTGTCACATATTATTATTTTTTTTCATAGTTCAGAAATATAAAGTAGGAAAGTATACAAATTATGAGATGAATTGCTACATAAGTTTGTTTAAAAAAAATGATGTTCCACAATCAAAGCTGTACTTCACAAATGCTCTTGATAGCATGAATGAATTTATGTAATACAGTTCATCATCTTCTGACAATAGTGATTATGTTGTTTCAAGAGAATTCATTAATTTTGAAATATACATACATATATACGTACTGATAATTATATTCCATTAACAATCAAACATAAATAAAATGTAAGGCAATCATAAACATCAATTCACCAAGAGAACTATAACAGTAATAAATAAGATGAAATCAATAATTGTATTCTGTATGTTTAAAGAAATATGAATAGACATTAAAGGGATAGTTGAGTTTTGGTAAAGAGGGCGCTACACAAAATAATTTTGTGTGAAATAATGAAAAACTGAGTGTCAAATTTGATAGAGCATACAATTTTAATGGCAGAATAAACTTTATTTGATCAAAATCGGTTCAGAAATGGCTGAAATATCCATAAACATAACCATTTGTAATAAATGTGGGGCCCCACAAGTATTCGATAATTTTGAACCAGCCGTTAAAATTTGTTTAAAAATGCTTCCTCTTTTCAAAAAATGTCAAAAGAGGTTTTTAGATAGTTGTTGATTATCTCTCTATTCAATCACTATTTGAACAAAACATATATGCACAATATTTATTTTAAATGGTTTAAACAGATGCGTTTTTTGGAAGCGCCCTCTTCAGTTTAAACAGCTCTTTTTTAATGATAACATACTTTTTACTTGGTCGTTTGTAATTTTGTAATTCCTTTTGAGCATGGTGGAGTTATAACTATTAGTTTGTAATGTAATGGTGCAGGTTTTGGTTACTAACATTCATTTTGACTAAAACTGTACTCTCTCAACCAGAACTCAACTATCCCTTTAACTTTAATAAATGTAATGCAGTCAACATACCAGTGATCTTTGAATGAAGGCAACGGCTTTATCTTTATCAACCCCACTCCAGTCTTGAAGCATATAGCTGATACAGCAGGCACAGTATACAAAGCGCATATCATTCTCACTGCCATTCTCCAGTGCAGAAAAACTAAAAGTGTAAAATAGAAAGAAGAATTTTGAAATTGAACTACCTTTTGCCTAAATTCAACAGTGTAGAAAAACTAAAGGAAGGGTCTTAGAAAGAAGAAGTTTTTAACTTAGCCAGCTTTGATATAGAACTTTTTTCCCTAAATGAAAAAACTGTATCTGCGTTTATTTCATTCAAGTCTTGAAGCATAAAACTGATGTAGCAGGGAAAGGGCACAGTATATCATTCTCACTCATATTCTTCAGTGCAGTGAAAAATAAAGATGAAGGGTCAGAGAAAGAAGAAGTTTTTAATTTAACCAGCTTTGATCTAGAACTTTTGCCTAAATGCAACAACTTTATCTGTGTTTATTTCATTCATGTCTTGAAGCATAAAACTGGTGTAGCAGGGAAAGCTAGGCACAGTATATCTCTCTCACTCATATTCTGCACTGCAGAGAAACTAAAAGATGAAGTGTCAGAGAAAGAGGAATGTTCAAATTAAACTAGCTTTCAATAGTTTTGATAGTTCAAAGTCTTTTCTTGCAGTTATAGAGCCATGAGTTGTGATGGCAGGAATTTAGACTAGAGCTGAAAATAGATCATCTCCAGAATGAGAATGTAATTTCCCCCTTTTAAAATTCTTGTTTGTAACTTTATATGATCTGAACAAAAATACCTTCCATCTTGCAGTTGTAGAGCCCTAAGACCGGCTGTGATGGCAGGAATGTTGACTCTGGACAGATCATCTCCAAGGATAAGGAGGGAAGCCAGACCTGTGTAGGTCATTGCCACATGGCCCCAGTCATATGGATGAAACTCTGTGGTATCTCCCTGGATAAAGAAAAAAGTTATTCCATGATTTTCTGAGAACCTTTAAAAGGTTTTCTCTTTAAACTTCAAAGCTGTACATACAAAAGTAACAATGTCATATGCGTGTGATATCATCTTAAAAGGTATATTTCTCATAGAGCTTTGGAAGGAGGAAAATTAGGTCAAATCAATAAAGGAAATAAGCAGAAGTCCTCTATAAACGCTAAATGAGCAATGAAATGTACTACAGGGAAACCCTGTTATAACGAGGTAGTCGGGACTATCAAATTTACCTCGTTATAAGCGGTACCTCGTTATAAACGGCCGAATTAATAACAAACATCTAAATGAACGTATGAATCAGGACCAAAGGATTCTCCTCGTTATAAACGGTACCTCATTATAAGCGAGCTCGTTATAACGGGGTTTCCCTGTACACTTAGTATTCACACAGGGGCTCAAGCCAATTTAGCCCCTGAAGAGGCTGAAATATTCAAAAGAGCCATGAAAATGACAGGCCCCAGCATTAAATACTTTATTCTTGCAAAGAATAAAATCTTTATAATGTTTGATTTAGTATTTTAGTGAAATAAATATGTTTTGAAAATATATTGAAATAATCTATGATTAGTGTAAGTCAGAATTGAGGAATGTCCTGAAAATTAATTTTGTCCCCCTTTCCTTGCCTTAGAAGGAAGTATGGAGCAGCAATTTATTTTAATGCATATCACATGATTAAGAGTTAAATGAATATTTTTGAAAATAAAACTCATGTGTTAGTCAGAATTGAGAAAAGCCCAACATTTTGTTTGTTTACTTTTCTCAATTGAGAAGGGTTGTTATGGAAAACCAACCAATAAAGAGCCTCAGGACAGAAGCTACTTGAAAATTTCTTTATGTTATTCAGAATTGAGAGAAGCTCTGAAAATCAAATTTCTTTCTTCTCCCCTGTCCTCACCTGAGAAGGGTTGTATGAAACACCAACCGTTGCAGAGCCTCGGAAGCCACATCTGGAAAGGGACTCCTCTGTGGAAATAAAAAATTAATTGATAACACTTGGAAAGTTGAAATTCAGTAAAAACAAACTGAAATTTTAATTTCCAAACATTCATGGATTTATTTTACAGACCTCTAATGTCATTTTAAATTGTCATGTGCATAAAGCATTATTTAATTTTTAAAATAACACACAATAGTTGAAATATACAAAATGTTTGTACATTTTATAGAAATACTTTCCAGAAAATGTGTTTTTTTTTCTCAGGCATTTGGGATATAAATTTTCAAACAAAATTACAAATTGTACAAAATGTTGTAACTTCTGCTAGAAAAAATATCTCAGATTAGATACAATTGATGCTGAACTAGTGAACAGAAGACCAAAAACTTTTTCAAATTATTCCAAGAACAGTTCACATTCTACAACAATAATATATTTGTTGGACTAATTATTGTTTCCAATTTTTAACTCATGTCTCACCTGAACTGGCAGCATCCGGTAGAACTTGTAGAGAGTAGATCCAATTGATAATACCTTGCTTTTCCTCCTCCACTGTATGCAGTGCATTCAAAACATCAAGACCAGACAGCGCAAAAAATCCTATCGTTAACCTGTTAAAAATGAAATTATATTTCAATTTCAATTAAATAAATATATTTCAAGAAACAACATCCCAAATAGATAATGGTTCAGTAATTGCACTATTTAGCTTTAATTTTCTGTTATAATTGAAGAAATTTTCTGATAAACAACAAGCCTAGCCGATGACTTCATGTAAGCAGATTTTAAATGGTATTTTGACCATTATTGTTAGTGATGTGGTCAACATGTTTTTTCTTTGATCTAAATTTCATCTAGGGGGCCTAGCCCTAGGGCTAGGCCAAGGGGGCTGATGTAGATCCCCAACCACCCCCTATTTTTGTTGTATATTTTAATGGAACCCCAATCCCTTTAGCTGGGGAAGGCGGGGGGGGGGGGGGGGGGGGGGGTTGTGAGGGGCGATCACACTGCCCCCCTCCCCCCCCCCCCCCCCCCCCCAAAAAAAAAAAGAACAAGAAGAAAGAAAGAGCAACAAGAAATAATAAGTGGTTCAGCAAGGTTATGAGTTGCAAATATGATTGTCAATGGCTTTTATTTTCTGTGAGTGTGATATAATTGTTGTGATAAGATCAGTGGCTGGTTGACATAACAGCTGATCTTTGAATATAGACCACACACACACACACACACACGCACAAACACAAATCAACAAATAAATTGGGCTAAGGCTCCCTTATAAAATAACAAAAATAAAATAAATAAATAGACAAATAATACAAAATGTTAAGAAATATTCATGAAATAGATAAATTAATAAATATAAATGAACGAAATATATAGATAATTGACCCCAAAAAATACAAAAATAACATCAATAAAGGACAAAAATAAATACACTAAACTAAAAAAAATTAATAATAAAAGGAAATTTAATATATAAATGAATGCATTTATAACAAAAAAAACAAAAATAAACAAATCAACTAAATAGATAAACAATACAAAATAAATAGTACATAATATAAATCAAGTAATGAAATAGATGACAAAATTATATAAATCATTAATACAATAAATAATGCTAAAAATAATAACAAATACTTGTCAATTAAATAAATCACTAAAATAAATTTTACAACATGAATAAATGAAGCAACGCCCATGCCAACTCCCCCGGTTAAGGGGGGGGGGGGGGGGGGGGGGGGCGGGGTACCAGCCCCAATGGGAAACAAATACCTCCATCCCCCCTAACTAGTACGCCTCATGGAAACTTGCACCTGCTGTGTCATGATGGCATTCCCGAAAAATATATAATATATGACCCCACCCCAAATATGTTTTTTTTATGAAGAGCCCACACCCCCCCCCCCCCCCCCCCCCGGCCCCTTCAAAGACATTGGGTCATGCACATACATACGCGTATGTACATGTATCGTCTCTGAAAGGTTTTGTAAGTGACCACATTTTACTTCCACCCCCCCCCCCCCCCCCCCGATTCTGCATCCCCTGCAACCCAATAGGATGAACATTAAAAAGAAACACCCCTAGGCCTATATAGTGCCTAGTATCGCAATATGCCCATACTATACATGTTCAAATGAAAGCCAAAGAATTATCAAATAAAATGATTTTATTACAAAGTCACGAAAAAGAGACTATCCCGGCTAGAATCAGCATAAAATAGCGTCCTTTGGCATTCATGCCATTATTCAGTGTTGATATGGACAACGGGTCACCCGATGTCACGTGCATATATTAAGTAGTCCGAAAAATCAGCAAGGGTTCTTTGACGGTTTGTCCTCACCCACTTGAAATACATCACATCATAAGAGGACCCCCTCACAGCGTTTTCGCCAGGAAAAAATTTACCCGTGGCGCAAAACCACAAACATATATGTCGGAAAAATTACCCGTGGCGCATGTATTGCTGCTCTTCAAGCACGGGATGCCGCGCCGCAGGGGTAGGAGTAGGGCCGGGAGTCATCAGATATCGCCCAATTTCCCGTTGCCCGACTTTTCAATGTGAAATTTGCAACATCGGAAATGAAAAAAAAATTTTAGAAAATTGCCCAATGTTAGTGTAAAATTACATATTTTACCATATGAGTGGTTATTTTTAGCAAAATTATCGACTTGTTTGACAAATTGATCGACGCAAATTGAACATGTGCATCGAAAAAAAAACCTACGGAACACACACTAGAAGGTCTGCCAGAGTTTCGGCAGGCCCCGCGCTGCGAGAGAGGTAGCTAGCTAGTGCGCCAACTGCCTTGTAAGTTGCACTCTTAAAAAGTGCCGAAAAGGAACGAAAATGCAAGATTATTACGATCGCACCTATTCTAGACTATCTATTATTTTACTTACATGTTTGCAAGGCTTTTAAAACAAATACGAGAACAATTACCTGCAAAACGGCACAAAAATGCACTGATAATCTCGATATAATTTTCTAACTCGCTCGGACGACGGACCAGATGAACTGAACCTAGCACACTTTTGTTGCCAATTTGTGAACGGGCCCGCGTAGACTACACTACACGTTATATGATATCGCTGCCCAGAAATTGGCAACGATCGCAAACGATCTGATTTTCTGCTATGTTCAATCGCTTACTGAAATTCTCGCTCGCGTAACAAGCGCTTGAGTGAATGTTTTACTTCGGAAAAAGTAATATTTTGCTAAAAACTGAGGTAATACTGAATATTCTGTAACTATATTTCCGTAAATATTGTTTCATAAATCCAGCAAAGTATCGATACTTGTCATTTTATTGCCGTATAAAAAGATGAATTTGAGCGCGAAACACTGCATTTTTGCAGACCGCTTTATGAGATTCGATCGGATGAGGCGCAGCAGCGGTCCAACTGCCTGTGCTGGCCTGGCTGCCGCGCGCCCGGACGGACGACCGCGCGGGCGAGGGTTGGGTGTACGGTGCGTGTTTCTAAAATTATATCGGAGATTTCCTCGTCTCCTCGAAGCGATTTAAGAGCGAGGATGCGCCTTTATTTGGCAATAATATTTGTTGTATTTGTGGAGACAAATAATCAAATAGGAATTATGAAAATGGAGTCTGCAAATATGGGGAAATTGTCATGAATTTATTGATTTTACACATGGCGGTATTATCTCATCAACATTTTCGGGTGGCGCAAGTTTGAAGAATAAATTTACGCGTGGCGCAAGTTTGAAGAATAAATTTACGCGTGGCGGCACCGCCACGCGAAAACGGCCTGGCGAGAACGTTGCCCCCTCAAGACGAGGAGGCTGTTTCTGTGCGTCCTATGAAGGTCGCACGATCTATAGCAGTGCCATGTGAATGGATTACAAGTGTGCGCGAGAGACAAGCTTTCTGGACTAGGAATTTCAAAAAAAAAGGTATGAAATCTTCTTTTTTCGTCTTATAATATAACACAATCATAAATTAATATAACTTAGTTAGTAACAGTCTTAGGACTGAAAAGGAAAACTTTACAAATTGAGAAAATACCCGTAATCGGTGATTTAAGTTTTGGACCGTGTCGGGCAAAAAAATCAAAACACTGTCTTACATTGGTATTGCACTAGCTACATTGTGGTCCCGCTGGTGCACCCCGCCCTCTTTCTTTCTGAATCTGACTGTTTCTGTGCATTTTCAATGGCACTACTGTGCCTGTGCCTGTACATGTATGTCTATATATGGGACTGAAGTAAAATGTTTAGTGAACTTGCCTGCTTGTATCCAGAGATGCGTAAGAGGTTGGTAACACTTGAAGACATCTTTGGAAGAATTTTATATGCCTCTTATGTGCTAGAGTGGCGTCTTTGTATTCTCCGATATTCAAATGTGCATAATCCTCCATTCCACGCACTTGTTTGTCGATAGACGCGACGTTTCCTTTTCTAAATCGAGGAAGAGAAATCCAATGAATCGTACTAGCTTTGAAAAACCCGCAACTCATAAACAAGAAGAAGCCAATTTCCAATCGCCATTATTCCACGTGTGTTTGCAGCAGTCCCACAGTCAACATCGTCAACAAACAGCTACAACATGGGAAAACTCAACGTAACTATGCTTCGTTACTTGTCAAAAGAAGACTTCCGTGTTCTTACTGCGGTGGGTAGATGACTTGGTTTCATGTATTTATTGGGTTTGTTTATTTGTTAAAAATTCAAGCCGAAGTTTAGTTTACTTTCACTTTAAAATTGTAGGTGCAGAGTGCTGGATATACTTTGGCATATTGATTATGTGATGAAGACGCACGCTGATACGTTTTGTCAAATATAATGGCTAGTGCGGATAGATCAGCGAAATCTAGAGGGGATGCTTATTGCGGAGTTGCGTGAAAATTCATTTTTAAATTTGACAAATATCGCAGTGAGCGTGCATTATGATACATCGAAATTGGCACAAATAGATCGAATATCATAACTTCTACGCCGCGGGATAATTTGTCGATATCTTGGTTGATGATGTTGTTGAATGATGTGTATGGTAATATGGTATGGACAATTGAAGAGGAATTGTTGAGACTAGAGAGAATATCAATAAGACAAAAAGTCATACTGACTTATATCTTCCAAAGTTGTGTTGTAGTATTGATCTAACTCAGTAACTGGAATGTATTTGCTAAAAAATCCACTATTGACTATTCATGCTGTCTTGATTCTATTCTAAATTTCTATTCTATTTAAAAAAAAAAAAGAAAGGCAAGAAAGCCAAGATGGCCAAGAAGAAGTAAAAACTAAATCATGGTAATTGGTAATAATATTGGTATTCATGCTGAAAATAAAATAAAACTTGACAAATGGAAGGCCAGAGGCAAAGCATATAATATATCAATGCATCTAATTGTTTACACTTACACAGGGACTCTTTTACATTTACTGTACTGACGGCACCAGCACCACTAGATCGACAAATCTATCGCTTTCATGGCCTTTTTGACATTATTATTGTTATTTTCACTGTCGGCATTCTAGCGATAGACGCTACTGATACACTGTGCCTTGCGCAGTAAGAACACCGTAGCTCCGCAGTAAAAGTTACTTACGGAAAATCTTTTTTTTTTGCACATAAAACACCACATTCTCACACTTTGAGCGACATTTGTAGCCCTATCAATACATTTAGGGCTGCTATAATACTTTAACTCACCGATATCGTGTGTCGCTATACATGTCATTCTATAATTTCGGGGAATTGTAAGATTTTCCACAATTTTCCATGCCTCTTCTTCGGTCTTTCGCGGTACTTTTTGTTCAAACTGCAAAAAAAAAAATATAACGTGCATCCGTATGCGCGAACACTTTTTCAGAAACTTAGGCAGCTAGGTACGGTACAGCGCGCGCGCCGCAAAGCTGCTATACAGAACTTGGGCGCGCCAAGTTATAGCAGCTTTACGGCGCGCGCGCTGTACCGTACCTAGCTGCCTAAGTTTCTGAAAAAGTGTTCGCGCATACGGATGCACGTTATATTTTTTTTTTTTGCAGTTTGAACAAAAAGTACCGCGAAAGACCGAAGAAGAGGCATGGAAAATTGTGGAAAATCTTACAATTCCCCGAAATTATAGAATGACATGTATAGCGACACACGATATCGGTGAGTTAAAGTATTATAGCAGCCCTAAATGTATTGATATGGCTACAAATGTCGCTCAAAGTGTGAGAATGTGGTGTTTTATGTGCAAAAAAAATGATTTTCCGTAAGTAACTTTTACTGCGGAGCTACGGTGTTCTTACTGCGCAAGGCACAGTGTATCAGTAGCGTCTATCGCTAGAATGCCGACAGTGAAAATAACAATAATAATGTCAAAAAGGCCATGAAAGCGATAGATTTGTCGATCTACAGCACCACCACTTATACCGTTTGTGCTTAGCATACAGAATCACATTGACGTAGTGCATTATGTTTTCGATCGGCGGGGCAATTGATTGTTCGAGGGGTGTGAGCGAATTCATTTTGACCCAGTTGACAATGAGTTGTTAATGGTTACGACCGGACGCTAGCGGTATAGAACAAAGGCACCACGAAGTGTGTGGGGTCATGTGTAACATACAAAGTATTTTACACATGACAGTACAGGTATGACTGACGGTCTCATAGTACTGTCGGCCCTTTCTAACAATAGAGTATGTACAGAAGCCATGTCCATGACGTCATAAAAACCCTTTTTTTAGAATGTTCAAATGTGAACTTCATTTTCAGAAAGAGCATACAAAATAATGTCTAAATACCGAAAATCAATTGAATATGTTAAGTACTGGCTGAGATATGCCCATCCGAATGAATTTTACTTCAATGGGCAATTATTAGTGTTATAGTGCGCTGGTTCATAAAGTTATGAACCAGAGCACTATAACACTGAGCACACATACAACCATTGCCATAGGTGGGCATGGATGAAAGTTAAGGAACACAACAGCAAAAAATACAAAAATTAACACTTGCAACAAATAAAGTATTAGCAATAAATTTTACCATTACAAACATCAATATTAACACATGTATCATATGCTTACCCAAATGGTTCAATTTTGGCCCCTTTTCTGTAGAAATGCCCCAAAGTTGACATTATCAGAATGAATTTCATTTTACGTTGACGTAACAGCCATACCGATACATACAGATCACGTCAAGCATATAGTCGCCGATTTTGCTTATTTCTCGCGGGCGGGCGCGGAGGCCGCATAGCACAGCGAAATGTACCGTATACGAATTCGGATATGGCAATTGCCGATAGTATCTGAATTCGGATATATGCCATGCGAATGATCGGGAAATTGCGTGCGCGCACAAGTGCCGAGTCCGCTTGTTTTTCAGCGATAAAAGTCGATGTTTCGATGATTGCGGGCGTGCTTCACGCAGTTTTACGGCAGAAGACAGGAGCAAGAAAAAAAATGGAACTCAAAGTCCACATTTTGTGAGTATGACATGACATTTTGAGATACAAATTTTGATGAAAAATTCATCAAATATGTCACCACCTATTCATGAAATTAATGACTTTAGATGGTCTGTAATTTTATTTTTATTTGTAAAAAAGTTGTGGTTCAAAAACAGGTTCTACCCAAATTAACACTTATGTAAGGTAAATGGTTCTACCAGAACCATTTACATTGTAGATGTGACACTGATGTGACACTTTTTTTTATGAGAGTCAGTATGTGTCCAAAAATTTGTTATAAGACTGGGATATATGTCTTACAATTTTATTGTTATTTTCACCCCTTCACCGTACTGTCCGTAAAGAACTGTTTTCTCTGACTTATGCAGGTATGCACTGCATGGAATACGTCTATTGTTGAATCCATCGTTAGCAAGGACATTATAGTTATTTTACTTATTTATGGTCGCATGTCACAAGGTGGTGAAATTTGTGTTACATGGTCAAAATGGTCAAAAAAAGTATTTTTAGATATGTTATAGATATTGTCAAACTCTAATTATTCATACCATTTTCACCTTCAAAATGTTTGTCGTTAAGGCATAATTGCATAATTAATGACTAATTAGTCCATAGACTGCAATGTAAATCAGAATTTTCTAATGCGTTTTTCTCAAAATGGACCCTTTGCACGTAAGGCAGTCTAAAATTGTAATACTTTCATGTATCAAAGTCATATTTTCAGGATATATTATGGATACCCTAATAATCAAATTGAGAAGTGAAAGTTAATTCTAAGTCAAGTCAATAGGTTGTTAATTACACTTTAATTAATTGCCTAATTATACGGTACCACAGTTCAGTAATACTGATGCTCCTATGAGTCTTTGAAATATCTTATTGCCAAAAAATTGTCTTTTTACCTGCAGATATTAATGTTTAGTTAACAGTAACTTCAAATTGGAAGATTTCTTAATTAGCATACTTTAATTTGGCTAATTACCTTAATTAACTGTCATGTGTAGGCCTACACAATACGGTGTACAACCTAGCTGTTCTCTCAAAATAATAAAAAGGCCTTGTACAAAAAATAAAATGAAATTCATGTTCAAGACCTATAAAATGTTTTTATATTTGCTGTAAAATGGATAATTCCATAAAGCAACAAAAATTAAATAAGATAAACAAACAATTTTGACATGTAAATTACTCATTTCCTCCTCCTCCTCCTCCACCTGCTCCTCCTCCACCTGCTCCGCCACCCCTACAACTTGTAATATATACAGCTGCCATTTTTTAGTATTAACTTTGTTTTCAATAGTATTTTCCACATTGGTAGCCCTATTTTTCAGCTTTAAAATGAGACCTTAACTGGGTTAATAGGACAAGGGGTTGCTGAACTATGACATTTTTTCTTCGCAAGCGTTCAGAAAAATGTAACAACGCCACCCTTTTTGTATACCAGTTGGTGACATGCGACCTTATAGTAAATGTAAAATAGGCCCTGAAAATGATAGATAAATAAATATCAATCTAGCCAAAGCAAAGCCTAAGGTACGTAGGCCGTAGATTTTGGCTTTGCAAATATCCAAATTTCTAGTGCTATGCCATAAGATAATTTGTCATATCTTGTTTGATCATGTGATTAATATGGTATGGAAAATGGAAGAGGAATTGTCGAGAGAGAATGAAAACAGACTGAGCCGACAGATCTTCCAAATTTGTGTTTTAAAAATTGATTGTTCCAACTGGAGTATATGAAGTCTGCAATCCAAAGAGTAAAGCCAAAGCCTAGGGAGTTAATTTGAAAAAATAAATAACTGACATTCGCTGCGGAGATCGAGATCGAGTCACATAGCATGACAGAAAGAATGGATGTTCATGACTTTGGAGTTGCACAGAGCATACGTTCTTTTGTCATGCTCTGTGCGCGCACGTCTCTCAAGAGAATACCAAATTACCATGGCAGCCATTGTTTGCGTCGAACAGGCATTTCACGGCCGAGATTTGCATGGTGGTCACAAAGGTAATGTCAGACCCTGAAAAGACAGGCCCATCTTAAAAAGCAATCAAAAATTATTGGCCATGTTGTTGCCTAGGCTAAATACCTTTTGATATGTGGTCATTAAATTTCACCAAACACTTTCCTCTTTTTCCAGGGAAATACCTGTGTTGATAAATGCAAATTTGTAAATAATGATATTACAGTTTTAGTTTGTAACCTTTACAAACCTATGTATAGTGACCACCTTAGATGGGAAACAAGAAAAACGGCCACTGAAGACAGGTGCTTATACTATAGACAGACTCCATAACACTGCTTCCTCTGCAGGGGCACACTTTTGGTGGCCACTATAGGCAGGTTGGCTGCTTTAGCCAGGTGGCTGCTAAGACGGGTTTGACTGTATTCCTCTCTGTCTTCTCTCCATAGCTTAAGAATATACATTAGTATCATAAGCTGTTTGTAACCTTTTGGTCTGTGATGCGCGAGTTAAAATATTATTTTCTCTCTGTCTTCTTTCAATAGCTTGAAATGGGCATGAAGAATCATGAGATAGTGCCCTCGAATCTGGTTGCATCGATTGCAAATCTCCGTCACGGAGGCTGCCACAAGATCCTCAAAGAACTGGTGCGCAACAAGCTCATCGCCTGGGATCATGGCAAAGGTAAGTCAATCCTTCAATTCTAAACACAACAAAAAAACGAATTGGGTTTGAGCAACATAACTTGGCAGGAATGTTTCTAAAATGATTGGCTAACGTCTCTGTGAAAATGAATTTGATCCGCCATGCCATGCATGAGTGAGCACACATTAAAGGAAAAATTTCACTTTTCAAAAGTCACAAGAGTCAACAAGTGAAAAGTCTGCCTTTGATGTGTGGTCACTCATCCATGACTCGACGGACCAATTTCATTTTCGCACACAACTTAGTCAATAAATGTAGGAACAATCCTGCCGAGTTATTTTGCTCAAAACCTTTTCATTAAAAAGTTATGTTATTTGATTAAGGGGGACTTATTTTTGTGTTGAGTTTAATTGATCAGTATTGTTGGAATAAACTCAACAAAAAATAAGTCTCCTCCTGATTAGAATAACATAACTTTTTAACAAAAATGTTTTGAGCAAAATAACTCGGCAGGATTGTTCCTACACTTATTGACTAACTTCTGTGTGAAAATGAAATTGGTCCATCGAGTCATGCATGAGTGAGCACACATCAAAGGAAAGATTGGCACTTTGTGTGCTCACTCATGCGTGACTCAATGGACCAACTTCATTTTCACTCAGAAGTTAGTCACAAAGTGTAGGAACAATCCTGCCGAGTTATTTTGCTCAAAACATTTTTGTCAAAAAGTAACGCCATTTTGATTAAGGGGACTTACTTTTTTGTTGTACTATACAAAAGCGTGCATGATTCATAAACACAACGAAAAAAGTGAGTCCCCTAATCAAAATGGCGTCACTTTTTGACAAACTTGTTTTGAGCATAATAACTCGGCAGGATTGTTCCTATACTTTGTGACTAACTTCAGAGTGAAAATGAAGTTGGTCAATTGTTTTTTACCTCTCAGAATACTTTTTTTGGTTTGTGAAGGTTGGCATCTCTGCCCTTAATAAAATAACATAACTTTTTAATGAAAAGGTTTTGAGCAAAATAACTCGGCAGGATTGTTCCTACATTTATTGACTAACTTATGTGTGAAAATGAAATTGGTCCGTCGAGTCATGGATGAGTGACCACACATCAAAGGCAGAATTTTCACTTTTTGACTCTTGTGACTTTTGAAAAGTGACATTTTTCCTTTAATGTGTGCTCACTCATGCATGGCATGGCGGATCAAATTCATTTTCACAGAGACGTTAGCCAATCATTTTAGAAACATTCCTGCCAAGTTATGTTGCTCAAACCCAATTTGTTAAAAAGTTACGCCATTTTGCTTAGGGGGGAGTTACTTTTTTTGTTGTGTTTATTTCATTTTTAATTCATTTCAATGTACATTACATCAGTTAAAAATTTGACTTGACCATATATAAATAATAGATGAACAAGTACATTATGTACATTATTCTTCTATCTGAATCAAAAGTTAGATATGTATTTAAAAGCATCAATTCATTTAATATTTGTACCTAATTTCTGGTACTATATGTTTGAAAGTATCATGAATTGAACTGATCAATTAATTTTGAGCAGAGACAGGTTTCTTTGAACATTTCCACAAATTTCTAGAATAGTCTATCTAATGTAATGATTGGTCGGTCCTATTCCGAAGAAAAAAGATATTTACATTTCTTTTTATTGCAATTTATATTACCTCTACACATTTAGGTAAAGGTTTTTTTGTTTTTGTTTTATCATTGATGACTCCTCCTTCAAGGAAAGCAATATAGCCACATTTTATGTAAATTGAGAATCTCTGACGCATTTTCCTTTAGTGTCTGGCTATCGTCTAACGTATCCTGGCTACGACTACCTTGCTCTGAAGGCCCTTGCTGCCAGGGAAGCTGTAGCTTCTGTCGGGAATCAGATTGGTGTTGGAAAAGAATCTGGTAAGAAAAAATACACAGGGGCTCAGGGCGATTTAGGCCCCAAAATGCCCGAGTCTCCAAAATACTAAAAGGATCCCATAACTTTGCATATTAGTTCAGCAATTTCAGAGTACTATATTTTGTAATGAATTGTTTGAAAAGTAGCCTCCCGAATATATATGAAATATGCTTAAATAAAAATATGCTATATATATCACTGATATGAAACAGTATCATTGTAAGTGCTTTACATTAGTATAACCTTGGTCATCTAAGAATCAATGCCAGCCCATTCTTCTTCTTCTTCTTCCGTTTTGGTACAGTCCACCAGCGCGGTGTATTTTTCGTACCTTGTGCATATGTACAGTGTGGTGCTCTGTGATGCTAACTACGTGTGCAAGTAAAAATCTTGTGCGCTCTAATGGATTTCGATCTTCTGCACCTCCTGTTTAAAATGGTCAGGCGAGGTGCATATGGTGGATTCTGGCAGGGAATTCCAAAGTCTTATTGCATGAGGAAAGAAGGATGTTTGGTATGTCTGGGTGCGTGCAAATGGAACCTGGAACCGCTGGCTGTGACCTCTGAGAGAAGCGCTGGCACGGGTGACTGGTATGAGGTAGACGTTTGAAGGAGTATCAACCAGAGAGTTGACCATCTGATGTATCATGAATACTTTGTACTGAGCTCTCCTTTCTTGGAGTGATGGCCACTGTAGTCGTGTCAGCATGGCTGCTACACTGCTGGAGTATCTGTATTCGCTGTAGACAAAGCGAGCATATCTTCGCTGTATCATTTCAAGCTTCTGGATGTTTGCTTGAATCCCAGATCTCACAGCCATACTCAAGAATGGGGCGTAGTAGGGTTTTGTAGCAGAGTATTTTCACATGTCTTGGGCAGGATCTAAGATTTCTCTGTAGGAAGGCTCTCGTGGAATTTGCTTTTTTGGAAAGTTGGTTGATGTGATTGTTCCACTTCATGTTCTGCTGCATTGTTACGCCAAGGTACTTTGCTGAGGTGACCTTTTCCAGAGATTCGTGGTGTATGTTGTAGGTTTGTTGGACTGGTTTTCTCTTGTTGGTGACAGACATTGCCTTGCACTTCTGAGGATTGAAGTCCATGAGCCAGTCTGCTTCCCATAGTTGTAGCGAATCCAGATCTTCTTGCAGTTTTCTGGCATCCTCCTGAATCTTGATCTTACGATACAGGAGGCAGTCGTCTGCAAATAGTCTGGTGGTTGTTGTTGAGGAAACGCAGTCAGGAAGGTCATTGATGTAGAGGAGAAACAAGAGAGGACCTATGACGCTGCCCTGGGGGACTCCAGATGTCACACAGACTGATTCAGAGGTGCATCCTTCAAGGACAACTTGCTGAGAACGATCATGTAGAAAATCTTGGATCCAGTCAAGTGTGTGGTTGTGAATTCCATAGTACTGCAGTTTGTGGAGGAGGCGAGCATGTGGAACCTTGTCAAAGGCTTTAGAAAAGTCTAATAGAACAACATCTTGTTGCTCTCCTTTGTCGATTCCTTTCATGAGATCCTCGGTGCAAAGGATGAGCTGGGTGATGCATGACCTTCTTTTACGGAAGCCATGTTGAGCGTCGGTTAATATATGATTCCTGTCGAGATGGGCCATGATGCTGCTACAAACAATGTGTTCTAACACCTTGCATGAAATAGATGTGAGAGAGATTGGCCTGTAATTGCAGGCTTTGTTCCAGTTACATTTGCCGCCTTCCATTCATCTGGTATAACCCCTTGCTGAACTGATGCTTGGTAGAGTGTTGTTAGGATCGGAGTGAGTTCATCGGAAAGCGTTTTCAGAAGTCTGGATGGGATACCGTCTGGTCCAGTAGCCTTGTGGGGGTCGAGCCCATCTAGAAGCTTCTTTACACCAGCTGGTGAGATGACTATATTTGTCATGGATGGATATGGACAGTGCCCCTTTTCTGGAATGTTTGTTGTATCCTCATTGGTGAAGACAGAAGAGAATTGTTTATTAAGAATATTTGCCTTTGCCATGCCTTCGGTGTAAGTTATCCCATCTGAGGACTTTAGTGGAGATACACCAGAAGAGTCACATTTCTTGCTGTTGATGAATGCCCAAAATCTTTTTGGATTGCTTTTTGAATCAGGACTGATGATGTTACTCACAAACTGATTGTAGGCCGTGCGGCACACAGTTCTCGTCTCTTTCTTCAGTTGTTTATATTTACATGAAGTCGTCCTCTGTACCAGATGGGCTTCTGGCCTTCTGGAACTGACGTTTCTTTCGCCAAGATAACTTCTTTACCTGGGAGTTTATCCATGGTTGGCTATATCTTGTGGAGGACATCTTAGATGGTACATACTTGTCTAAGATCTGCATGAGATTTAACTTTATAGATGACCACATTTCAGGAACGGGACTGCTGCAGTCATAGCTAGCTTTGAAAGATTGTTGAAAGGCTAGGCAATTATCCTTCATGCCAACAAGATCAGCTTTCTTCCACAGATAAATCTTGTGTGATACCGGTCTTTTTCTTGGAGGATACAGCAATGAATCTGTCAGGACAATATCATGGTCTCCAATGCCTGGAAGGGGAGAGCATCTACTAACGAGTGATGGTCTGTTAGTCATAAAGATATCTAAGATGTTTTGGTTCCTGGTTGGGAAATTGACCATTTGTTGCAAGTTACAGTTGTGCAGCATGTCGATGAAGCAGTTGTTCACGAGGGCAGGTACCTGGTTGCCGGTGGTGGCTAAGGTATTCCAGTCAACATCTGGTAAGTTGAGGTCGCCTCCCAGCCAAACAATTGCGTTTCTATGTTTCTGAGTGACACTCTGGATAGATGAGCAGAGCGCCTCCATATATTCACTGCCACTAGAAGGAGCACGGTACAAGGAACCAAGGAGGAGAGATTTCTTTCCCTGGAGGGGTACTCTAATGAATACAGCTTCACAATGAGGAGAGGATGACACATGTTCGAAGGCAATGTCATTCTTGATAGCAATCAGAACTCCGCCGAATCCATCGCTGCGATCCTGGCGGACTACATCGTATCCTGCTGGAAATATCTCAGAGGAGAATATGGATGGGTTGAGCCATGTTTCTGAGCCGAATATTACATCTGGATTGGAGGCATCAATTACGGCTCCAAGTTCTTCTTTCTTGTTTTTAATGCTCTGAAAGTTGATGTTCAGGACACGAAAACTGGCTTTCTGTTTATTTGAAGCAGCTGGATTACGTTGTCTGTTGGTCACTGGAGATGAAGTGGCTGTGGGTACTGGGTGAGGTTCTGCATCACTGTCGGTCGAGTTCAGTGAAGACAGGCTTTCAAAAGGATTGCTGGTAGAAATTGATGAGGAGCTGTTGAAGAGGCTTGATGAGAATTGTGGCATACCACAGTTCACACATTGCCAGGAGACACTCGAGTTACACAGGGCTTCGTAGACGCAAGTTGACATATGCATGCATTCAGTGTGATACCATTGCTGACAGTCATCACATGCTACAGCACGTTGTCTCCACGTTACGGCTCCTGAACAGATCTGACATGGGTATTTACATGTAGGTGTCCTCGGGCCTGGATTCAATTCAACATCCAGTGAATTGACTAACAAGAGAAGGCTGAGGTACAGAGAGACATTGGCAGAAGCTTTGCTACTGAAGGTATGAGGGTGCTGGTAAACCTTTCCTCGAGGTGAGATGAGCAGACTGTTTGAAGTGGCTGGCGAGCACTGGTTGGTGCGAATGTTGTACATGTACATCGCATTGGCGCGAGATCGAGAGTGAGATTCATGTTCGTTGTCATCGATGATGGCAGTAAGTTTAACAAAGCATGAGGTAAATACAAAATAATAGAAGAGGCAGAGGCAGACAGTCTGGCAAGCCATACCTAACAGGCATTCAAATTCAAGTGTCAAAAGTAAAAGACTAAAATTGGCTTTTCAAAATCCAAGTCAAATATCAAATGATGCATCCCATTATGTCATAATAAGATCATAAATTCAACAGGAACATCCGCTCTATGATTCAGATCAGCTCATTGATCGATCATAATAATATTAGACAAGCAACAATAAATGTGTACTTCCCTGCTCAAGAAGTCATGGATGGGACTGTAGTAAAGTTCATCAGGCTCAGGAGTTTCCAACTCCAAAAGTCATAGATGGGACTGTAGTATAAACTGGGCAAGTCCACCACTAAAACTCAGCCACATGAAAGTGGTCACTATTTTCCAGGAAAACACTTTTTTAACAATATTTCTATTCCAACTTTGTCCTTGAGTAATCACTAAAAGAAAGTAAGCCATGAAAGACCAATTTAGCAACCAAAAAGTGTAAATAAAGTCCAATAAATTTCAGAGCATCCACACAGTACATAGCAGTATGCTAATATTGCAGTATGCATTATATTGAGTGCATCATCTCCACTCCCTGAGGAGCATTCCTTTCAAGTGGGTCATAGGCACTAGGAAGATCATTCATGCTAAGGTTTTCACCTTCTATTGGAAAGAGTGTGTTCTAATAGCAATGTTATAATTGTCAGAACAAAATGTGTAGTCTGTCACACAATTCCACATTTGTGATTCATAGACTCTTCCTATACCTATACAATTTAGAGTTTAAACAAAAGCTAAAAAAATGGGTCCTTACATTGCATGACATTCAATTTAATTTGTATTCTTTTGGGACAAGCCTCTATAGTCTAAGCATAATAAATATTGGATATAGGGCAAACAAAATAGTCACATTTGCTGTTACATAGGCAAAAATATTTTTGTTGATAACCAATTATGATTATTTTTTGCTTTGCAGATATTTACATTGTGGCAGATGACAACGATGAGCAACTGGCTCTCAAACTGCACAGGTAAAATCATCAGACAACCTAACCAGTTACTTACATTTTGTTACAAATTTTCTGTTAAATACCAGTTTATCTGTTTTTAGTTGCCTCATTCAGCACAGTATTATACAATAAGATTTTCTGATTTGTCAGGAAGTGAACTGGTTGCTCTCAATTTATTTTTACAAAGTACATAATTATCCAAAGCCATTTATTTTTTGCATTATTTCCTGGAGTGCCATACACAACATTAAAGGGACTTAGTAACATCGTCCAAATCCTCAAAATCCAATTGAAGTGAATGTCACTTTGCATTTTTGCTCATTACTCGGCCATATAAAGTCCATTTAACTTGACATTTTCACACAACACCCAGTGGACATATCAGATTTAGCAACAATATACATTGTATCAACTACTCATCGCTTTTTGCACATGTCAACAAAAGTTACTAGATCCCTTTAAAATTGTCAGACTCTCAAACAAAGAAAAGTTGAAGTGTCATTAAATAGGATCATGAGTCTATGGTAGTCTTGACTTATTACAAGTGCAGTGGAACCTTGTAATAACAAGGACCATAGGACCATGAAAAAGATCTTGGACCAGCAACATCTCCTCGTTATAAAGAGGGTTCTGCTATATCAGAGCTTTTTTATAATGAGGTTCCACTGTAACTAGTATTACTCAAATGCAGTAAGTTAGAGCTCTTTTACACATCTTCCCATTGAATGAACTACTTCTAGTTTGTTGTATTAATCTTATTTATGGACATTTCTTAACAGATTAATACTGCTGTATCACTGATCAAAACATGCTTACAAGTTACAAAATCAGAATGTGCTATGTGAAGGCTGCATAATCTTTATAGTTTATAGATATTGTGTTTTACCATTGTAGGCTTGGAAGGACATCTTTTCGGAAGCTGAAGGAGAAGCGAGACTATCTTGGGAAAAGGAAGAATGCGTCCTGGCTCTACCTGTCTCGGCTGGCTGCAATGAAGGAGTTTGCCTTCATGAAGGTTAGTTTGCTGAATGAGTGAACAAATGTATTGGGAATAGGTGCAATTTATCCCCCAATGTCCCTCAAAGAATGTCTAGAGGGGGGGAAAAAAGTAAATTATCATTATTTAGTAGATGGTCTGTATTTTTGTTTTGCTTAGTGACATTCTAATCTAGAGATATGTTTAGCCAGTCATTGTAATTTTAAATCTTCTTATTCTAACAACAGTCTAATTAGTGAACAGAAAATGAAGTTCTATCATAATAAGAAATACTTTTAACATGTGGTCTCTTTTTTTCTACTTCTTTTGGAAATGTTTTGAATGTTTTCTGTTTCTGTTGCAGGCACTGTATGACCATGGATTCCCTGTTCCCAGGCCAGTAGACTTCAACAGACATTGCATCGTAATGGAGCTAATGAATGCTTACCCATTGTAAGTGAAAATCTACATTTAGCATTTCTCTAGATTACATTTCCGACACTGTGTATTTCTGTGTGAATGAACAATGGTATTTTGAAGGATTGTACATAATTTTACATGGGAAGGTGCAGTGACACAATCAAATTGGCGCATGACTCCCAATTATGGGATTCTGTGTTTGAAACTTATTGATGCCCCAGCATGTATGACCTTCAGCAAGACATTTTAATTTACACTGCTGCACTTAACTCAGTTGTAGTAAATGGGTACCAAGCAGGAATTCCTTCTAATACTTCTTATAGCAGCTCAGATATTAAAGCCAGGGTAATAATGTACTACTACCACACACCGATACATGTGAGCATGGAAAATGAACTTATAATGTATGGTGGTAAGAATGATTATGATTTTGAAAACATCAATGATATCTCTCAATCTTTATTCCTCATTCAGAAATCAGGTGCACACGGTTGACGACCCAGGAACGGTGTACAATGAGCTCATGAGCCTCATAGTCCGGCTGGGCAATCACGGCCTCATCCACGGCGACTTCAACGAGTTCAACCTCATGATGGACGACCAGGACCGCATCACCCTCATCGACTTCCCACAGATGGTGTCGACGTCGCATGCCAATGCAGAATGGTCAGTACATACAAAGTGCATATATGCACCCTCTTCAGTTCCAGCTCAGTTTGATTGGTCAAACAGTCCAGACTCTCACCCACTTACTGTTGTTTTCATTGTTTTGTGCCTCCGCCTCCTTCCCCCCCATCCGCATATATGTACATGTGTACTTGTTATGGTATATAGTCCGTAGTCTCCGTGTAGTAACTGTCATTTATTGCCCTGACGAAGATCCTGCTAGTATTGAAAGCTAGGCTCTATAAACTTTCATTTTGTCACGTTGGCGATTTTTAGTAGATTAGCAGTTTTCAGCGGTATTTTCTGAATTTACATACAAAGTACAGAGGACTCTGTGTTACAAGTCATTATTTGTGAACTTGTGTATCTTGTGTATAGAAGAGCAACGACTACATTTACTGCACTAGTTACTTGTAATTGTTTGAGCAGAGTGTTTTGCCATGGGTAATGCATAATGGGTATATTGACTATGACCACAAATATAACAACAGTAGTTTTATGCATTTAATGTACAACTCATAGGTCTTTGGAGAAGTAGTTTTTATGGGTCTCTTCTATTTTTTCCCCTCAGGTATTTCGACCGTGATGTACAGTGTGTCAGGGATTTCTTCAAGAGGAGGTTCAACTATGAGAGTGAGCTGTATCCAAAATTGTCAGATATCAGGTATACATCTAGATTTCAAGATTATGTAGAGAAAAATAGTGAAAATGCACATTATCTACTTTAATGTGCCATTTGTTGATTCATAATACATTAGTTGTATGTAAAATTTAATCATTGATTGTTTATGTAGACATTGTAAATGTGTGATTTGTTAACATTTGTTTCGAAGTTTGAAGATGGTATCTATATTTTGTAGCCATATCCTGGGAAATATTTTGTCAATTTCAATTCTCTGTGCTAGAAATGTAAGATAATATAAGAAATTGTGATTACATTTCTATTTCCCAGCAATATTTCCAACAGCTTCATGTTTGTTTTGTGTCATTGCAGATGTGAGAGGACACTAGATGTGGATGTTGCTGCAAGTGGCTTCTCTAAAGAGATGGAGATATCTCTACAGGAGGTGAGAGAAAACAAGTGACAAATTACTTGACCTTGCAAAGGAGACTGCGGAAAAGCTAAAGCACATTTTTACTTGAGTGGATACAAAAAATATTGTCAAACAAATCAAATAAAACCAGAAAAGACCCATGATTTTGCTAATATTAAATTTATGCACGGTTTAGTGCACCTAGTCAACAAAGTATGCCACAAATATCCACAAAAGTCAGCAAACCTTGCCAGACAAAGCAACAACCAATGTAACCAAGAAAAAAATTGGACAAATTTTGGTGGGACGAAAGATTTAAATTGCACTAAACCGTCTCATGCGAATTCAAATTTGTAGCAACACACCAACTGTTTAAGACCGGAAGACCAACAGGACTGCATCAACCTACCCTTCCATACAGATGATGATGATGATGATGATGATAGAAGAAAACTAAAGGACAAAAGGTTCACAAATAGCTTTTTACTATGGCTCTTGCTGCAGAACATTGACATTTGGCATTTTGAATAGTCTAATTTACATGTATTTTGTTTTCAAATAAACAAAATTCACCACCAAATTTGTGTGTTGAAATACCTTAAAATGTACAAAACTTCAATGATTAATGTAAATTGAATGTTATATCACTATTTTGCTTTTTCTAAACAGGGAACTACAGCCTTGAAGGGAGATGAGGGTGAGGACTCACAATCATCCGATGAAGAAGATGAAGATGGAGAGGACATTGAAGAGGAGAGCCAAGTGCTCCATGAAAGAACTGACAACAGTGATCAGGAAGTCCAAACCCCAGATAAACCTCCAAAGATAGACCCCTCTGTAACTGAAGCAAGAGGACTTGAAGATGCTAGTTTGCCGATCAAGGAGGAGGGAGAAGTTGAGCCATCAGGTGACGTGCATCCAGAAGATGATAAAAATCAAGATGAAGACGATGAGGAGGAGGATGATCTTGAAGACATTGGCACCTCCAACAAGCAGTACAGGGCTCACCGCAGCCAAGCCAGCATGTCCCACGTCAACAGCCATTCTGCAATGCGGACTCGTAGCAGCGATAGCACTTGCTCATTCGCGTCGACCTCCTCTACAATGGACCCTTTACTTGTGAGGTCAAAGGTCAAAAGTAACATGCAGAAGAAGCAAAAAGCGGCAACTAGAAACAGACTGGCGAGGAAAGGTGAGGCAGGACAGATAACAGAAAAGAGGAGAGAGAATAGAGACAACGTGAAGCAGAGTCTGGACGCGGTTTGGTTTTAGAACAATTATGGGTTCCACAGAAGAAAGATACTGCATGGACCCTTCACTTGTGAGGTCAGGGGTCAAGAGTAACAAGCAGAAGAGACAAAGCCACAGCTAGAAACAGACTGGAGAGGAAAGGTGAAGTAGGACAGACAATTGCAAAGAAGAGAGAGAATAGAGACACAGTGAAGCAGAGTCTGGACGCGGTTTGGTTTTAGAACAATCATGGGTTCCACAGAAGAAAGATACTGTGTGGCAGAAGCTTGAATTTGAATTTGCAGAAAGCAGGAGCTGTACATGGGCTAGAGACTGGTGAGGAGAGACAAAGCAGCACAAACAGCTCTCAAAAGTACTATCAGAGTTAGGAAAGATAATTTATGGCATAAAATCTTCCAGTCTAGTGCTTTAACTCTCATAGTACCGTATTCATCCATTGTCAAATAAAAAGAAATACAAATCTAGGATGGAATGCGTTTCGTCAATGTTCTACACTTATTGATAGTCCAAGTGAAAAGGTATTTGTGAACCTTTCATGTCTTACTTCAACCTGAATAATTACAAACTTACTTTCCAGAGGAGAGAAAAGAGACACTGTGAAGCAGTTAAGGCGCCGTCAAACCAAAACCGACACAACACCACGACACGACAAAACGACATGCCTCACGACACCAACAAATCGATACTGTGCAAACTCTATTGACCTGTCACACCGAACACGTCTTCGTGTCGTGTGTCGTGCCCTTGTCGTGATGTGATTTTTTTGTCGTACCACCGAATCGCTCCAAAGAGCGATTTTTCCAGCATGACACACGTGTCGTGTCGTAATGTCGTGTCGTGTGTCGTGTCGGGTTTGGTTTGACGGCGCCTTAAGACTCTTCCTGTTACTAATTTCCACTTTCAAACGGAATGATAGACTTCTTTCTAATTCAATTACCGAAACAAAAATGTTGTAAGATTAAGGGGAAAAAAGGAATTTGCTTTGATTCCCACATCATTTTTTTCTTCAAAATGTGTATTTAATTATTGGTTTGTCTTGTTCCGATACTCAAGACTGTAATAGAATAAAGAATAATAGATTCAAAGAAGGGGATGTACGTGATGGATGTTATAGTGATACCACTTCTAATTCAAAACAATGGAATGCAAAGAAATTGTGTAATTTGGAACAGGAAAATTATTTAACATTATTGTAACGAGGCTTCAGTGTTCTTCGTAACAGAGGTCCACTGAGTAGATATTCATGTTACGATTCTTTTCTCAATGTATAATGTTTACTAAGCCGGTTTACCAGGTTAGTGTAGGCAATAGGTTAAAATGTATTTCTTTATTTAGGTCTGGACCCCCCATATTTGTTTGTAATTTTGTAAACAGTAGCTTGTACCCAAACTCATTATACTGAGGTTTCCCTGTACCTTTGACCCATTCAGGACTACCTAGGCAAGAGTATACTGGGAAAGGATGAATGAAAGGTATATACTACATATATAGTATACAGAACTACATAACCTTGGATACCATTATCATGCACATAGGTCCTGAGAAATTAGAAATTTAATTAACTTTATTAAGTACATCTGTTTTGGTACACACACAAAATTACCACGTTTACAGTAATAGTTAGTTTTCATATTTCTTCCCGCTATGAAATTTCCAGGTTCATAGAACTGTATGATGGAAGGTTTGAAAATTTTCCACTTCAGAGTCTCGACTTATCTGACATTCTTCAATATTTGTGACTGGATATGGCAAAACCCTGCACTTGTCAGTAAAAATCAAAATGTAGATTTCCATACCATTAGCAAGGCCCCTTCACAAGCTTTCATTTGATGTTTCAATTTTACCAACATAAGTCTTTTACACACATTATGTGAACTTAAAATGCCCAACATGAATTACCAACAAGTGCAGGGTTTTGCTATATTCAGTCACATTAACAATAAATCAATGCAAAGTAACTTGTGTTTAATTTCAGATGTTTATTCAATTATAATTAGCGAGGCAAGTACAATTGGTTATAAAATAGCAAACTATGAATGACATTTCCATATAAAACAATTTATCAAATCATCCTCGTGATTGCCATAACAATATAAAACAAGCATTTTGGATGTATTGGCATTATTTTATAAAGTGTATAGAAAATATGCTCTCTATATAAATGAAGAAATATGTATACCTGCATAAAATGAAAATAAAATTCTAAAGATTAACACTACTCAGAAAAATAACAAATGTGTGTTCATTTTTATCATATACTTTCATTTCTACTCTCAATAGTTCACTCTTTAAATAGACATATAATCTGATTTCATTGCTTTACATCCCAAAACAGTTTTGGGAAATTATCAAAAATATACTGCAAATTTTGCTTTCATTGCACCATCAAGTAATAGAGCAGATACATGTGTATACAGTGGAACCTCTTTATAACGAGCTCTCTTATAACAAGGTAATTTCACAGGTCCAGGTTCTATGTATTTTGTTGTTTTTAAGCCCTGTTACAACAAGATATCTGATAAAACAAGGTAAATTCAATGAAACCAACATGCTCTTTATAATGAGGTATTACTGTACATGTAAAAGTCACTCTAATAGTAAAAAAAATAAAATTGAGAAAATATAGATCTCAATATGAGAGGACACTTTCTACAAAAACTTTGAAACTGCTAGTTTGAAGGATGATTAAACTGCTAGACATTAACCCATTCCCATGAGATGCTGTAATCCACATACACATTGTACATAGCCTACCAGGTTCCCGTGGGCAACATGTTAAAGGAATTACAGTTCTGGTCAAATTGAATTTAAGTAACTAAAACTTCTAAGATATCATTGAAATCAAAATTGTATAAGTATAACTCAACCATGCTCGAATGGTAGAAAAACATACAAGGCTAAGTTAGTATACTTTTTTTTTTCAATGATATTTATTTTATACTGGTTTTTTAATATTTTTGTTATATTGTTTTCATTAAAAACACAGCTGTTAACACAAGAGGGCACCCTCTAGACACCAGTTATGTTTCCACAATTTCTTATCAAAACTAGTGAATTTGATATTTAGTTTATAATAGATAGATTATCGAAAACCATTAAAAAGCCACTTTGGTATATTCTCTAAAATGTGAAGGCATAAATTATCAAATAATTGTTTGGGCCCAACATTTATTCCAATCAGATATTTGTATGGATATTTTCACCGTTTCTTAACCTATTCTTATCAAACAAATAATAATGACCTCACAAATAAATACCTTTTTTGAAGTGCCCTCTAAACCAAAACTGTACTATCCCTTTTAACCTTTTCCTTGGTTCTGCCGTGACCTTGGTTCAATTTTCTTTTCTTGCTGCTTTTATTTTATCCTGATCATTGAAGGAAAGTATCAGAATTCACTTACTATGGACGATCAAAGTATCCAAAATCTGATACTTTCAAATTCAATCCTAAATATCTCCATAAAGTACCGAAGTGTGACGTCAGAGCTATTCATTGCCATGGGTGATGGTTCTAAACAATGTCAGGCAAGTAATGAATTGGTGATCTAGCAGTTGCTAAGAAGGCAATCATCCGGCTCCGACCCACTACTAAATGCCAGTATGAAAGGAAAAGTTGTTTAGAACCATTACTATGCCATAACAAAAGCATGTGACGTCACTCCTTCGGTACTCTATAAGAAGGGAGACATTTAAACAATCAAAACCCATTTCATTCTTCTGTTACCATGAGCCAAACAACAAGGTACGAAAGAAGTATGAAAGCTCCAAATAGTTTTGGTCGAATTTGACAAAGTTTATGGATCACTTTACTCATTCCCTTGAGATGCTGTATTAATCCACATAGACGTTGTACATCGCCCACCCGGTTCTTGTAGGCAACGTGTTGACCCTTCTCTAACCCTTCTCTTGGTTCGGGAAGAAGTGATGCAATGTCCTGCTGTGACCTGGGTCAGATTTCCTTTTCTTGCTGCTGGAACTCGAACCAGAATGACTCCTAGGAGTGTGAAGAGAAAACAATGGGGTCAAATTATATCTGGCAGAAGTGTACTTATTTGTATCATCTGGCCCCATTTTATAAATTTCAAAATAATTTTCAAATTTATGTCAATGTCCAATTATACTAACTATGTCAACAGCAAATGAATAATAATAATAATGAAACATTTTTATATAACGCGTAACACATCAGCAAAATTGCATGTCTCTATGCGCTTGGAGCAATGCACTTGGAGCTTGGAACATGGAGCAATGCAGCCAGCGTAAAGCAGTTGCCATAATAATTACAATAATTTGAAAGTTACAAAAATGTGAACAAGTTTTATGAAACAGGGCCCTTGGCTACTTGACTTGTATTCCTCTATGTCTCACTATTACATACTCTATGAACTAAATTTAATTCCTAGGTAGATTATAAAGATGGTCTTTCACCTCCAACAGTACAATAGGTGTATAACTCTTCAAATAAACCAGATTTCTGACAATTACATTTCAAATGATACAACAGTTTAGATTTCCTTTCTCCTTTGTCAATATTTCTTTGGAATCTAGTTTATACAGTGGAACCGCATTGTAACAAAAACATTAAGACCATGACAATTATATAGAGTGACTTGTTATATCAGGGTGACAAAGGTAGAGAATGAACAAAACTTGAACTAGCAAAATTACCTTGTTTTAAAGGGATCTAGTAACTTTGTTGACATGTGCAAAAAGTGATGAATGGTTGATGCAATGTAATTTCAAGTCAAATGGACATTGTATGGCCAAGTAATGAGCGAAAATGCAAAGTGATATTAAGTAACTCACTGCACTCACTTTGTACACGGAAGAAAAACTCGCCCAGAGTTTTTCTTATCTGAATACTTCAATCATACATATCTTTGTAACGAAAAGGAAATTTGAAAAACCGAAACCTGTCCCATGATTTTATTGTTAATACGAATACAACAAGGTATAAGGGAACCGCTAGAATTAAAATTTTATTTTGAGGATTTGGACAATGTTACTTAGTCCCTTTAAGCTGGTTTGTTATATTTAGGTTTTTATAACAAGGTTCTGCTGTACAACTCTTCCAAGACACATTTGTCTCTCCTCAACTTGAAATGCTCACCTTTTCATTTGTGATGCCTTCTTTGGACTTGTTTTCTTGTTGGTCTCTGAATGTGTGGAACTACCAGGAACATCTGTCAAAACAATTTAAGAAATCACTTTCACATTTCAAGAAATCACATGATTTGTTACTGAAATGTATGATGTTTTGTTGTCATTTAAAAAAAAAATCCAAATGAAGATGCACATATTTCTAATTTTTGAATATGTCCCTGCCTGTATAGAGTGTCGTGGTATATTGGTTCGGGTCTTCGCCAAAATATCAGGGTCGTGGGTTCAATACTTTATCCACATTTGCTGCTCTCAACCCAGGTGTAGTAAATGGGTACTTTGCAGGAATGTATTCCTTGAAATGCTTCAGCGCTTGAATAAGGCTGCTCGGCTAAAGCTAAGGTAATAATGCTCCGAGCGCTATGAGACTTAACTGTAATAAAGCGCTTTATAAAAATGGACAATTATTATTATTATTAGAGACATTTGAGCTCATGACCAACAATCAGATCACCATTCTTTATGCAAATCTATAATAATGGTTATTTCTAACACAATGGAGTGTTAACAGTCCCTACTCCCAAAGTCATATAATTTCATTAGATCTTCAAGATACATACAGGTACCAAACTTGATGGTAATTAATCTATCGGTTCTGGATGATTAGATGATTACAGGAACAGGACAAACGTAGACATGTGGATGCAAAAAAAACAATGCTTCCAGCCACTTCATGACGGAGTCATAGAAAACCCTCACCTTTCTTCAGAATTTCTTCAATAGCCGACTTGTTAAGGCAGACATCGATGTGCTGATTGAAGTCGTCCAAGCTTCTGTATTCTCCTTCAACCCCACATATTGGACAAGTGTAGGACTGACTGGGTTCTGAATTCACAGTTCTCTGAGCATCAGACTTGATACTGACATCGGGTGTCGAACAACCTTCATTAGCTTCGGCAAAATCATTCCCCATTCGGTCATGCAATTGAGTAGATTCATGATAATGCACTTCTGCTTCAAACGTAGGAAAATTTGTCCTCTTCAAAGTGTCTGACTGGTATGCCGAGTCTCTATTTGTCACCATAAGAACATCTCCTTTTTGCTCTGCACCTGATGAATGACTGACACTCGTCTCTGGATGATCAGTGTCCATCACAGGAGCAGGTGCACATGCAGGATGGGTGGAACTCGAATATATTTCTCTGTCCGACTCCTGGACAAACATGGACCGGCTTTCTCCTCTTTCTCCTTGTCCAGCACTGTTCAATTCAGGAAGAGTCCAATGAAGTGATTCACTGGTACTTGCATTGACTGGAACCAGAGGCATGTCACCACTCTCACAACTAGTTCTTGTTGAATCAACTCTGTGTATTTTAGTGCGTTTGGGGCTCACAGAAGTGGCCTCTGCACACTTTGGTGATGCACCATCTCTGGATTGCATATGGTGCAAGTTTGGAAGCGTGCTGTGTTGGGATTGTTGATTGTTCTTGGATGTCTGCTTCTTCTGGAAGAGATCCAACAGAGAACCCTGTCTGGTCTTTGGGGCCTTGCTGCTGTCTTGAAGAGCTGACAATCTTACTCCTGCAGAAGCAAACATGAAAGAGGGAAAGAAGTATTATTTTAATTCATCATTAGCAGAGCTACCAACATTGAAATTCAACAATCAGGAAGATTAAAGGGAAATTTCATCAGAAATCAGGGATATACATGTATATATCAAATGGATACAACCTAATGACAATAATATTTAAATAATCAGGGAGATCTTGGTCTATTTTCATGGAGTCTCCCAAGAAATCATAGACTTGGCAGCTCAGCATTAGATTGTACTAGCACAGTGCTGTAAGGTCTCTAAATTGCTAGCATATATATTTTGTTATCATATCCTTCTTAGAAGAAACTAGACGCAGTGCACTCAGGGAGTGCATACCTCCGCCAACACTAAAATGTTGATGTTTGCATGACCTTGACCTTTGACTTTTGACCTTGAAAATTTAAAGGGTTCTATCCTAGATGAACACGAAACTCCTATGAAAAATTGGTTGAGATATGTGAAATTGTGCGCAGGAGACCGGTGACGAACAAACAAACAAACAAACGGTAGAGATCCCTGTCTAGCCTTTGGGGCCTTACATGCACTATATGAGTAGCAACCATTATTACTATTATTTGTAGAACCTTTCTACGGTATTATGGTTGAAACAATTCACTAACCCATTAATCTCAGTCTGAGAGGCTGTGGATGACATGCCCTGATCTCTGTCGTAAGCAGGTTCTTGGCGATGGCGTAGATTTCTGCAGCTAACCTTATAGGTGCCTTCACTGACATGGACCTGGTTTTCACGTCAAAGTTGACCGTCTTGAGCTTGATGGTCACCGTCTTGCCCTGGTTGAAAGAAACGCTATCACAAATTTACAACAACACAATAAGGTCAACCTCGCATAAGTTGAATGGAATTCTGTAAATTCCAATATCATGGTCAATTTAGAAAGTGGAATCCATCTATACAAGAAATGGCAAGAAACTGGCACTTCAGAATTAATTGGTGAGTGAGAATGGTGTTAAGTTTATTTTGGGGCTAAGGTAAGCATACCTTCTTGTAAGTCAGCAACTGGTTCTCTATGCGATGCCGAATTTCCACATAATAATTAATTCTAATTTGGGGGACTAATAGGGTGTCTACAAGGCACCAAAATTCAAAACACGATCATCTCAGAAGTACAACAGATTAATAATAAGCACCCTTATCTTTCTCACCAAAACAAATGAAAATCTTGAATGGGTTAGATCCCACCACGCTCTACATGATCGGATTTTGACCCGGAAAACCACTCTGGATCTGAACTAAAGCCAGACTTGTGTATTTAATGCATGTTGTATAGTTCAGATCCTTAATCGTTCGTCCGATTGTATTGGATCGTGAAATGTAGACAAGGCTTTATATTAGGTACTTTTATTTGTAATTTTGAATAAAGATATACATCTAGAATGTATTGCCCCAAGTACATGGTATGCCCCTATCGCCACTGTCCCTCAAAGTAAACATATTGAAATCTTTTTAAAAACATTACGAGCCCCACTTTTCTAATGGTCCAAACCATAAAACATTGTACTCCTTGATTTGTAACCTTGTCATTTTTAATTTGATGGTTGAGTAAACTAAAATGAAATGTATACTTACAATGACCTGCTCTTCCCTTAGTTCTTCAGCCAAGGACTCACACAGCTCCTGGCATTTACTGTACAGTTCACTAGGGCTGCTGATCTCTCTGAACGTTCTCTCGTTGCTAATACTTTTCCTCTCTCCATCCCTTCAAAGATCAAAGATAATAAATGAACATTAAGCAAAAGAGAGATAGAAACATTGATCATTGTTCAGCTCATGGCATTTACTGTAGAGTTCACTAGGGCTGCTAATCTCTCTGAAGGTTCTCTCATTGCTTATACTCTTCCTCATTTCCTCTCTCCATCCCTCCAAAGATCAAAGAGAATAAATGCACATTTACCAATCATGGACATAAAATCATTAGTTGAGTATCTATCTCAAATCTCTGTGTTGTCAAAAGATTGTTGTGAGTAATAATCTCCTTGGATGTCCTCTCTGTCCTCAAGCTTTTCCTCTCACCATCCCTTCAAAGATCAAAGAGAATAAATGCACTTTTATCAAACATTGACACATTTATCATTGTCAGGCGAGGTGCATAAAATGGATTCTGGCAGGCTTCTTGCTTGAGAATAGGAATTTTTAAAAGGTCTGGAATTGTGTGCAAAAGAAAATTTGATCCTCTGACTGAGACCTCTGAGGGAAGCACTGCCACACGCATTGGTGACTGGATTGGTTAGAAGAAGTATCAACCAGTGAATTGACTAGTTGTATTCACATTCTACTCGTACCCATTTATACACCAACATTTTCGTACAGAGCAATACAAATAAATGGATTTATATCTATGGGACAAATGCAATAAGCATAAACTGATTACAAACTCTGGATCCTATGATTGGTTGGCACACGCTCTACCAATCTTGCCACATTACATGCAGAGAAAGAAAACTAAAATCAAGATATATGTGGTGTCATTTGAAATTATTTGCTAACCTTTCTACATGTGTATATATAGGGAATACCATGCCTGAAGCAAAAAAGTGACTTGAAGCAGTGATGTCCTTGAATAGATTTCAAAATTTAGAAGGAGAAAGAGAATAACATGACTTGACGCAATGAGATTTGAAATAATTGACCCACCTCTCTACATGTGTAGAGCCGAGGCCTACGCTGATATGAAGAAAGTGACTTGATGGGGTCGGTTAAAAAAAAAAGAAGAGTATTTAAAGTTCAGAAGAGGGAGAGATGAGATCACACTTTGATTAAATGTGATTTGAAATAATTTACCCACCTCACTACGTGTGTTAGTGCCAAGACCAGACCATAAACTGGTTACAAACTCTGGATCCCATGATTGATAAGCATGCGCACTAGCATTCTTGACACATCACATCCAAGAGAAAGTAAACAATTATTTGCAAACCTTTCTACATGTGTAGAGCCGAGGCCTAGGCCGATGCGAAGGAAGTGACTTGATGAGGTCGGTGAGAACAGCAGATGCAATAGAGCCCTCTCTTGGTAGAGATCTGTACAGGTTTGTACTCCTAGTGCACTCAGCATCCTCTCCGTCACCTTTCCTACCCCAGATATCTGGAAGAGTCAAATACAAAATACAAAATATATAAAAATTGTTATGAAAGCGGGAAAAAAAGAGAGTAGGAACTAAAATGTTGTAAGATGAATCCCAATAACTTTGTTCTGTAACAGAATTAACATCATCATTATCGTCAGCATTGTCGTTGTTGTCATCGTCGTCGTCATCATCATCTGATATCATATCATCATCATGAGCCCAGTAGTTCAAACAATATTGGTCACTGGGTACAATTCGAATCTGGCACAATACTCTTGCTTTTGTGCACATTCTCAACTCCCCCTGAGAGGTGTGAAAGGTACATGAGGCATGTTCCAACCTGACCAGATAATTTGAATAGAGAGTAGCAAAAATAAATAAATGGATTTTTCATATAGATTTAAAGGGGACGTCCGGACGATTTTCAGCAGTTTCCAGGTGAAAGTACAACATTTTAGGAGTCTATAACCTTTTTCCCGATGAGAAAAGACCATCAGAATCATTCACAATCAGTTTTCGAAAAAATAAGGTAATTCTTCTTGTTCGAATCGGCCACGAGCAGCCTCGAGTAGAATCTGTCCCAGGATGCATTGCGCATGACGTAGCAGCCTCACTTTCATCAGCCCTCTGCCGCAAAATTTGCAGCCCGCGGTCGTCCGGCCGCCCGCCAGCGCAGCACAGGCAGCTGAACCGCTGCTGCGCGGCGGCTTTATCCGATCGAATCTCATAAAGCGGTCTGCAAAAATGCAGTGTTTCGCGCTCAAATTCATCTTTTAATACGGCAATAAAATGACAAGTATCGATGCTTTGCTGGATTTATGTAACAATATTTACGGAAATATAGTTACAGAACATTCAGAATTACCTCAGTTTTGAGCAAAACATTAAAAACTCAAGCGCTTGTTACGCGAGCGAGACTTTCACTAATGCGATTGAAAATAGCAGAAAATCAGATCGTTTGCGAACGTTGCCAATTTCTGGGCTGCGATATCATATAACGTGTAGTATGCGTATCATACACGTAGTCTACCCCATTCGCAAATTGGCAACAAAAGAGCGCTAGGTTCAGTTCATCTGGTCCGAGAGAGTTAGGAAATTATCGGAAGATTATCAGCTAATTTTTTGGCCGTTTTTGCAGGTAATTGTTCTCGTATTTGTTTTAAAAGCCTTGCAAACATGTCAGTAAAATAAGAGAGTCTAGAATAGGTGCGATCGTGATAATCTTGCATTTTCGTTCTTTTTCGGCACTTTTTAATAGTCACTTACAAGGCAGTTGGCGCACTAGCTAGCTACCTCTCTCGCAGCGCGGGGCCTGCCGAAACTCTGGCAGACCTTCTAGTGCTCACTCCGGCTCGAAATGATCCTCACAGACGACTCGATTCCTGCAATATTTGTACGTTTTTACGTCAAATGTGTCAATTCCAATGTTGGCGAGCCATCTAGCGCACCTTTCCCTCTCATTTGCTGGGTTGGGAATGGCGAAAAAACTCCTTTTCTGGCCATTGCCTGGCTTATTCGAACATCCAAACGCTTGACACATCGGCATAGTTTAGCAAGCGAAGTGAAGCAAAATATAGCAGCCGCTTCACCGCGGTAGCTAGCGCGCAAAGTGAGGCTGATACGCCACGCCGTCACGTGATATTTCTCGCTAGCGTACAGAAAGTGAACAGTTACGATTCAAAACTAGTGACACTAAAAATTCGATTGTGACCGGTTTGGAGGGTGTTTTTTATTAAAAGTAGGTAGTTTTGGTCTTTGATTTATGTAGATTATGGTAGGATTTTTTTCAAATCGTCCGGACGTCTCCTTTAAATGAACATTTAATAACATCATCATTATCATGTTTCTGGATAGAGGGCAGCTAAGTGGACTAAAACAAATATTTGATCTACATGCACTCATAAAGAAATCATTCCAGTCTTGGAGGTTAATAGTCAGTTTAATAGCAAATGTACCTTTCTAATGGGTAGGTCCTTGATGAATTCCATAACAGCTTCTCGTGTGGGCTGGATCCTGAACTGTCCATTGGGTTTGTTCTTATCAGAACAAATCTTGGCTAACATGCAGTTAGGTGCTATGCCTGCAGTTTGAACACAAATATTGGGAGAATTATAAATCATATTCTGACTGAACAATTAAGGATGAATCTATTAACTTGCATCTTAATAAATGGTCAAGATATTCTAGAAAACTTGATAATACACAGTGAAATTAAAATTGAAAGAATAACATAAAACAAATGTCTGGATCTGTACAATCATCTATGTAGGCTACATCATGTCATAATTACTAGGCTTTATCAATAGTTTAACATTATTTGCAACCCTAAGTCTATTAACATGCATATTTGGTCATTCTTGTTTTCATTCAAATACTTGATTGGGCTTCCCTGGCAAAAGGAGTTTAATTCAAGGTTTGTACCTGCACTGGCTGTCAGCTGGGTCCTCTGCTCAATCCTGAACCGGATCTCTCTGACTGCTTCTTCACACGTCAGGCCAAACGTCTCACACCTCTCGCTCTCTTCAGCCATCCTGTTGCATTCCTCGTCCATCATACTTTGCTCAACTTCCTTCACACTTTCTTCATCGTCATTCATGTTTCCTCCCTCTGCTTTCATAATCCCTTCCTCCTCCTTCCTACATCCTCCATTTTCCTTCACATGTTGCTCTGGCGGCTGAATTGACTTCCATTCTTCATCTTCAGAGTTCCCGCTCTGTCCCTCATTATGTGCTACTATGTCCTGTTGTGGGTGAGTGTCACTTTCAGGCAAACAAGCCTGTTCTGAGTTGCTCACTGATTCCTGCTTTACTTCACAATCATGCCTGCCCGGTTTCACATTTTTGTCTGAACTTGCAGAGCTAGCCTGTTTATTTGCTCTAGGATCACAGCTTATTTCACCGTTGTCTCCATGTGAAGATTCTGTTGTCTTATCAGAGCTAATTTTGTTATTCCAATCTGAGTCTGAATTAATTTTGTTATTCGAATCACAGTCAGAATTCAATATGTTATTTGAATCGGAGTCAGAAGTGATTTTGTCAGTCAAATCTGAGTTAGAATGCACCTTCTCGTTCTCAATTGTTGATCGGTAAGGAAAGGTCCTCTGCTCAATGCTCATGTTCCGCCTCTTGACCAGATGGTTAGTCAGGTCAAAGTACGCTTCGTCCAGACTCATAGGACAGAAGTTTGGATCATACTCGGCAAGGATAGCTCTGACTTCTCGACTGACGGCCCGATACTTGTCGAAGTGTGTAGGCACGATGACGAGCTGAGGGCATAGCTTCTTGCCGATGAAGCCCGGCATGGCAGCACGGACTCCAAAACGTCTTGCCTTGTAGTTTGAAGTAGACTGGAAAGTGGAAACAAATACAAATGCTGAAAATGAATACCTCTTTCAAAAAGAAGTATGACTAAAAGAATGGATGCTCTATTCAATTACATAGAGCATCTTTTCTTTTAGTCATACCGTGGGCACGTCTTGGTAGAGAATGCCAAAAGGTGTATGTTAATGCTAGTTGGAGATTAAAAGAAATATTTAAATAGAACTGAACAACTGAATTTTTTTTTGGACAAACTATTCATTTATCATTCATAATCATTCATATTTTAAAATTTGACTTTCAATCATTCACGTGATTGTACCTCAGAAAAAGAACATCCCTCACCTCCACAGCAACACAGAACATGTCAATGTCAAGATGACCTTTATAAAGACTTGTTTATAAAGAAAACAGAATGACCTATGAACTTTAGGCTAAGGCTTGACACTAGCATATGCTCCATTACCCAGGGCAAGTAAACAAAATAGATGTCGGACAATTACAAAATAGATGTCGGGCAAGTAAAAAATAGATGTCAGGCAAGTAATCTTTCATAAATGGTGTAAATCTCATCTAGAATTATGCAGGCAAGTAAATATTCTGTTTGGACAAGTAGTCAAATTTGAATATTAAAATTTTACTTGCCCAAATGGGCCAGCACAAGAAAAGTTAGTGTGGAGGTTTGCTTTAACCTACGACTAACCTACCAGCATACCCATGCCTCCTACAGCCATGGGCTCGTCCCTCAGAGACGGGTCATCTCTCATCTCCACGGCAGCATAGAACATGTCCATGTCCAGATGCACAATGTCTCTTGTCATGTCTCGACCTGCCTCCAGCTCTTGTGCCATGGCATCCATCTGTGCGAAGGTAAAGTAACCAGAAAAAAGACAAAAGATTAGCACTGGCTCGCAAGCAAATACGCCAAAAGTAAGCCTCGGACCATGAAAATGTTATTATATTAAATTTCAAAATGTCAAATCCTGCTTGCCTGTCTAGAGAGCTAGGTAAAACAAGTTTACATTTGCATTGAACTTTATTGCTGTGCTTGAAGACACAATTTGATTTCAGTCTCTTTTAAAACATATATCTCATCATTTAAAGTCATACCTGTAAAGTGTCCAAATCCACGAAAATTACTTGGAGCTTCCTCGTTTCTCTTCTACCGTGTTGTTTAGCTTATGGTAAGAGAAGAATAAAATAGGGTTTGATTTTTTCAAATGTCCCTTTAGTATGAAGATAATTGTCATTGAAAATCATTATTTCTAAAGCGTTAATCAACGCAATTGAAAAAAAGTACAATTGTCTTAGCTGAGAACGTCCGCATGCAGCACGCGTGAGAACATTCCGGAGATTGAACTTTGAGCCGAGCGAGTTCAAATTCCATGAATTATGTACTACGTGTGTAAAAATGCGACAAATGTATGGCAGACCATCAGTATTCGGTGATAAAATATGAACTCAATATTCGTTTTTTTTCACTAGGTAAACAGTGGTCGTTTTCTTTCAAACTTTCACAAATCTTTCAATTGTATTTTACAATGATATTGATATAGGATTGAAGTCTCAAATGTCATTTTGTGCAATATCTGACACTTTACAGGTATCACTTTAAACAAACAAACACTCAAATGGGAGTGTACAGGGCTTGACACTTGCACTTGCCCACTTGCCCGGGGGCAAGTAAAAATTGATGTCGGGCAAGTAAAATTTATTAAATGGACAAGTTCGGTTGCACAAGAATTATGTAACTCCTTAGGTTTAAATCTCATCTAGAGATAAGTGGGCAATTAAACTTTCTGTTCGGGCAAGTCAAATTTGAAAAGTGATAATTTTACTTGCCTGAATCGAATGGCCCAGTGAGGAAATAAGCTAGTGTGGAGGCTTGGAGTATACTATGCATTTATAACAATAATTTACTTCAATTGCCTGCTATTATGGATAGATCCTTACCTGAACAAGTGCATCTTGTTTCTGGGCATTGGTTAACTTTGAAAGAACCTCCATCATTCTGTCTATTCTCTCCCCAGTCTGCTGCTCGCGCTTCTTCTGATTTTCAAAGAATCTAAATTTATAGATCATATAATCATTTTTCTATTAGTGGATCATAATTTATAATTAACACAGTCATGTACGCTACATTGTGACAACTTGATACAAGTATCATAACCAGAGCTGCCAACCTCTAGAACATGAAATCAGTACTCTCGAGGCTCAAAATCAGTAATTTGGGGAAGAAATCAGTAATTTCCTACTCGGCTCTATGAACTATAAGTTTAGTGAAACGGTTACACGACGGTTAACCGACCGTCATCGGCAAAAACGTTTAGCAGAACGGGTAACCGGAAAAAAAAAAAAAATGGCACGTTGAACCCTGCTAATCTATTGCTAAAGTGAAGGTATTTTACATGTATCACAAATAAACAAAACAAATAAACAAATGTTTAGAGGATTAATGATAGGGAGATTTTTTTTTTTTTTTTTGTTCCCGTAATTTTTAAGCGGCATTCCGTACTCCCGTAATGGTTGTCAATTTCCGTACCAATTACGGAAAATCCGTACTAGTTGGCAGCTCTGCATAACCTTTTTCTTTATGATGAACAAAACATGTCATTAGGCATTTCCAACAGACTTACGTACCTATCATCTTTGATGGATTTAATTAACACAAATTAAGAAGTAATTTTCCATTCATAACCTTGATGCAGTGACCATCTAAAAACAAAAGAGGCCACTGCAGTCAGATGACCTCAATAGACATGTTCAATATTAATTGTTTTTCTCTATAGGGGATCACTATTGGTAGCAACTATAGGCAGGTTGGCTGCTAAACACAGGTGGCCATTGACTGAACATAACAATGTGTTGTCACCTTGAGCCCTTTGAAGCTTCCATGATAATCTTGTTGATCCTCTCTTTGTCCAGGCCTTCCATTCCTGCCTTGTGGACATTGAGCTCCATGTTGGACACCCTGACATCGCTCGAGGTTGATGCTGACTGGTTCACTTGGAATTGACCTGCACCAGGAAAAAAAAGTACAATTTATTTTTCTGGAGCTACTTTTCAAGCTCGCCTGCATGAAAATAGCACCCTAAAAGAATGCCTAAAACTTGTACTGCATTGAACTCTATAGATGTACATTTTCTGGGGTTCTTTTATTTATTGCAGTCTATAAAGGGATTTACCTCGACAGGATTTTGATATCCTAAGTTGTAGATCCCCCACATCCACTGCAATAGCATACACAATTAATTTGTTGCAACTTGTAATGTATGCTTATAAATGTAATCATATTTTTTAAAGAGATGTGAAAAATCAAATTTAATTGAATTGAATTCAATTATGAGTTTAGGGGGCTCTTTTGGCTTTCCAGGAGTGAAAGTGCCCTGAACCCCAGTGTATTGTTTATCACTGACCTGCACTTGGGGCTAGGGAAGCAGTCTTTGGAGCGCCTTGGTTGGGAGTAACTTCAGAAGGAAGCCTCCAGTCCTCCTCATCCTCTTCTCCTTCCGATTCCTCTTCCTCTCTTGGCTCAAGTACATCACTACCTTCCATTTCTGCTATGAAAAAACATACATGTAATATATATATGTGATGAGGGCATTCTCTTACTTTAGTCCACCGGGGACCTAAACCCCTGGCATCCGATTTTCCCTGGATCTTGTCCCGTTTTCACAGTCTGACGTAGTCTGATTTTTTTAGACCGTCTCACTCTCACGGCTGGCCGACGACACGCATAATAATTCGTGCCACTCTAGCTCTCCGATCATAATGAATTCAATTATTCATGCAGTTTATTTCGTCTGCATGGTTTTTAGATTTATTCGGACAAAATAAACTCAGTCTCATTATGATTTCAGTTTATTTCGTCAGAGGATTTTAGGAAGATTTAATCAATTGCTTACCTGTCTTACTTTACTTAGTCCACCCCTAATCAACAAAAAAGGGCTTCTTGCCTTCTAATTAACCTTTTTTTTATCCATTAACCCCGGTTTTCCCTTCTCTTCAAGACCACTCTGCCACTTTTAGACAGTAGGCTATTGATGATAACACTATAAGAGCAAAAAATAATGAATCCGTCTCCCTATTAACTAATCCACTTTCGATCCACCCCCTATGAGAATTTTGTACAGGTGTGTAGTTAATTTCCCATAGGGGGCGACTTCAAAGTGGATTATATACTAGAGCGACGATGAAATGTTTGCAACAAGATTATGTGCGTGTCCAATGTAATACACGTGCGCGCATCAATCTTGTTGCGAACATTTTATCGTCGCTCTACCTAATCCACTTTGGAGTCACCCCCTATGGGAAATTAACTACACACCTGTACAAAATTCTCATAGGGGGTGGATCGAAAGTGGATTAGTTAATAGGGAGACGGATTCATTATTTTTTGCTCTAATAGAGTTATCATTAATAGCCTACTGTCTTATAGCGATGGATTTGTATGATCATCTGATCTTTTGTCAAGCTTTTGTGATGGATCATGATGTCTTGGGGATAATAGCCCCATCCAAATGTGCAAGCCTGGTGGATTGAAATCACTCGAATATTGGTAGCGTCTGAGCTGCACAGCGCTAGTGCATGCACTCAGCGATTTCGCACAGTTTCGGATAGGATAACAAAGGGAATCTATTGAAAGTTAACGGACCATGAGAAGGTATTGTGACTATTGAAAATCGTCGGTATTTTGGAGGGTGGGAATTTGAGGTCCCCAGTGACCTAAAGTAAGAGAAGGCCGTGATGAGTAATGTTCACTGTACGTATGATTTGTGTTCTATGAGGGCAATTAATATGAGAATCCAGTTTTGGGTTACATAATAACATCAGTTTTTTAGATAGCCAGGCCAAGTAGAGTAGTATAGACCGTAAATGAGTGCTCTCTCTATGCACCTCTTACTCATCTCATCTCTAGACCTAATCCTTTTATACATTTGTGTAATATCCTTAATAAATTCAACTATCCCTTTAACTATGAAATGAACAATGATTAATAATGATTAACAATGTCAATAAATTTGTTATTGAAAGAGAGGAAATATGAAGCTGAAAATGGCAGTGGTGAAGACATATTGAACAATAAAACAATTGTGAGGGCTGAGCCTAGGCAGTGAGTGGCCAATCAAACTTGGCTGGGATCGTATTATTATTGGAGGTCGGGGTTAACACAAATTATGTAACAATGCCCAAGCCCAAGGGACAAAGGACTAAGACTAAGTCTAAGAAGGTAACGGGCCGGGCCGCGGCGTATAGGGAGAAAAGATGAATGAGTGTAAAAAATCGAAGAAAATATGTACTAGTAATGTAGCATGCAAGGTAGGAGTAACTAAAATGTTAAACATTAAAATGGCAGTTAAAATAAAATGACTGTCTAGTGTCTATTGACATTGACATTGACATTACTCATTGTCATTGAATGTCAATTGACCAAGTCAAACTCGGCGCTAATGTGCTTTCGTACTCCTTTTCCTAACCCTAACCCTAACCCTAACCCTATTCCCTAACACGTAGCCGTTAAGGTTAGGGTTAGGGTTAGGGTTAGGGTTAGGAAAAGGAGTACGAAAGCACATTAGCGCCGTCAAACTCAAACTTTCAAAACAAAGTGACATGACTTTAAAATTAGACATTAAAATATAACAACTTTGCTTTATGATTGCACTTACATAACACACACGCACATATGAATCAATTAAATAATTCAAAATTTAAAATGCTTATTGATCATGATCATTCATTCACATTTTTTGTTTTCATTTTTATTTTTAGTAAGCCAACAAAATATTGAATGTGTGGGGCCACGTTTCAATAGTCGGCCCAATAGGCTACAATACGGCTCAAAATCAATCATTTCTGGTTGATATTACATATTAAAATGAAATATGAAGGGCGTTAAATCTTACCGGAATTTGTAATTGTACAGATCACGTCATGAGCGTATCAGATCAGATCGAGGAGTTCACACAAGATCAGTCAACTTCTGAGTTTGATTGAAGCCCCCGGGTAATTCGGATGGATCGGGCGCGAGCTAGCTCAATCGGCGCGCCGCCGGCGCCGCCGGGCCGGGGAGGCCGAGGCGCGGCGCGCGCGCGGGCAGCTACCGGTGATCGGATACAGTATAAAAGTACGTAAGTGGTACCGATATTTCGTGCACTAGACCAAAGCAAAACAACTGGGCATGGGCGCGCACCCCCCGGGGGGGGGGGGGGGGGGCATTCGAATTATTTTTTGACGGGGGTGTACCTCACGGAACTCTGAAATGGGGGTCTTAAGAGCTGACTATAAAGCACAAAATAGGTCTTTGGATATACAAAAACCCTGATACGGGAGTTAAGGGGTCTATAGGAGCCCTAAACCATCGGATATCTTGGAGCTACCAAAGCCAAAGGGCTACGAAAACCCTCAAATGGTGGTCCAAGGAGGCCAGAGAGCTGACTAGAAGAAGAATAATGGACTTGGCGCTACTCAACTACCTAGCCAAGTCATTCCGGGGGTCTACGGAGCGCCAATTTTTGAAAATCGGGTATCTTGAGAGCGGCAATCGGGTGTGAAAACGGGGGTCTTGTAAGTTGTAAGCGGCACATACCCCACCACTATTTGTGAATAAACCTCTTTGTTTTCAGCAAGTCCAAGCTCAAGACATGACAGTAAACATGTTTTCGCCTACCCGACCCTCACCCCCACCCCCTCATAGCCCATATGAATGGCGTAGCCGCCTACTACTGGGGTAGGGGGTAGATGCCCCCACCCCCCCCCCCCCCCCCCCCCGCCCGGCCCGACCTATACATTGTCCTAACCCTTACCCTATAGGCCACTCAAATGGGTGAATTAGACCCGTATATATTGTCTTCTTATAAAGTGTGCCTCTCATTAAAGGGATAGTTGAGTGTTGGTATAGGGGGGCACTTCACAAAATATTTTTTTGTGAGATAATGAAAAACTGACTGTCAAATTTGAAAGAACATACAATTTTAATGACAGAATAAACTTTATTTGAACAAAATCGGTTCAGAAACGGCTGAAATATCCATAAAGATATTTTTATTCAAAAATTCTTCACCAGGGGATATTTTGACTTTTTAGAATTTTTTTTTTTAAATCTGAAAAAAATCTGAATAGGTTTTCAAAAAGTTGTTGATGATATCTCTATTGAATCATTATTTTAACAAAACATTAAATGCACAATTTTGTATGAAAAATGGCTAAAACCAATCATTATTTTAGAGAGCGCCCTCTTGAGTAAGTTGTAACGGCTCTTTTTGAATGATAACAGGGGTTTTACTTAGTCGTTTGTAATTGTGTATATTGTGTATATGCTTTTCGAGCATGGTGAAGTTATAACTATTATTTTGTACCGTAATGGTGCAGGTTTTGGTTACTAAAGTTAAATTAGACCAATACTCAACTATCCCTTTAAAAATAAAAATGTTATAACTTTATAAGATGTACCATAATTGTTATTATTGCCTTCTCTTGCCATTTGCCAATGCCGATGGCACATTTTTTTTACAACATTTGTATGTTTGAAGACCATATAAAATATGTAATATATCTATCTATATATACATCTATATAATTAGATTCAACAACCATAATGATATAACCTGCATAACCTGCTTTTGTTAGTGTATACGGCTATACGCTCAAATGCGCTCGGATGACGTTTCATATGGCACAGTAATTTTTTTTAAATCCCATAAAATTATAATGTGTCATGCATCTCCAGTCCTCTGATGAATACATGCTGTCACGCTAGTGTGTTCCAGGCTTTTGATGGAGGTGACCAAGTGTCCTTGACATTAAATATCCTCTTCCCCTCACTTGTTTATCCACATTAGACTCTTCTCGTTTAATATCTCTATGTTTGCAATATATTTTGAAAATGTATAATGTGCGTCTTCGTTATATAATATATAATTGATGTTTCTAACTTTCTATGCTACACCGTCCAATTTTGACTTGTCCTATAGGCCTTGTAGTTCGCTGCTGATCTCCGCACATCGGAGGAATAAATACTAGAAGAAGAAGAAGCTAGTGGTCAAAGGATCCTCGAAAGAGTAACTTGTACAGTAAATTATTCAGGAGTATAATGGAGGGGTATAATACCCACTAATTCTAGAGAGAAAAATCAGAACTTACAAACTGGACAGGGAAAGAATTATTTATTTATTTTATTTTAGGGGGCTACTTTTCAATATGATGGATTTCACAAAATATTGCACATAACACACTAAGGTAATTTAAAATGACATGTTTCCTTTCTATATAGATATAGATTTGACCTCACTTGTATATCCGTTTCCTAATATCCTATCCTTTCCTGTATTTTTCCTATCTCTCATACCTTTCGTAATTCTAGACCTGTCTCCGCTCAAACTCTGACATCACAATGCTCCAAATTCCTAGATCCCTGACTCTAAATACGGCGTCAACTCATTTTTTAACATAATATAGCTCCACGAATGTGGAACGATCTCCCTATCCCTATCCAACTTGCACCCTCATTAGACTATTAAAAAAAAACTACTCACTGACCCACCGGCAAGTTCAATAAGTAAACCAAATTAATTATACAGTAATTTATTATGCGTATTTGCATGTTCATTTTCTTGTTATGCATGTAATTGTATTTGATATATATACAGTATAACCAACAATTATTTGGACACCCTGAAAAATAGGAAACTAACTATTTTGATAATTTTTCAAAAATGGTCTTATATTTTATCTTGATTTCAACAAAGCAGCATCTAATTAACACATACAATGAATTTCAGGCAGCTTTTTACCAAACATTTTCTTCAAAATTTGTTCTACCCAGCAAACACAAAACGTTTACAGAACGTTTACAAAACGTTTTTATTAGGTTCCATGGGTCTTCGTCTTTAATGAACGTTTACAGAACGTTCTTAAAACGTTTTTAATAGGTTCCATAGGTCTTCGTCTTTAATGAACGTTTACAGAACGTTCTTAAAACGTTCTGCTGGTCCTTGCACTTAAAAGCAAATACATGAAAGGTTTTTTATTGGTTTTTCTAACGTTTAAACAACGTTCTAAAAACGTCCATTTGGAACGTTCTAAAAACGTTTTCAACCTTCCACAAATAAACGTTTTAAAAACGTTTTCACAGAACGTCCAAATAATCAACTTTGAACCTGTTTAGAACGTTCAGAAAACGTCCAATTGTTAGTTGGGTATGCCCTTTTAAGGCAATAGGGAAGCTTTTAAACACTATCGAAAACCAATCTTCGTCGAATCTGCTCGATATTGCTTGAAACGAATACATTTTGCTTTACAATCTCCACTTTGCTTGTTTCGAAATTTTGTCGAACAAAGAAAAAAATCGAATCTGAGAAAACAAAATTTGACCCTCAACAATATGCCCCCAAATCGATTTATATGCGCTAAAACGGCCGATTATGCCCTTTTAAGGCAATAGGGAAGCTTTTAAACACTATCGAAAACCAATCTTCGTCGAATCTGCTCGATATTGCTTGAAACGAATACATTTTGCTTTACAATCTCCACTTTGCTTGTTTCGAAATTTTGTCGAACAAGGAAAAAAATCGAATCTGAGAAAACAAAATTTGACCCTCAACAATATGCCCCCAAATCGATTTATATGCGCTAAAACGGCCGTTTATGCCCTTTTAAGGCAAAAGGGAAGCTTTTAAACACTATCGAAAACCAATCTTCGTCGAATCTGCTCGATATTGCTTGAAACGAATACATTTTGCTTTACAATCTCCACTTTGCTTGTTTCGAAATTTTGTCGAACAAGGAAAAAAATCGAATCTGAGAAAACAAAATTTGACCCTCAACAATATGCCCCCAAATCGATTTATATGTGCTAAAACGGCCGATTACCCAGCAAACACAAAACGTTTACAGAACGTTTACAAAACGTTTTTATTAGGTTCCATGGGTCTTCGTCTTTAATGAACGTTTACAGAACGTTCTTAAAACGTTTTTAATAGGTTCCATAGGTCTTCGTCTTTAATGAACGTTTACAGAACGTTCTTAAAACGTTCTGCTGGTCCTTGCACTTAAAAGCAAATACATGAAAGGTTTTTTATTGGTTTTTCTAACGTTTAAACAACGTTCTAAAAACGTCCATTTGGAACGTTCTAAAAACGTTTTCAACCTTCCACAAATAAACGTTTTAAAAACGTTTTCACAGAACGTCCAAATAACCAACTTTGAACCTGTTTAGAACGTTCAGAAAACGTCCAATTGTTAGTTGGGTAGCATCATTTAAATTAAAGTGATTTTTTCAAGGTGTCCAAATAATTATTGGGTACACTGTATTTAATGCATTGCTTATCATGTATTTAATTTGTTTTTATATTTTGTTAATTTTGTAGTTACGTATGTAAAGCGCTATGAAACATTTATGTATTTAGCGCTATAGAAGAATTTATATTGTAATGTTGTATGTATTGTATTGTAATAATATAGACCTATAGGCTAGCTATAACCCATAGAGGGGAACATGTGCTGGGAAGTGGTGTACTAGTAACTTTGAAAGCAAAAACAAAAAACATCTTAAGGACAAATTTCTCTCTCCCCCCCCCCCCCCCTCCCCCCCCCCCCCCCCCCCCAACCCAGCCATTGTTTATAATGATTATTTCTCATACGGAACTGATACAATAAAAATGTGATGCATGCACCACACCATCACCCATGAAAACATTTCTGTGATGAAAACAGAGCTTTGTCGCCATCTAGTGACAAATTATTTACATGTCTAGAATCTCAATCTTTAATTGGATTTTAAGTCACATGACTCTGTATTGGCCAATCAATTTTCTCAGCGGCCCGTTCGAAAGGCAAATTCGTGTGTGTATTTTAAACGTGTAATTACGTCGTAAGTGTGCTGAGCAGCCGAGGTTTTTGCCATCATCAACAAAGACTAATTGTTTAATTTCTGTCTTACTTAGTACTGAAGCTACATTTTACAACCATGAGTTCGAGTGCCAAGAACATTTATTATTCCGATAAATACTTCGATGGTGATTTCGAGTATAGGTAAGCTAAAAAGTAACACAAATATGTCACTGTTTTGAAGCGAAGCTCGAAGCGAGGACAAGGTGCTCCGCCGCCTCAACTCAGCGCCTGCAATCATTTGCACTGCACGTAAGCATGCATTGCATGCATTGCATGCGACGACATGACCGTCGCCGTTGCAAATTGCAGCTCCGCGCTGCAGATTCAAACTTTTCTCTTTCTCAACTCAGCTAAACTCTCGCTAATCAGCCAACTAACCTGCTGGGTTAAACAAAACAAACACTTGCTGCTATGAATTATTAACTGCGGCCAAGTTATAAACATGTTTAATTAATCTAATGTGCTAGACTAACTGTGAGCAGATGATTGGTATTAATTATTTTATTTTAAAGTTTTTATTTTTTTTAACCATTTATTTATATCAATTTTCAAATTCTAATCTAATTTGACATTTTGAGAGTGCGAGTGACCAGTGAGAGTGGACTAACTCAAGTAACTGATATTGCTAACTCATTAACTGACGTGACTAAGTCAGAGTAAGAGTTGACTAATCTGATCATCTGATGAGACTCTCATCAGAGTCTCATCAGGGTCTCATCAGACATGAGGGCAGGCAAGCGCCTTCACTCACCGACTCGGCTCTCATTGAGAGCCGAGTCGGTGACGTGAGTGAAGGCGCTTGCCTGCCCTTGTCCTTGACCTTGATGTAGATCGACAAATGTATTGTTTTCATGGCCTCTTTAAAGTTTTACAGGTTTACTTTTAGTTTTACATTTATTTTAATTGCAGTCTTTCGGTTTATTTATTTTAACTTTTAAGTACTGCAATTAAATGTAAAAGAGGCCATGAAAACGATAGATTTGTCGATCTAGGTTACTTTGAGCCCGCTAGCATGCACGCAGCCGCACTCCGCAGGTCACGTGAATGATGTCAATTTGTTAGCGCCATGTTTTTGCTCCACTCCACTCCACTCGTAAGAGGTCGCAGAAATATAAATGAATTTTCTCTGTTTAGCATATGATCGAACGATCGAACTGTATTTTCATAATTGATAAGGAGGACTGCTCATTCATTGTTCAACGTTTCAGGCACAGATTATTCATGTCAATATGTTCTGATCGTTGTCAGAAGGAGATACGGGGGGGGGGGGGGGGGGGGGTGGGGGGTCAATCAATCATTGTTAATCATTCTAAGAACTTAACATTAATATAACTATCCAAAAACTTCATTTTGAAGTCAAAATTATTAAAAATGCCATGGCATGGGCAAAGGGAACCTTTAAACTTGATTACACAAAAAAAGTTAATAAATACACAAAAAAGAAAATGGTGTTCCGAATGTATTGCGGTATTTGCGGATGCTATCCAAATGTCCTGTAGTATATATTGGCAACAAATAAAAAAGTGAGTTGATTCTGCATGACAAACACACTAAATTTGCCATTCATTTGTAATTGTACACATTTGACAGGGATCTGCACAAATTTGTTTCCACTTTCCCACGACATAGGGCAAGTTTATAAGAAAATGTCTTGCCTGAATTTGGAACCTTAGAAAGGAACTCAATCACTAATTAAATTTGTCACTGTCATTGAGAAATTAGTGATTTACATTATAAAACTGTTAAAGAAACAAGTTGTATTGTAACATTTATGCTAATCAATTACTTGCCCTTGTTCATTGCTGGGCAAATGACTTTAAATTACACTATAAGCATTCCACTGATGTTCACTTGCCATGGGTAAGCTGGCGGGTTGGTTTATAGAGCCCTGCTTGATGGTGGCACTTGGCAGCATATAATTAGCCCAATAGAAGGTGGTTTACTTGCCCAATGAGCAAGATTTTAGTCTTGTTGCACATTACCTTAAAAACAGTATGTGTGTTTTGCACTAAGTGAGCTGAAAAAAGCCCCGTAATAATTGACAATTTAAAAGCAGATTTTAGACTGTTATTAATATTTTCATGCAGGCAAATTTAGAAAATAGTGGTAGCCCCTGAAAAATAATATTTAATTATTTATGAAACATGGGGCGGGCCATAAATAGTACACTGATCATACCAGATACCACACACAATTTGTTTGTAAAGCTCCTCTAAAAAATGATTGTGTGTCTGTGTGCGTGGAATTTGCTTTTGCCTAGCTTTAAAAAAAGAAGGAAAGTATATTATGGAATAATTCAATACAGGCATGGATATAAATTAGTTCAACTTTAAAGGGATAGTTGAGTTTTGGTAGAGAGGGCGCTAGACTACTTTTTTTTTTGTGAGGTAATGAAAAACTGAGTGTAAAATTTGAAAGAGCATAATATTTAAATAATAAAATCATCTTTTTTGGATCAAAATCGGTTCAGAGATGGCTGAAATATCCATAAATATTTACAATTTGTAATAAAGCTGGGGCCCCAGGTTTATTAGAGAATTTTGAACCAGCCATTAAAAATTCAAAAAAATGCTTGGACCTCTTTTCAAAAAGTTACAAAATATTACAAAGGTATTTAAATAGTTGTTGGTTATTTCTCTATCTAATCAATATTTCAACAAAGCATCACATGTACAATATTTTATTCAAAATGGTTGAAACTGATGAGTGTTTAGAGAGCGCCCTCTTACGTTTTAACGGCTCTTTTTGAATGATAACATGATCTTTACTAGGTCATTTGTAATTTTGTGTTCCTTTCTAGTTATTAGTTTGAAATGTAATGATGCAGGTTTTGGTTACTAAAATCAGTTTCACCAAAACTGTACTCTCCTTACCAGAACTCAACTATCCCTTTAATTACATGTACTTGTAACCATTTTGTGCAAAATATGTTTTTGAGGTTAATTTGTTCTATTGTATTTAATTACATGCAGTGTATAATATGCCCTTAATTCTAATTCTTGACTCCTTTTCAGGCATGTCATGCTACCAAAGGACATTGCCAAACTCGTACCCAAACATCTCATGACGGAAACAGAATGGAGGAAGCTTGGCGTGCAGCAGAGTCAAGGATGGATCCACTACATGGTTCACGAACCAGGTATTTAGAGATTTTACCTTGCCAAGGAAAGAATTGATTTTTAATTTTAGGGGGCTACTTTTTCAATCTGATGGATATCACAAAATATTTCCCATAATACCCTTTGGTAATTTTAGGGGCTACCTACTCATTTCAGGTGGCTATTTTGAAAATTAGGGGGCGAAGTCACCCTCAGCCCCTGTGTATTTCCTACCCTGTACCTTGCCCTTAGCAGTGGCCTGATGTGGAAATTCCATTTAGCCACTAGGGCTCTTGTATTAGCCACCAATGTAGATCAGGGCCCCGTTTCATAAAACTTTTGCAATTGTTGTAAGTGTCAATTTATTGTAACTACCATGACAACAGCTGCAATACTCCATGCTGATTGGCTGTTGACCTAATAGTTACAATAGTTGGACACTTGAAACGGGGCATCTATAATACACAAGTTTATAGTGGGATTTTATCTTATAATTTTGGCAACCTAAAAGAAAACTAAAGGGGCCCAGTGGGGTATTATTTGCTATTTGTGTGCACTTTTACCAAATCATGAATATCTTTCCAACCATTGTCTAGAAGCTGCTGCTGCCCCCTACAAACCATACATTGCTGAAAAGCTAATTTAACACAAACAAAATAACAATAAACTGTACATGCACACGCACATATGATTGTACAAACAAACACCTTCAACCTCTCTTTTCATGATGAACTTGCATTTGTATTCATGGAGAAGAAATTTAAATGTTAAAACTGATTGTATCTGTCCTAAACATGAGTGCAGGATTTTTGTCTACATTTGACATAATTTATTTAAAATCTCATTGTATACATATTAAACTCCAATGTTTTTGTTTTTGTTTTCATTTTCCACAGAGCCACATATACTGCTGTTCAGGAGAGCTGCCACAAAGCCACTCGGTGAGCGCAACCAGTGACATGCAATACCATGGAACCCCTCATCAACCAGTGTTACCAGCTATGATGTCATAACATGTAATGAACTGGAAAACAAAATACCTAGGAGGAATATTGTTCTTCCTACATGTTTAAACCAGGATGAACCAGCACATAAGTCTTCAGGAGAGCTCTGAGAAACGTGGCTCAAATCTTGATTTCAGTATGCAGCTTTGTGGATTCGGTTGTATCATTATTGTACAGTGTTGTATCTTACAATTCAAATTCGTCAAACTTAATGATATTATAATCAAAGTATGTGGATGAAATATTTATTTTACCATGTTTAGACTGGTGCCTTGCAAGTTTCAGAGTATTGTATTTGGACAAATTTGTCCCTGATTATTTTCCTTTTCCTTGTTTTTGTAAACATACTAATATTTTGTCATTGTTGGTCATCATGTATTCTTTTGTATTGGAATCTAGATCTATCATATATGAATGATTTTAATTAGTTTAAATAAAATGGTATGCATGAGTTCATACAAATTCAATTTAAATTAATTTGTGTATTTGGAGGATATTCTAAAGAAAGAAGTCATCTATTGTTACTTTACCTTCCGGCATTCCCTATATTCTTTATGTAAAATTTGCAAACTTTTTGAAGAAGACTACCATACACCTTTACAAAAAAGTTAAATATGTTTTTTAACATTCTTCTATTTTATTTTGTTGGTGAATTGTAGTTAAATATTATCATCATATCATGACATAATTTAAAATGCCAAAGATTCAGGGAATGTTCTTCTTAGTGTATATATGGTGTTTAGAATATATTATTTGGAAAATTTGAAGTAGACAAACGAATGGCTCAACATTGACAATGGCATGCTGCACCAGGCCCAGTATGAATTTACGTAGGACCAATAAAAGGTATTATAAGGCTTGGCCCTTAGCCATATTTTTATAGCACGATCAGGCGATTAGATTTTCAAACTAACAATGACAGAATGAGAATATCTTGCATTCTTTCATTGCATGCCTCCCACATAATCACACTTTTGACAAAGAGATTTAGGGTGAGCTTTTGAATGGAAAAAGTTTACTATGAAATGTGATTTTAGGGTCAGTCTTTGTTTCAGGCTACAAAAAATGGGTTATTGGTTTGAACAAGCCTCTAGCTAAAATAATTAGTTTGGAGCACTGTATGAGGTTCCGTTTGATTTACATGTACCTTTTGTCTCGCTCGTTCTTTTACATGTACATTCTTGTACATTGTGCACATATTTATTTGGATATCTTTTTAATAAGAAGCAGCATCAACTAGAAATATAAATGAAGCTATGATCTACTGATCTAATCATAATTTATTTATGGATACCAAATTATAGATAGAATTTCATAAGCCAGGCATATCATAGCTTTTCTTACATTTTGTATGAAGTTTGTAGAATATTTCCATACTCTATGAAAAACAAGCTATTGAATTGAGCATCTAAGAGAGTGTAATGCAAACTCATATCAAAATTGTACAACATGTTTTAAAGTGACTGGAATGATTTAATTGTGAGAAACCAGTAATACATTAACATCACCTTAAACTTGACCTGTTCCCTTCAAGTTTCTGAAATTCTCATAGACTTTGTACACAACCCACCCGGTTCCCGTAGTCAAGGGGTAAAAACAGTGTGATATTGTACTAAGTAAAAGTGCTTTTTTTTTTTTTTTTTGCATTTAGTATTTTATAAAATAGCAGAACACAATCCAGTTTTATTTATTCTTGAAAAAAGATTTGTTGACAAATTATATTTTGAGTTACTACAAGTGTCAAGTTGTGGGTTAAGCTTTGAGCTTGCATTGTTTCAGTTTTAGAAGGAAAGGGACATTTTTAATTTAAAAGTAGAGAAGACAAAACAATGGCTAGTTTGCCAATCAGCTTTACTTTTCTTTTCTAGTGGTGCTTACATAATTATACAATGTAGTTGTGAAGAAAGGGAAAGTCCAGTTTATGTGCAGTCTTATGGCAATGCTAGATACATTGTATTAACTTTTTTTGTATGTCCTTGAGGCCCAGCCGGGCCATTAAAAACAAGATTTGTTCCCATTTTATTTGCACAAAGCTAAGTTTATTGGCCTGCAACAGTGGGCCAGTGCGGATTACTGCATAAGCATTGCTAGTTTACACCGTTGGCTTTAATTTCACTTGTGTACATGTACTTTGATAATTTGGCACGCTATATGTGAATGTTCAAATCGATGTCACCCTTTTATTATTTTCATCTGAAAAAAGAAACTTGCTTGAGAAATTGAGTTGTACATACTTTGTATATCAGTGGTCATGAGTACCATCAAATACAATTTATTTTCAATGTGATTCTGACTTGAGAAGATATTCTTATTTATTGTGTACTGTAGTAGATACAGTGAAACCTCATTATAATGAGTACCTTGGGTCCATTGAATTTACCTCGTTTTATCAGATATCTCGTTGTATTTGGGCTTAAAAACAATAAAATACATAGAACTTGGACCTGTGAAATTAGCTCGCTATATCAGGTACCTTGTTGTAACAGAGCTCATTATAAGGAGGTTCCACTGTATATGAATTAATGGGACAGTGGAACCTCATTATAACTAGGATCCAGGGACCATGCTGAGGGCCTTGTTATGAAGGTTTTAAAGGGACTAAGTAACATTGTCCAAATCCTCAAAATAAAATTTTAATTCTAGCGGTTCCCTCATACCTTGTTGTATTCGTATTAACAAACAAATCATGGGACCGGTTTCGGTTTTTCAAATTTCCCTTTCGTTACAAAGATATGTACGATCAAAGTATTCAGATAAGAAAAACTCTGGGTGAGTTTTTCTTCTGTGTACAAAGTGAGTGCAGTGAGTTAGTGAATATTACTTTGTATTTTCACTCATTACTTGGCCATGCAATGTCCATTTGACTTGCAATTTTCACACAATACCCTGTGGACATATGAGATAACAAAAATATACATTGCATCAACCCTTCATCACTTTTTGCACATGTCAACAAAGTTACTAGATCCCTTTAAGACAAAGCTCTTTGTATTTTTTTTTGTTTTTACCCTGTTATAAAAAAATAATGAGATACCTTATTTATAACAAAGTAAATTTCATGATCCTTGTTGTAAGGCGGTTCCACTGGACAAGTTTCTCATTAAAGGAGAGGTTTCCCCACCCTCAATTTATGTTTGATTATATTCTCTACACATTAAAACAATTCCATACTAATATTTCCAACATTTGCCCTGTGAGTAAGGGAGGAGCATCATCCAAAGTCACCTGTAGTACGGGCTTATCCCATTCATCATGTACAGCTAACAGCATGGAGGCTGCCATTATATTGTTTGAAACCTGGATTTTGAATTGTTTGCGCTAAAAATTGACAATCAATCCTAAACAAATGAAGCTCTGCCTCTTTTTGTTAGTTCTTACAGCTCATAGGTTTTGGGCACAAACCAAAAGGCGAGACGAGAGGTAACAAAAAGAGGTGGTTGGGATTGATGTCACAAAAAATATAATGGCAGCCTCCATGGCATGCTGTACTTGATGAATGGGACTAACCCATACTACAAGTGACTTTAGATGGTGTTCTTCCCTAGCTCACAGGACAAAATTTTAAAAATATTGGTATGAAGTTTTTTTTCATATTTATATAGAGAACACACTCAAAAGTAGATTGTCAGTGGGGAAATGTCTCCTTAACCCATTAAAAAAAAATTTTTATAGTACTTTTTTGTATAACTATGTAGGAAATCCTTGCCTCAAAAGTCATCCATCAATCAAGTTCCATACAGTGGGTGATATACGCATAATATATCTATAGTCCCCATTTTATAGTAGTTGATAGGAATATTACAAATTTCCTAACTTATTCTAGATTATTTAAATGATCCATTAATTTAAAGGGCTAGTTTACTTTTGGTTTACACTTAAGAGGGTGCCTCAGAAAATAATTAATTTGTGAGGTAATGAAAATCTAAGGGTTCAACTTTGAAGAGCACATGATTTTAGTGATAAAACAACAACAAAATCAAAATCATTTGATAAACAGCTGAAATATCAATAAATATATCCAATTGGAAATGGTTTCAAGGGGTAGTACAGTTTTTGGTAAGGCTGAGCTTTAGTAACCAAAACTTGCACAATAACTCTACAAACTAATAGTTATAACTCCACCATGCTCGAAAGGTATACAAAATTACAAATGACTAAGTAAACAGCCTGTTATCATTCAAAAAGAGCCATTAAAACACAAGAGGGCGCTCTCTAAAAAAGAATTGGTTTCAACCATTTTTCATACAAAATTATGCATGTGAGATTTTGTTGAAATAATGATTAAATAGAGAGATCATCAACAACTATTTTAGAACCTCTTTTGAAAAATTTTGAAAAAGTGTAAGCATTTTTTGAATTTGTTAAAAAACCATCAAATATATCTGGGCCCCAGATTTATTATGATCGGATTATTGATATTTCAGCCGTTTCTGAACCGATTTTGATCAAATAAAGTTTATTCTGCCATTAAAATTGTATGCTCTTTCACATTTTACACTCAGTTTTTCATTATCTCACAAAAAAATTATTTTGTGCAGCGCCCTCTATACCAAAACTGAACTATTTAATGCTTTCACTTTTTTGCAAATTTACCATAGAGGTATTGAAATAGTTGTTGATGATCTCTTTATTGAATCATCATCGTAACAAAATATAAAATTCACATTTTTTAATAAAAATGGTTGAAACCAATGTGTTTTTAGAGAGTGCCCTCTTGTGTTTTAATGGCTGCTTTTTAATGATAAAAGGTTTGTCACTTAGCCATTTTTAAGTTGTTTTATATTTTTGGGCATGGTGGAGTTATAACTACATGTATTAGTTTGCAAAGATATAGTGCAAGTTTTGGTTACTAATATTCAGTTTGACCAGAACTGTACTATCCATTTAATGGATCACTTTAATATACATCTATGATCACAAGCTAGAACAGGTATATTCTATGCATTTCAGGCACATGCACAAACTCATAGTCACTTGCACACATACACATAAAAACAAAACACACACACACACATACTCACGCAGTCGCCCACACATACACACACTAACACACACACATACACATGCACACACACATACACACCCACAATCCCACTCAAACATGCTTTCACTCTAGAAAACACATACTTTTCAGAACACATGATATTAAGTTGTATATTTTTGACATTTAATTTCACCACATTGTTTTTTTTTCAACTGCAGCAAATACAATATAATATATAATTATATACAAATGACACATAAAAATGTATAAAATAAACATGATAATATTGCATGATTTTTGTTTGTTTCAATCAAGAAAGGAAGATGCATGATTGGTGGATTGCATAATTTTCTTTTGATCTTTTTTTGTATCAATTATCAATATGCATATATTTAAAACCTTTATCATATAATGCAATTTGAAAATGAAAATCAGTCATAAGCACACACAGAATTTAGCTAAATTCTCATTGCAATTTTTGTACATGAAACTGAAACTAATACAAATGACCATCTTCCCTTGTAAAATACAAATGGAATGAACTATAGGCTACTACCAGCATATAATGATGAACAAAAGAACGTTTTGTAAATGGAGTAAAATATTGATTTGTGGTATTGTAGATTTCCTGGTGGATTGTTGATTAGCCCAAATTATAAACTCATCTAAATCTATTCACTGAAGATTTAAAACCTTCAGTGAACAGGTAAGTTGCCTGGTAAGCATAAATACACTATTAAAGTTAAATAATGGAAATTTAATCAAATTGAGCACTGATTAATAAATACTAAAATTTGGGCGGAACTTTTAGCCCATATATGGAAAACCATGGATAAAGCAATGAATACTGATATACATGTATAGCACATAATACTCCCATGTTTATGGTACAAAGCACCTTAAAACATTAATGCCCGAGATCTCAAGATCTTATAAGACTCTTGTTTTTTAACCCACTTTTCATCCTCAATGGTTCATTATTGATACGGTGTGCAATCCATTCACCCATCTTTTTAATAAGAAGCACAGAAAATACTGCAACCCAGCAATACAAGGTTTCTGCTTTGAATGAGAATACGAAGCGTTGCTCATTATTGCTGATTTGCTGTTAACTTTTGCAGGACATTCAAACTGTTCTCAGAGGAGTGTTTGAACTATTCCACAAACTGCTGCATATCTGCTGCTTCCCATTATGCCTATCATGATTATATTTGATGTAGATGGCTTTTTTATCAGCAGATAACCAATGCTGCATATATTCCAGCGAGTTCCGCGTGTTCAGGCAACATCCAATCTTTGATATCAATCATGATATTAATTTTTTGTGGCAGATAAAATATCAGTCAGCACAAATTCTGCATCATAAATAAATGTCTTGCAAGCTGTACATGCTTGCACCAAGTTTGAGTTTAATCTCTGACTTCAACGATGAGAGGACACACAAATTCTGAATGCCTGATGCCCAGCGAGTGACTGGGGTACTTCCTCTTGTTGATAAGCACCTTCTCCGGACTGTGCGCACCTGGGCCGGGCTTTGACGTTGAATCGCTTGGAAGTTCGTTACGGCCGAGCATAGAGTAGCTGGGCTTCTTGAATTTTACGACGTCGGGGTGGACAGCGTCGTGGCTGCCTGGACCGGGGCACTTTGCGTGGTCCTCAAGATAGCTACCGGCATGTGGACGGCCTGTCATGGAGTGACTAGCGCTAGAGTACTTGTTAGGGATGTTGCTGCCGAGGAGGGCAGGTAGTGAGTAGTTGTTTGGTGCAGGAGCCTGGTCACGTTTCCTGAACCGAGTCCTGGCACCCATGGAATGGACTGGTGCGTGTCGCTCGCCCTGGGGGTGGACCTTCTCAGGGGAGTAGGCGTACGGGGATGGTGTGATAAATGTATCTGGAAAAGAACAAAGCAAAAAAAGAAAAAGGTTAATTATATATTTTTTATTTTGAGACACTTAACCCGTTGAGGCCGAATTGATTTTGGTATAACACGCATTCTCCATAGAATCAAGAAAGAAATATTTCGGGACCAGTCCTCAAAGGGTTAATTACAAACTTTTCAAAAATTTGAATTATTTCATGATTTAATAATTCCCCATTCCAAACATTTAATTAAAAATGTAAAAGTAAAAGACTAACAAAATATTAAGATAAAAATAACACATTTATATAACATCTGACAATTATATCAAAACTATATTATCCACTGCGTGTATGTGTGCGTATGCGTGTGTTTGTCTTTGTATTAGTGTATGTGAGTAAATGCACAACTAACGTGCCAACTTTAATAAATAATTATAGGCTACTTACTTGGATCTTTTTGCCTCCCAAGAATGGAATAAGAAGGGGTGCCATCTTTTCCTGTTCTAGTAATTTCAGAATTGATGAAATAACCCGGTCCTGGGCTGCAGTCTTTCACGAACACTGTAAAAGAAAAGAAAATCAAAATTAGTAAAATGACAAAGTATTTCAAAAATATATTTGTTGAGTAATGTTCATATTTAAACATCCAATATCAAGAATTAAATGAAACTAAGTGATCAACTCATGAATTGGTAAATTCTAACAAAGACTGTTACATATTTTTGTTAAAGAATGAATTTGTAAACAGTATAAACTATTCAATGGCACTGTAATTAAAGTTATTAAACACATTACAAACTAGAGGATATATAAGGATAACAAAACTAAAAACTTACTTGAATTCTCAAGTCTATGTCCAAATGAATGAGCTGGTTTCATGTGCTTGCTGAAATCATGCTTGGGATAACCACATGTTGATGGAAGACCATATCTTCCTGGTCCAGGTCCTAAAAGGATAACAAAGAATAAACAAAGAACAATAAATAAATCATGCTAATGTATTTTAATGAGAATAAGCATAAATAACAAGACCCAATCAATAGGCTCTAGGCCTAGCATAGATTAGTAAATATTGACTGCAAATCATCAGTTGAACTTGAAACTTGAAGTTTAAAATGTTCCATACTTGCTTGTAATGTCTCTTGGAAATTGAGGTCTTTGGAAACATTGAATTTGAAAGGACACTTATTACTATTCAATTCCAATTCTACAAAAATAGCTACTTTAGAATTAGATGAAATGATTTACTTTTGTAAAACTTGTTTTGTTTTACTTCACTCGATTATCTTGACTACCGACATGACACGGAGACTGCAATGTTTGTTACGTCTCTACGCGTCTAACTAGCCCAAACAGATCTAAGTTACTTACCTCGTTCTCTTGCTGCGATGATGGGCTGTTCTGCCCCTTTTTTCGATTTAGCTGACAAAGGTTGGGCGTAAGGAGAGTCTTCCATTTGAACTTTCTTTTGCTTGGTCTTTTGCTTTTGTTGAGACATGTTGGTCGATTAACTAAAGCCTGGAGACTATTCAAAAGTCTAAACTAAGCGAGTTTGGTAACTTTCGAAGTAAGGAGACAGCTTATCCACAAGTCCTACGCGAATGGGTGATACGAGTAATACTGATTTGATGCATGTACGATCGGCGAGCGACAAGCAAGCGACACGCAAACACGATGGGGTAAATATCCCGTCGTGAAAGAAACAACGCCGTAACTGCATAACAAGAAAACATAAACACAAACTCGCGTCAGTCAGCTGTTCGTTGCTAGGACGCACTCCGCCCTTTTTTCAATACCGCCACAAACGGTGAGAAACTGTACAGTGTCTTGAGAACATAGCTCGTCGGCGGTCGTAGATGGCGACAAACTTCGAGAGGCCAAAATCGGTTTGCTGTGATTCGTGACTTTTGTAATTTAGTGAACGGAAAGTGTGTAAAAACAGCAAAATGTCGGACGGAGAGGATGACTTTATGGCTGACAATGACAGCGACGATTATAATTTAGTAAGCGAAATGTGATATTATTATTTACTTATGCATTTGAACTTTAGAAACGCTTGAACTGAACTCTTACATGATTTTTTTAATTATAATTTTACACGTTTTGTACAGTCTCGTATTGCATGTAAGAGCATATTGAAATGTTACGGTGGATCCGATTTACCCTGAACATCAATGGGAAGCGCGCTAAGCAGTTAGCGCTTATTATGTGGGTTCACAATGTTAGCTGTTCCAACATATTTATATTGGAGTGTCAATCAATACAATTCCTGACTTGTGAATGTAACTGTAATTGTAAAGAAAAGTAAAATTTGTCTCTTTGTCTCATTATGTGGAAAGTGAGAACTGTATTTACACTTAGATTTCATGGTGGACAATTTGCATAGAAAAGTTACAATGTCAATGAATAATAAATAAATACAGCCACCACAATTCAAGTCAAAAGTCAAAATTAGGCATCACCAAATCACTGCAAGTGAAAATTAAAATTGCACGAAAATAATGCAAATGATATTCAATGGGTTGGGACTTACCTAATGTAAATCATTATGCCCTTTGAAATAAAAAAAAATACTGATATTTGGCCAAAATATGGTATTTAAACCATTTGTTGTGTCGCCATTTTCGGCATTCGTTTTATGGCGCGCTGTGCTAGCTTACACCTTTCGCGTGCGCGCCCCACCGCTGTCGCTCGCAATTTTAATACCCGATCGCGCGGCATGCATCACACGCGGCGGCGTAACGCAGCGGCGAACGAGGGCTAAAATCACCAAATCATGGCCCCACAACCCCCGGTTTGTGCGATAAGATGAATATGTGAGACTGCTTGAGGCAGAACAAACTTCCGAGAATATATCGTAAAAGCATCTGAATTTTCCAAAAATACAATTCTCCAAATTGCGGAATACTGCCGATTGCTCTAAAATTCGAGATTTCAGCAAAGTCACTGCGAAAATGCGGCAAAAAATGACTTACCGATGTCGAAATTGATTGAGTTTCTGGATTCAAAACACGAACCGGATCTATGATTGTTACTAGTAGCTCTTGTGTACATACTTCACATGCACAATACGTGGTTCAGTCCACACAACACTACATTGTAATGCTGCGCTATACGGGAACAATGTGGGACAGTACAAAAAAAGTTTGTCAAAATTTCACACAAAATTCTTATCTTAAATTCAACAAAATCAATCATGACTGGCCCTAAAAATGATACAAGTGTTATATGAACTTACCAAAATGGTCCAAATTATTCTTCAAATGTCGAAAAAAATGGAAAATCTGCAGTTTTGGAAAATAAAAAGACTGAGAAAATCTCAGTCGTGATCCCTCTCGAAAGTGTTGCTGCTATCTGGATGACTGTCATGTATTTCCCGCAAGCTTCCCACACCACACGTGTTACCGTATCCGAATTCTGACACGGCATATCCGAATTCTGATACGGCGTATCCGAAATCGGATACGGCGGGCATGCTTGCAGATCGCGAGTTGGCTTGTTTTGGACAATAATAAGCGGCCTCCGCATGTTGCGGGCGGGCTTTCTTTGTTTACGATGGGACATCGAGCAGGAAGAGAAAGAAATGGAACTTATATGATGATTTTTGTAAGTATGACTTATCATTTTGAAAATTAAATTTTGTACAATAAATCATAAAATCAGCTTCAATCTAGGTATGCAATTTTTTACTTTAGATATGCTGTTTTTTTCTCTCTGTTTGTAGTTCAAATTGTGTCCCGTAGATTTTTACCACTGTGAGCAGTAAATGGTCCTATCACTTATCAGGACCATTTAAAGTAGATGTGGTTCAGTCAGCTGTTAGACCGCATTACTTTAGGAAAAATAGTATATCCATCCACCCTTGCAATAGCGAAGTTGCATTGCCCACAGCCAAATATCGCGCAAACTACGTGTACAAAAATATGGTCCATGCACGCGCGCCATGTAACGCCGAATGACGATGCCTATCAAAATGATTATAAAAAAAACCTTGCTAAGTTGCAACCAATGTGAACCAACTTCAACTTGCATATTTTAATTTATTCCATTGAATTTAAACAAGATGTTAAATTTGAATTTAATTGCAAGCGCATTCCGTTCCGTCCTTTACTCCTTGTTGTTGCTTGCTCAAATATAAATTTATGACTATGTATGCATGGCAATGGTATGTATTCAAGTTGCCTAAAATAATCTTACTATATGATTGAGTGACCCTCACATCGGCACCCTAAAGCATTTCCGACAGTTTAATTTCCGACTTAAAAATTGTACAAATTTCTCGAAATTGTACTCACACATTGAGAAAATAGTGCAGATTCCGATGCGATGATCAGATTTGCGAAGTATTAATTATATTTTGAGATAGCGCCTTCGAACGCGCGCGTGGTTTTTGGGCTTCACAAGTTCGAAGTGTTTTTTATACCGGCACCCCCTCAACTCTCGTTGATAATGCACGCTACTCAAAATTTCTTGTGCGATGTTAATTTTTTTGGCATCATTTCACAAATTTACTCGTAGTGGACGATCTACGCATTATTTCTCCTCAAAATTTTGACCAGTTTAGTTGTTAACTTAAGGGTAGCGCGCATCATCACATGCGCGATTTTTCACAACACGCGCAAAAACAAATATTACGCGGTGTGCCGATATTAAAAACAGTGCCTATGTGTAGTACACCTACCATACTAGTTACTTGCAGATGAAGAAAAAAATAGTGGAGATATTATAATTGATTATGAAAGTTGAAACGATCAGCTTTTATCTCACACATGGAGACATGGAGGTGATCAATATTGTCATTTCTCGACGTGATGAATTGTATCATTTAATTCGTGATCAATTTGGAATTACACACCCTATACTATAGGCTATATTATATCCCTCATGAGAATGTTCTAGCCATGTGATTGGGCGAAACGCTGTCACGTGTTCAAGTATAATTTCTCCCATCAAATCCCAACCTCATATAGTACTTTTGTACAGTACCTTTTTTGTCGAGGACAACAAACTTTTTGGCCCTGCCTAGGGTGTTATAGTAAATTAGTTATAGTAAATAGGGCACGTTGTTAACATCCTCTAAATTAGGAATCAGCGAACGTTTACAACCGACTTATTTTGTTCCCATGACAACCCAGAACGCAGCATCAGCCAATGCGAACGCTTCTTCTTCTTCTTCTTCTTCTGGTGTAGTACAGTCCACCTACTGGTGTATCGCGTACTGGTGGTCGCGCAAGTACGCGTGTGCCGCGCAAGTACGCGTGTGCGCGTTAGTGCGCAGAAAGGTAGCGCGCTGGTGCGCAAAGTTTACGCGTCGTTACGCTGAATAGACAATGGTATAAGCGTCTTAGCCTTTTAATCATAAATCGTGTTTATGTGCAGGATTGACAAAATGAAAATAAAAGACTTGATCAATTGCTCAATATTCCAAACTTTTGAGTCCTTTGTGTTAGTTATAGGTCGCTTGTGATCAAAATAATATGAGGGATATAAACCAAATAACCAAATCTCCTTACTCGGGTGATGGATGCAAAACTATACATTGCCTCGGTGATCTGCGAAGGTAACTATGACAGAACCTTCGCAGATCACCTCGGCACGTATAGTTTTGCCATCACCCTCCCAGTCGATGGTTATTTGCTTACTATAGTATCATACTTTTGATGACGTTTTGTGACGGGTTGTGACGTTGCAAAAAGGCTTCTAATCTCGTTCAACCAAGTTCCTTCATGGTGGCTGAGAGAACCCACCCCGGTCACCACTATTATATAATGCTGTAACTGACCTTGATGATCAGATCGGTGAATCGGATCGGCAAATTTTATCGATGATAGAAATCGAACGGAGTTCGGATCAGATCGGATACAAAATAAAAAATAACAAAAATAAATTAATTAAAAAAAATAAAGAAAAAAATAACAAAAAATAACAAAAATAAATTAATAAAAAAAAAAAGAAAAAAAAAAAAAAAAAAAAAAAGAAAAAAAAAAAAAAAAAAAAAAAAAAAAAAAAAAAAAAAAAAAAAAATCGTTTTTTTTTTCTTTGGAAAATGATCCCAAAAAACATATTTTTGAAAAAAAAAATTAATACCAAAGCAACATATATCCATATGAATAAGCCCAAGGTAATCTTGTATGGGTATGCTTTCATTTCAAACTGATTACCTCTTCTTTTACAAAATTACTCGCGGCGATTCTGAAAGGTTACGCCAAATTAATCACATGGGACTGAGCTTAGTAACCTTTCAGAATCGCCGCGAGTAATTTTGTAAAAGGAGAGGTAATCAGTTTGAAATGAAAGCAAACCCATACAAGATTACCTTGGGCTTATTCATATGGATATGTTGCTTTGGTATTCATTTATTTTCCCAAAATATGTTTTTGGGGATCATTTTCCAAAGATTTAAAAAAAAAAATTTTTAATCTTTTTTTTTTTTTTTTTGACATCCGATCTTCCGATTTTTTCTGCATGATCGGAAATCGGCAAAAATCGGTTACAGCGTTACTATTATACGCTCAAAATTAGCGTATGTGCGCTGGCCTGGGGCCACTAGCTTCGGCCCACCAAATTTCATTAATGCTATATTCTACTGGCCCAATCCGGCAAGCAAATCTGAATATAGGTGGTATCAGTATTTTCACAATGACTGGCATAAGTAGCACCAAATACATGTAACTCGTTTTCTGATCTTGTTTGGATGCAGGAATATTCCGAGGACACCAATTCTGAGCCAGATGTAGACCTTGAGAACCAGTACTACAACTCAAAGGCACTGAAAGAGGACAACCCAAAGGCAGCACTAGAGAGTTTTCAAAAGGTATGTCTTGTCCTGTAAACTCACAATAATGAAAGTGGGCTTTTAGTAGCAACATTTGGGCAGTCTAGTTACAATATTCATGCACCCTATTTAAGAAAACAAGTTTTATTGGGTTTACATTGTTGGGCTTGTGGGGATGTTGCTTAAAGCTAATTAAAAAAAAAAAGGCCACCCCTTGGTAACACTAGAACATTTTCAACATGTAAAATCTGTATTTTTTGCCTAAAAAACTCACATTATTTACCTTTTGGATGGCTTTCAAACAGTTTTAAGGCTTACAACTAGGATTGTTATGCAGGTGTATTGGGCTGTATAGTTTATGCAAGGGTTGGGTTTTCAAAGAAAAGTTTTAGTGAAGATGTTTATCAAAAGCATGTGAATTGAATTGCAATAGCAATTGCATTTGTATAAAATGATACACTCTTATGATTGTCATTGATAGGCTATAGAACTTGAATATAAGAAGAGATGCTCATTTAAAGTGGTCACTATTTTGATTGTCTCTGATAGGACTTGCTGGAGATGAGAAGAAATGCTCATAAAAGGTGAAGGAAACGCTGGTATTTTCACTTGCTGTTACTGATACGTGCATAATTCCTGTCAATTCTAGTTGTATATTTCCTCTTGGGTATTACTAACAATGGACATTTGTTTTTTTAACCACTATCAACTTTTTTGACTGAGCACTGGAGGCTGCCATGTTTTCCAATGGTACCGTTCAAAATATCATCTGAGCACATTTGAGCGTGCACTAACAAAAGCGGATTATGTAACCGCTGGTGTTGAATCTGCTGGTATGTCAGTGGTTACATAACCCGCTTTTGTTCTTCACTTATCATTAACAGCAAGCAAACATTCCAGCGTTTCCTTCCCCTTTAAGAGCACTTGATAAACTTTTGATTATTGTTGAAGTTGAAGATGAGATGCTCATTTAGAGTGATAATCTCTTTTAATTGTTGATGACAGGTTTTAGACCTCGAAGATGAGAAGGGTGACTGGGGATTCAAGGCCCTCAAACAGATGATCAAGATAAACTTTCAATTGGTAAGACAACTGCTGCTCATTTTTGATCTTTCATTTTCTTTTCCTACTTGGGTTATAAGCATGGTGGAAGGAGTGAAGAGGTGTTCTGGTCTCGTGGTCAGATCTCCAGTCTTCGCACTAATCGGCCCGGGTTCGAATCTTGGTCGCGCCTATCAGATGGTGATGATAAAAAAGGGTGGTCCCAGACGTAAATTTAATCGATCGAGCATCTGCAAAAACCAAATGGCCAACCAACTACCATGAGGGGTACTCTGTGACTCAGCAGAAGAGCATTGGTTTAGCAATCTGAAGGTCGCTGGTCCGAGGGCTACTGGATTCCAAGTTTCTTTGCTTTAATTGTTCATTCATTTAATTTGTATATAATCCATGTTTATTGTCTTTCTAATTAACTTCTGTTTGTTTAATAAATAGAACGTCAATAATGTTAATTATTTGGTAATTGTTAAGTTTCAAACTCATTAAAGGGATCTAGTAACTTTGTTTACATGTGAAAAACTGACGAAGGGTGGATAACAAGTGTTTTTCTGTGATAGGATATGTCCACTGAGTGATGAGTGGAAACTGGAAAATCCATGGTAAATGAATGTCATAAGACCAAGTAATGAGCGAAAATGCAAAGTGATATTAATTTGGTAACTCAATGCGCTAACTTAGTATGTTGAAAGTCTTCCAGGGAGACCCTTAAATCCAAACGAAAGATAAGTTCTGAAAACCAAAATCTGTTCAATGCTTCTATAGGTATTACGAATACAACAATGTATGTGAGAAATGCCAGAGTTCTAAGTAAGTTTTGCGGATTCTGACGATGTTTCTAGATCCCTTTCATTTTGCAAGTCAAAATAGTTATTTATTGACATTTCTTTTTAATGTCTGACATTTTATTTAATGGGTGTACGCAGGCCTGATGTACGTCATAATATCAATTAAAGAGGCAGTTGGATACTTTATTTACTTGAGCTGTTTTCAATTGTTTAATTTGTGCATAATTTTTCTCTTTTTCTTTGCAGGCAAACTATGATGAAATGATGTTGAAATACAAGCTATTATTATTATACATCAAGGTAAGATTTCTATGTCAATTGCATACTGCATTATACTGCTATGCAATATCGTTGTCATTTTCTTGTTCTTTTAATAGGTAAACTGAACAATGAATGGGTTGTACATAATATGTTGTGATAAAATGTTGCAACAATGGTTTATAAGCAAATTGGCATGCATCATGCTATACTGACCTAAATTTGCCCACTGATGAATTGATTTTGAATATAAACTATTCTCTCTGCAGACATGTAGAGTGCCTTTTAACCAGTTGCTTACGGGAACCGGTTGGGCTATGTACAATGTCTCTGGGGATTTCATAATCTCGAAGGGGACGGATTAATACAAGGAGCTGATCAGAGTAGTCAATCAGTCGCATATTCAAGGGGCCTTAATTGTACATTGATTCTAATGTGGTTATTCTACGGTTTAGTTTCTTGGCACTCTTGCTGAGTGCAGCCACAATGAACTATTCTGATAAGTATATCCATGAAATCTGTCAGTTACACTCAGGAATTAGTTAACATTTAATTATTACCCAGTGGGGGAAGAATAAGATATTAATTTCAGGAATTTATTTTTGAAGCCTACCAGCTTTAAATATATGCAGTCTGAAAACTGTTTTGCATTGAACCCTATGATAATCTAGTGACACTCTTCTGAGCATTTGGGGACTTATTGGCTCCCTGCCCCATGGATTTTTACACTGAGTATTATTGGTATAAATCAAGCCTCCACACTAACCTGTTTCTCTACTGGCCCATTCGGGCAGGTTAAATCAAAACTTGTCAAATTTGACCTGCCCAAACAGACAATTTACTTGCCTGAAAAATACTTCTAGATGAGATTTACATGTAAGGAATTACATTATTCTCTTGTAGAACTTTGACCAATAATTTAGTTGCCCGATTGGGCAACCAAACTAGGCCATTTATGACATTTTACTTGACGGACATCAATTTTGACTTGCCCTGGGCAATATGGCAAGTGCTGGTGTCAAGCCCTTGATAAATGTAACCATGTCTCCTTGTAATCCCACAGAGTGCAGTGACGAGGAACTACTCCGAGAAGTCCATCAATAGCATCTTAGACTACATCTCCACTTCCAAGAACATGGCGCTACTCCAGGAGTTCTATGAGACCACACTCATGGCCCTCAAAGATGCCAAGAACGACAGGCTCTGGTTCAAGACAAACACTAAGGTCAGATACATTGTCTATATTGACCATTGACTCTCTTTTAACTATTTGCTTCAAACATATTTTGATTGATTGATTGATTGATTGATTGATTTGTTTTAATTATGCCTCCGCAACGAAGTAGCCGGAGGCATTATGTTTTCGGGTTGTCCGTCCGTCCGTACGTACGTACGTACGTACGTCCGTCCGTACGTCCGTACGTCCCGTTCTCGTGATCGCGTTATCTCAAGAACCGATTGACGGATTTTCACCAAACTTGGGTCATGTATGTATCTTGGGGGGCCAATGATCTGATTAGATTTTGGGGTCATGAGGTCAAAGGTCAAAGGTCACAGAGCTCATTATATATGCAAAAATAGCTCGTGATCGCGTTAACTCAAGAACGGATTGACTGATTCTGACCAAACTTGGTACATGTATGTTCCTTGGAGAGCCAATGAACTGCTTAGATTTTGGGGGTCATGAGGTCAAAGGTCAAAGGTCACAGGGCTCATTATATATGCAAAAATAGCTCGTGATCGCGTTATCTCAAGAAGGGATTGACAGATTCTGACCAAACTTGGTACATGTATGTTCCTTGGAGAGCCAATGAACTGCTTAGATTTTGGGGGGTCATGAGGTCAAAGGTCAAAGGTCACAGGGCTCATTATATGTAAAAGTAGCTTGAGATTGGAAATCTCAAGAACTGAATATCAGATTTCAATCCAACTTGATACCTGAATGTATAATAGGGAACAATTGTAGTCATTAGATTTTGGGGTCATGAGGGCTAAGGTCAAGGTCACTTATAGCTCATAATTGTGATACGTCAAGATCTAAAAGACAGAGTACCATCAAAATTGAGTTGACAGAATTAATTCTGTGTACATGTTGATTTGGGCTTGATATAAATAAATTGCGTAATGGCGGAGGCATCATTTTCGACTGCGCAGTCGAAGATTCATCTAGTTTTATTATTACTATTATTATTTATTTATTTATTTATGTTTCATATATTGTAAAATCTTTCACCCTTCATCAACAACCAAAGATATGTTATTATGGTGATTTGATGAACATATATATCGCATGGGTGATCTAATTTGTAGCATATTTTCACATTTTCCCTTGCAGCTAGGTAAACTGTACTATGACAGGGAAGACTTCAACAAGTTAGCAAAGATCCTGAAACAGTTACATCAATCATGCAAGGTATGTATGGATTCAATTCACTTGAAACGAGCAACAAAAAATGGGATTTCTCCGGGATCCTATTTTCTTTGCTATTTAAAAAATTTATATTATATATTTATGGTCAGTTTCTCGATATGTGTGATTTGATTTAATCAACTAGTACGAAGCCATATCAATTGTGTTTGCTTTTTAGTTTGCTTTTAGTTAAAAGTAGAGCATATCTTTTTAAGGAGGGTACTAAATACTCACTGAACTACAATAGATATTTTGATATAATTTGTTTGCTCTTGTAGATGCTAATGAAGCTGCTGGAACAAATCATGTTTTATGAAGAGAAAGTGATCAGAATTGTATCAAGAAATATTCATTAACAGAATTACAGATAAACTTTAATATCATTGTCAATATTAATATAAATTGCAGTAAATTTGAAGATTTTGAGTATGTTTGATTTTGCCTCCAATCAGCTGGGAGTCACATGTGATGTAAGAGCATTTTCATCTCCTCTTTTTCATGAGGAATGAACTTATAAATACATTTCTACAAAAAGACATGGAACGTTATCTTTCTTCTTTTTGTTCTTTCTAGAATCAAGATGGGTCAGATGATCTGAAGAAGGGAACACAGCTGCTAGAAATCTATGCCCTGGAAATCCAGATGTACACGTCACAGAAGAACAACAAGAAGTTGAAAGCACTGTACGAGCAGTCGTTACAAATCAAATCAGCAATACCTCACCCTCTCATCATGGGCGTTATCAGAGGTACGTGTGAGAGTTGTTGAGTTCATCTGCAGTTTTATAGCTTTTTGACAAAAGCCTCGTGTCAGAGACACAAGTCAGAAGCAACTCCTGAAAAAATAAGTCACACTGGAAGAGGCTGAAGCTATGAGGCCTTTTCACATCCAGTATGCTCTTTTATGTTCACATCTCTGGATACAGAAGAGCATCGTTGTTGCTGTGCGTGCTCCACTCACCCTTACCAACGCAACACACTGTCAAACTGTATATATGCATAACGTATGAGGTAAACATGCATTCTGGTTGGACGCTAGCTATTGATTAGAGAAATTCAAGAAAAGAAATTCAAGAAAAGAAATTCAATGGAGGGCCAAGCAGATGCAAAAAGGCTTTATGGCAGCTGCAGCTCATATGATAGGCACAGTCGCCAGTTGTTCCTGCTATGTATTTAGCTGAGATGTGGGGCCTTGTCAAAAGGCTAGTAGCTTTGTAAAAACCAACTGAAGAATTATAATAGGTGATATTTATTTCCATTTACTTCATTATTTGTGGAGTTGAAGATGACATTTTCTCTGATTGATTTGAGAAACGACATTTTGAGAAGTGTTCAGCATGTGTAAAACTAACATTTATTCTGTTTATTGTCATGCAGAGTGCGGAGGTAAGATGCACAGGAGTGTGAGTACAAGAAGGCCCATACAGATTTGTTTGAGGCTTCCAAAAATTACAAGTCGGGGAGCCCCAGAAGAACAATTTCTATTAACAAGAGACTTTTTAACCAAATTCACTTACTTATGCAACACTAAACATTTATTCTGTCCATTGTCATTCAGAATGTGGAGGTAAGATGCACCTACGGGAATGCGAATACGAGAAGGCGCATACAGACTTCTTTGAGGCTTTCAAGAACTACGATGAGTCGGGTAGCCCCAGGAGAACAACATGCCTCAAGTACCTGGTGCTGGCAAACATGCTCATGAAGTCAGACATCAACCCCTTCGAATCACAGGAGGTCAGTCTTTAAACCATTGCCTACAGTCCTACACTATGGGGATTTCAAAATCAACAGGTTAAAGATATGCTTGAGTAATGGTCGAGGTTTACCTAGCCAGACAGTAGGTGGTCGATTTCGCTGGCTCACTGCATGTTTAATGCCTCACTGCATGTTTAATGCCTCGACCGGTCGCGGCTGCGGCTGAACATCGTTTAACCAGGCGATGAGGACAAAATCATTTTTAAAATCAGAATTTCACAAGAATGCAAACACTTGGAGGGAAGTAATTTTTATTCAGATGTCCTGACTAAGTTTACTCTCACACGGATTCAAATCCAAGCAAAAACCTCACAACTAAATTTTCAGGAAGAACGAATACTCACGTATATGTTTAATCTATGCTGTAAAAGTGTTTTTCTTTTACCAACGATTAATATTTAACACTGAACAATGCAAAAACAACTGTGGGTGTTGTTAAATTTGCGCTCAAGAATTGGAAAATATTAGTGCTGCACCTACTGAACACCTTTATGATATACTGTAATGTATTTATGTGAAGTTTCTGTCTCTAAACCCATTCAAAATATGTGTCTAGAAAATCATGCACATATTTTTGTGGGTTTTAGAATTCATCTTGGTTAAAAAATGCAAAATCTGCACAAAATAACATACTAGGAAATTTACCACCCCTTACAATGCTGAAGTTAGTATGAATATACTATAAAAAATAGTCTCTCGCTCTCTTTTGCTTGAATATTATTTTTTTCAAACCTAATTATCTTTGTTTGACAGGCCAAACCGTACAAGAATGATCCTGAGATCCTTGCAATGACAAATCTAGTCAGCGCTTACCAGAACAACGACATCAATGAGTTTGAGAAGATCCTGAAGACGCACAGGCGGAACATCATGGATGACCCGTTTATAAGGGAACACATAGAAGGTAAGTCATATCACAGGATTGCATTGCCATATTAACCCGTTCCCTTCGAGATTCTGGAATCTCCATAGACTTTGTACACAACCCACTCAAGTCAAGAGGTTAAAAGGATCTAGTAACATTAGTCAAAATCCACAAAACCTACTTGGAACGTTTCTCACATACCTTCTTGTATTTGTATTTGTATGCCCAATAAAAGTATGGAACAGGTTTGGGGTTTTGTGAATTTCTCTTTCGTCATAAAGATATTTATGATTGAAGTGTTCCAATTTGAAAGTCTCCCGGGGAAACTTTCAACTGTGTATTAGTTGTATGATTTCTTATTTCTCAAACCCAGTATCATGCTTAGTTAGATCGCTTCATGAATCCAGTATTCAGTAATAGCGTTTCTCAGTTGAAATGTCATATTGAATCTAGTTAATAAATTAGTTATTGGGTCATTTGACTTTATGTTTGATAGTAGTAAAGGCTATCCTTGCATTTATATTAATTATTTTTATTTGATCATTTGAATTGTTTGATAATAAGATTATCTCTTCATTCATATTGATTCTATTTATTTGATAATTTGAGTTTATGCTTGAGTGTAAGGCAGCGAAAAAATTAATATTTTTATTTCGGGGGCTCCTTTTCGGGGGCTACTTTTCCAACTTTCGGGGGCTACTTTTATCATCTCGGGGGCTACAAATTTCCGGGCTCTTTTTAGAATTTCAGGGGCTACTATTAAGCTCTAATGCTGTAAGTGATCATCTTATAAGCATTTGATCACGATCCAAACAGAATTATTATTATTTTTTTTCTTCTTTTCGGGGGCTCCTTTTTTTTTTCGGGGGCTCTTTTGGGCATTTCGGGGGCAAATTCGCCCGCCGCCCCGTGTATTTTTTTCGCTGGTGTAAGGCTAACCTGCTTTTTCTTCCATGTTCCCTGCATAGATCTACTGAGGAATATAAGGACGCAAGTGCTAATCAAGCTCATCAAGCCCTACACAAGAATCCATATTCCTTTCATTTCAAGAGTAAGTATGCAAGCTCAATTTCTACCTCTTGTAATTTGTCTCAATTTCATTGCAGTTGTCTAAACTTTTACCCCATTTAATGGAAGAGTAATGTTTGGTCATATTGTGCCCCTTTAACAGGAGCACCTCTTTCAATGTTCCAACCACTGTAATTGACAAAATTTGACGTAAAAAGGTGAAAATGAAAATGTTGTTTAGCATATTTGATATTAACAAAAATAATAATTTATGATTATTATTTATGTTTACCCAGGGTAGCCTCTTTGATTGCTTATTGCACTGGTCTCACAGAGGGCCCTGCATCTAATGTCATAGAATATACACCCATAATAAATCCAACACTTAACGTGCACTCTCAACTCCCTGGGGAGCAATGATTATTAAAGTAATACCTTTCTATATGTTGTGATAAAAGTAGACATTTCTTATGAAATGACTGCTTATTCTGTTATATACAAATACATTTTAACCCATCAAGGACGAGAGCTGTTTTAAGGCAAAATTTATCATTGTTTTCCTCTACAAATTGGCAACTCCTAATTTTTTTCGACCTTTTAATGAAATAAAAATAGGTGGAAAATATTAAGTAATTACAATTTAAGACAAATATGAACTGACTCAGCCACAAAGTTGCCAATTTGAACGCCGAAATCTGTTTTAAAAATATCACAATGTGTTGCCAATTTAAGGATTTTCCTAAATTATAGCGATTTACGCAATAATAACAATCATTAAAACATAACTAAAGCAGGTAGAGTAACAAACAAGGGCTCTAAAAATAGAGAAATTTATGTTCTTTCTCCTTGTATACTTCATATAACTTTGTATCTTCTTGCTGAAGTGTAGGACTACCAACCCACACATATGTGGGACTCCGTCCTTGATGGGTTTATTTAGACAAAATGTATGTGTCAACTACAATCAATATAAAATGCTTTACATCAAATGCTTATGTAATAATTATATTGATCGTTTTAAAGTAGATTCACTGATAGTTAAACAAATATTTTGTGTTAAAAATGTCTTTGCAGGAACTAAACATAGATGTTGCAGAAGTAGAAAGCTTACTTGTTCAGTGTATATTAGATAAGTAAGTATGAAGTCATTTTTTCTGAATTCATTAATTTTCACTTCACCATTCTACATTAATGGTACCCTGGGGGTACCAAACGAATATCCGCCATTTTGTTTAATTATTTATTTATTTTTTAGGGCTGTACCAGGGTATAGCGTGCATACAATCGCGCGCTGCACTGCATACACAACGCAATACGGTTGTGCTTCGAGTGGACACAAGATGGCGCTACACAACGCGGTCCCCCGGGGTACAACGGTACCCCAGGGTACCGCGTGTGTCATCATTTATTGTCTTGAAATGCTAATGTAAATGCAAGTTGATAATCTTGTTTTGATACCGTATTATTTTATATCTATTAAATGCTCAACACATACAAAATATGATGGACTTTGTGTTTTCATTGTTCAGTATTTTAAGACCTTATTGATTAGATAGGGTCAATCAGCTATGGGATTCAACCAGAAAGAAAACTGGACTTATGCAAACTGGAGTATTGATTTGTTTTTAAAACTTGTGATATTGCATTCTAGATCAAATTTTTCCAACCCCAAAAATCTGAGTCACCTGGTCTATTGTTTATTCTTCAGTAAATGTTCAAAGGGATCAGGGCTATTAACTACTAGAGCTCTCCCAGAAACCAAAAGATGCTGCGCACTGAAATGGACTGTTCCATTTTATATTAATTCATGTTTGCACAAAGTGAGTGATGTAGCTCTGAAAGGAGCTCATCCCAGACCAATCTGATGCATTTTCTCTTTGTCTCTTTTCTTCTTCAGTACGATATGCGGTCGGATAGACCAGGTCAACCAACTACTAGAGCTGGATCAGAAGTCGAAAGACACGGCGCGCTACAACGCTCTCGACAGATGGACCGTACAATTAGCGTCGCTACAACAGTCCGTCGGGAACAAGATGGCCTGACCCTCTTCTTTCATACAGTAGTAGATATCCATGTAACTTCCATATCAGTGGTTGGTTGGGAAGACATAACAGACTGTACGAGGCTTTACTACAAGCAGTGGAGAACAGTTGCTCGCGTCTGCTGAAGGAAAATGAGCTGCCGACACGCACTGGAGAAACGATCCTACTCTCGTCAATGCAGATATACAGGAAGAAATAGGTTCACCCGTTGATGCATATACAGGAGAATTAGTTCTCTCTTGTTGATGCTAATAGGCCCACACCTGCTAGTAATCAGGGATGCTAGCGATCAGGCAAAAGCCTCAATTCAGGCCCTGGTTACCTACAGAATTTCAGGCTCTTTTTCAGTGATTTTCCAACACAAATCAGGTGTCAGGACACAGGTATCAGGCTCTCACTCACCTAGTGGCTTGCAGACACCCCTGAGTAATGCATATTATAAAGCAAATGGAGACATGACCTACTTGTGGTGGTTTGATGTCGACATGGAATGTAATTACGACGTTACGGTACTATAGGGACAAATTTTTATATTGTTAGTGCGCTAGGATGTCAACTCTTTGTCTGGATAACCCTTCCCAATGCTATGGCATGTTGTGTATTAATAGGGACTTTGCGATTGTATGGACTGTGATCGCTCTGCTCAGTCATGCCGATTGATTGAGTCGACTCTTCACATTTGCATTTTAGATTTCACACGATGGCGTGTTCACAGTGAGACGATGTGATTAAGCCACAGCTTTGCATGTTATGACAGGTACGAGAGTGGATTCCCTCACAGATTAAAGGAAGACTGCAAAATAATTGTATGCGCATTCTCAATCAAGCCAGTTGAAGAGCGATTTACTTATGCGCATGCGCATTGACTCGAACTGATGTCATATCTACCAATCCCAATGTTTACTTGCAAATCAAAAAGTCCCTATTAACTCAATGAACCTTTGCCAGGCTTGGTTCTGGGAGAGTGAATGTCGAGAGTGAAAAATAGAGAGCACATTTTTCGGTAAAAAAAGATCCTGTAAATTTTTGTCCAAACTTGTAATTGTTTTATATTCCAAGTGCTCTTCCCCTCCCCTTTTTTGTTTATTTCTTTTTTTAAAGATGATATATATTTGTTTGCTATATTTAAGGGGTTTTTAATAGAGCCCTCAATTGTTAGATAATGAAATTAATTATTCTTGTCATGAGATGTATATGAGGGAAGCTGCCTTTCAAGTGATAACATCAACTTATCCTAGTTTTTGTTACTTAAATCAAGTACTGGATACCCCCCCCCCCAAAAAAAACAAACAAAAAAAACAACAACAACAAACAAACAACAAACAAACAAACAAAAATGCAGTCCACTAGGTAGAGACAGTTGATGAAATGGGTGTCTATTTGTGAATGACCTAACCCAAGATGAAAGTACCGTAAAACTCCGTGTATAAGTCTCACTTTTTTTCCGTCGGAAAAATTTCAAAGTGGGGGGTGCGTCTTATACACAGATACAGCCAACAAACAAAAAATCCTTTTTTTTTTAGAATTTTTTTTGGGGACACCCTGTAGTCATGTTCTATGCGTATTACACTGGTCTAGGACATGACTAGAGCTTGATATGAGGGGAACATTTATCAAAATATACCTTTTTCCTACATAATGAAAGTGGTTAGCAAAACAAAATACAAGTTTTTTAAGCAGATACACTGCTACTAATTGATTATTCAAATGTTCATGAGTAGCAGCACTCATTTAATATTCAATATTCTCATTAAAAAACAGTTATTAATGAATTTAGTATTTTGCATATTTAATGAGCATTGCTATCTAATGAATATATGAATATTCTTGAGCAGCAGTCTTATTGTTACATTTTTATTTTTATTTTTATTTTTTAGAAAGTTGGGGGTGCGTCTTATACACGAGTGCGCTTTATACACGGAGTTTTACGGTAATGGTTTATAAATAAAGTACAGTCCTGTCTTAGTACTGTAAGTCTGTGTTGGCACTACAAGTGCCTGTCTTAGTGGCCACCAATCTATAGAAGCCAACCTGCCTGTAGCGCCCACTAAAAGTGATTCACAGCAAAAACTATATATAAAAATAAATAAATATGTTAAAATATGTTTATAGAGGTCACCTCTCTGCAGTGGTCACATCTCATTTTTTTTCTTCTGAGGTGGTCACTATAGACAGGTTTGACTGTATGTTCTTTTTGTTTTGAAAAAAGGAAGATGCCCCATTTACCCTCCTCTCTACTTAATGAGCATCAAACCTCTGTTACTCAGATATTGAAATGGTGCTTCATCATCACCGTAGGCTGTAGTGAACAGTAAGTAGCTCACAAGGCGAGATATTAAACAGATGCTAATTGGTGGTGGAGGGAACATCACGGAATGTTTCCCTCTGAAGGATTTGTAATGCTATTCAGGGAATCTTGGGTTGCGCGTGTTAATTGTTACTTGTACGCGCAAACTTGTATACAAAATGACTTCCAGCATGAGACATAACACCTGCAATCGACAGCATCGCTTTCATTTATTGCCATTGGTCTGACAAAAATTCTCCCATATCGATATATCGCGGCTCTGAGGGGTGAGACATTCCGCTCTTCTGTGGTACATACTGAATTGAAATCACGTGACTGCGTTTAGCCAATCGGTGACTCGTATTTGACTGAGCCATATATTCATAAACCGATAAGCACCACATGTCACAGATGATTGGGGTCTATGGTAAAAACCTGTTTTTCCTATATGGAGAATTACTAGAAGTAATGAATGAGTATATCTTCAATTCTCTAGATATATGTGGCGTTGTATATATAGTTATGGCAGATGCATATAATGTGTTGTTTTTTGATACATCAAATGTGTGTGATAAGATCACGTTGTGGAACTACATGTATGAAAATATTTGATGACATTTTTTCAGCTGTAATCAAAATTTTATCAAGATTTATGCGACTCATCAGATATATTCTTTTTTTTATACAATGATTTACCATTCTCGTGTAGATTAAATGGTCTGTCGGGGAATTGCAGATACTTAAATTGTCTCAAATTTTCTGTTATTTAGGGTACATAATTACTATTCAAAAAATGTCAGATCAACTAGACAAATCTTTTTCATTATCTTGTTAGACAAGCTATTCAAAATGATGTAAGCGTTATTTCACAAATAGTGCATTTTATGCCTTTTGACCTACTGGAAAAGTATGAATAACCATTTCTTACCATATCATTTACTTGTCAGATTTTGAGTAAGCGAATCCCTGATATAACCTTAAATCCGAGGTTTATGCAGAGTTAAATTCAAACATAGAGGGAACTGACAAGAAATAAATTACCTAAATGAAATTGAGCAAAGGAAATTGGTTTGCTGGGAATCAAATCCGAGACCTCTGGATTGAGCCACAAAGACCCTTTGATGGCGGTTCTTTAAAAAAAATTTTTTTTCCAATACTCGTGCTAGTCAGAAGCTATGTAAACCCAACACAAACCCAAATGATTTGAAATCAACTTTGGGAAAGTATGAGGGATCATACGAGGTGATGCAGATTTAAAGGGATTTCAGAATTTTAAAATGGTGCATAAAAATGTACCTTTGGTAAAATCTTACAGATAGTGTGTTCCTTTTGTAAGCTCTTGTGATAGAACGGTGTGTAGGCAAAGACCTGTTGAAGAATATTTGATTTGGGTATAACGTGTATTCTCCATAGACCCCAGCCGAGGATGTTCGGGATCAGCCCTGCATGGGTCCAGGGGGGTGTTTCACAAAGATCCTAAGTTGATCTTAGCACCAAGATGGTCTTAAATATTATGGAAAGCCATTAGTGTCTGGAAACAGTTTTTTTTATAAGTTATGTTGAAATGCATAAAATGTTGATTCAAATCAAATATATTTTCTAATTATCAAAGAGATTCATAATCTTCACATCAAATTCATGAAATCTCTTTGATAATTAGAAAATATATATATAATTTGAATCAACATTTTATGCATTTCAACATAACTTTTACAAAAATGTTTCAAGACACTAATGGCTTTCCATAATATTTAAGACCATCTTAGTGCTAAGATCAACTTAGGATCACCCCCCAGGATTATCCGCTGTGGTCTGTTGACAGAAAAAGATGGAATGGGGCTTTTATGCCAGAGTTTTGTGCCATTTCTATGTCTCGCAATCATCCCCCGCATTACTTACATAAGCCTATGCGGGTGTACATGAATCAAATTGTATATTTATATATCAGGATTCTTTTAATAACACAGCTGGAGAAATATTCAAATCATTGAGAAAGAAAGGGACAATTTTGAATTGATGAAGTTGTAATTTCTTAAAGAATATTCGAGCCATAGAGAGAGAAATGTCAATGGAATTGTCGTATCGTCATTTTTTAAAAGCTAGTGAAATATTTTGGTATCCGACATGGGCAGTGTATCACCGCAATGTTTTTGCAACCTAAATTGGATGTTTCTGAGTCGCAAAAGCTATGTGTATCTGTAAACAGTGCATACAGAACGTTTAGTTAATTAGTAATTATTGAAATAATTTAACAAAGCATGACACCCCAAAGCATGACATCACAGCTATTGATTGTCGTGATACGTTGGGTAATGGTTCTAAACAATGTCAGGCCAGCCGGACATTGTGGTTGCTAAGAAGAAAATTATCCCGCTCCAACCCAATACCAGAAGCCCAAATAAAATTACAACTTGTTTAGAATCATTACTATGCACTATCAAAAGAATCTGACATCACTACTCTGTGGGAAATGAAAATCTCCCTAACTTATCATGATGATTAGAGCATAACATGAACATAAATCTTGTGTCTTAAAATGGGTCTTGATTTTTGTTTTCAGAGAAAATATATAAAAGACAGGTTTTTTTTATTTAGATAACTTAAAATTACATCAAATAGCTGTTCAAAGCCTATGGAGATTTTCAACTCTCATCATAAATCCTTTTCAGTATAGTGCCCTCTGTTGGTGGCTTTGGGCCAGCTTTTTTTGTATGGATGCATTGATTGGTTAACCAGTCATCTAATGAATATGCATGCTGTGTGATAAAATGGAGAGTTCATGAATAATTCATATATTATATGTAAATTAGCTTCATCAGATACGAGTATGAATTGTGAGAGAAATAATTTGTTTTCTTAAAGATACTGGCCTCCTTTTGCAAGGCAAAATCTAAAGTCGTGAGATAATTGTCATAAATGGAAGAAAATATTATTGAAGAGCTAGCCTGAGAAAAAAATAGGACTTGAAATATCTTTTTGTGGAATTATTTACATTTAAATCTTGAAATAATAAAAGGTAGTTCTCATCTTTTAATTAGTTATACTCGCAACTGCAGACCCTTCATTATACTTTGTTTTTGTACTTGATGTTTACAAACCAAATATTAAATAAAATTTGGTTAAGCACAATGACAGTTATTCAATCAGATTTGTGATGTAACGGAACACATTTTTTATTGAACCTTGTAAAAGAAGAATAATAGCCATCTATACATAGATTCAGAATAGAAAGGAAGTGAGCCTGAGAGTTAGACTACAAGGCAATTTGTTTTTCTGTCATATGAATTCTCTATAACTGTGAACTTCCACAATTCACCAACTTGATGTATGTAATATCCCTGTGGTTTGTGGAATGTTTTACTGGACTTGAAGATTTCTTCAAAAGTAGGACAATATCTTTAATCTACATCCTACTTCAAAGCAGCAATGTGTGTTGTTATTAAAGCTCTCTTTCCATTCAGTAACCACTTATTCTCGAATGAGGGACATTTTGAAAATGTGAGATGCAAAAAAAGAAGACAAAATGTGCGCCAGATATGTTTGTACTCGAGATCTGGCACAGCATAAATTGAGAAAATTACAAAAGAAAATATTAAACTTCTGACATGTCAGAACATTATTAAATTGTAATTTTTAGTATTGGTACTCATTGTGCATTATTATGGCTATGTATGTGCATGAACAAGTTTGTGTGTGTGTGTGTGTGTGTGTGAGTGTATACATGTAGGTGGACATGTTTGAGTGTGTGTGTACAGTCAAACCTGTCTTAGCGGCCACCTGACTATAGCAGCCCACCTGCCAATAGTGGCCACCGAAAGTGATCCCCTACAGAGAAAAATAATATTATGGTACCTGTCTACAGTGGCCACTTTTTGGGGGCAACTTTTCTTGTTACCTTCAGGTGGTTGCTATAGACAGGTTTGACTGTATGTGCATTTACGTAATTATTACCCATTAATATTCATATTTTTATTTTTGTAGGTGTGTTGGTGTTGAACAGAATTAGCTTGTCCTAAATATTGCAGTTGTAAATCCTGTTGAACTTTAGATAGCTGGCTCAGTGAAGGATGTGCATATTGCACAGAGACGTGTAGCGTTCCAATTTCACTTCAACTTATTAACAGCTTTTGTGTTATAGGTTCACAGAATTTGGTAAACTGTTTGGAAGATCATTAATTGAAGCTTTCAGGTTGCCAAATAAAAAACTATTTGTAGGATTTGCATGCAATTTAGATATGTTGGCAAAGCAGTCAATTTGGGTACTGTTTGTTTTGGGGGGCTGTCATTTTGGTGACGTGCAGTATCAAAATTAAAAACAAACCATATATTCTGTTATGGTCGAGAAGAAACAATTAAGACAAAGTAATATAACAGAGAGAAAGCGAGAGAGAGAGAGAGTGGGAGAGGGGGGAAGAGGGGCATTTTATAATGTAATGAAAATTTGGGTATTTTGTCAAAGGAACATTAGTTTCTCATAGATGATGTTGTGGATGTCACTTTGGTGAAGAAATACAGGAGAGTCTTGCGGAATCTATACAAATTGTTTTTAATTATGGTATAATTTGCAATTCTAAATCGTCCACAGTCAAGTATTTAAATTGTATTATTTGTTTTTGTATTTATTTATTTTATTTTATTTATTTTTATTTTATTTATTTATTATTATTATTATTATTATTATTATTATTATTATTATTTTATTTTATTTTATTTTATTTATTATTATTATTATTATTATTATTATTATTATTTTATTTCATTTTATTTTTGTTTGGGGGGGAGAACCAGTCTTGAAAAGGTTAAAGGGCAATGAAACCCAAGCAAAATGTTGCTTTCATAGTCTTGAGGAGATTAAAAGGAATACTCTCTGAAAGTTACGAGCATAATCGGGCAAGAAACAAGAAAACTACGGCTCTTTGAAGATGTCCATTTATTCCTATGGGGAACTCAAATTGGCAACGCACTCTGATAAGTGTGTGGACAACTCCCCATATGTTTTGTACACAAAAGTTCCCATTTTTACAGTTTTCTTCATAGTCACATTTTTTCATTCCCCCAACTCATGATATGTTATGTATAAAAGCATTCTACAAAACATTATGTTGAACTCGAACTAAGGGTAAACGTAAATTTTGAGAAAATTTAACAAAATGGAAATTTTGTGTACAAAATGTATGGGGAGTTGTCCACAGCTTTGCCAGAGTGCGTTGCCAATTTGAGTCACTTGAAGAAATACATGGCTCTTTTCAAAGAGCCATAGTTTTCTTATTTCTTGACCGATTGTGCTCAAATTTTCAGGGACTATTCATTATAGTTGGTGTCGTATAGTGTATACAACAATTTGTCTGGATTTCATTGTCCTTTAATATATAGAACCTCATATAGGGCTTTGTTTGCGCCTTGGGCAAGAAGATGCACACACCACAATTGCAATATGATGAACATGTATGAAATATGATAAGAAATGCAAATATTGGAGGGGGGGGGGGGGGGGGGGAGACAAAATAAGATGAAATACAAGGAGAGAGAAAGAGGGAGAGGACTCTTCCCAAATGTATTACCAAACTTTATTAACTATAATTATGGCTAGAGGTATATGTTGCCCATCTACTATACAGGGTGGTCACAAAAAAAATGGAAAGGGGCACTTCCCAAAATATAGTAACAAAATGATTATGTTCATCGGATAGGGTGTCTTTTCCACAAAAAAACGATACCAAGAACAGTCATTTTGGTCGTGAAGTTTTTGTTTTAGGGCGCTGTGAGTGACACCATGTCAGGTTCACATTATTGTAAATTTTTACCAAGTCAGTGTCTGTTAAATCGCACTTACTGCTTGTCATAGCATCGAACAATGAGCAATACGCGCGCCATTGTTAGTGTGCATTCAGCTGTGTGCCAAGAGAATGGGTATTGCTGTTCGATACTATGACGGGCAGTAAGTCCAATTTATCAGGCACTGACTTGGAAAAAATTGACAAAAATGGGAACCTGACATGGTGGCACTCACAGCGCCCTAAAACAAAAACTACACGACCAAAATGACTGTTCTTGGTATCGTTTTTCATTGGAAAAGACACCCCATCCGATGGGCATAATCATTTTGTTACTATATTTATGGAAGTGCCCCGTTCCGTTTTTTTGGGGGGAACCCTGTATTGGAACCTCATTATAACAAGGAGCAGGTTTAGTACAGTTTGAGTGGTGAATTAATTTTCAGTGATAGGAAATATTCATGGACAAGTTCTGGATCTCAGAGATTCCAAATTAGAGCGCTCATGTTTTTGTTTTTGTGGTTTGCTTGTTTATTTTGTTTGTTTGTTATGTTGTTTGTATGTTACTTTATATTTTTCTTGTTACATTGGCTAATATGCTCCTCAAATTAATATGATATCAAAAATATATTTATCATCCTTCATTTTTTGTTTTAGCCTCTGCAGAAGATTCTGCTAGAATCAAAATATTTAGGCCCCCAATAGACTCACTTCATTTAAGTTGCTTAAAAAAAAAAAAATTCTGTGAGCTAAAACAAATATTAAAATTGTACTGTACCCTACACAGTAGCCTACACATTTCCTTTCCAGTTTTTTTGGTAGCCTTTGCATTAATTCTGGTCAAAAATAATTTCTGTTAGCGATATGAACATCAAATTTTGTAGAAAACAAGCTCATAAGTCCAGGCAAATCACCCTACGCCCTCGCAAACACATACAATTATCATAATCCATAAGTAGCAAGGACGGATATGACGTTCAGCACCACTGCAATGCTTATGTTTACTTTAGTCAAGTTACCAGCCACAGGCATAATTCAATAGGAGAATGTTTAACTCTTTACAAACTTAAATCTTGACGTTCAATTGACTTCTGTATGCATGATATCTTTACATGTTTGTGTTATATAGAGGGTTTATTGGCCATGAAATGGCCAATATGATGCAAAACTTTTTTGTTAAATTGCATTATAGAAGAAAAATTTCATCAATACAACTCTGAATGTGGTTTTCAATAATAAATGAAAGTTATTTGAGAAATGTTGTTCAGAAATGTCTAATATATCTGAAACACATTAAATCATTTGAATAATGCAACTCGCATTTCAATATTTATACCAAATAATTTCTTTTATTACAGATTGAATTGTTTGCAAGTGGAAAGCACTCATACATTTCAGTTTCTCATTATGAAGGATTCACTTTTCAGGATTTCTCATGATAAAGATTCACTTATTGGGAAATGTCTTTAACCTGTTCCCTTCAAGATTCTGAATTCCCCATAGACTTTGTACATAGCCCACTCGGTTCCTGTGTAGGCAAGGGGTCAATTCCAAAGCTCGTGATGTATCAGGATTTCAATTTCCATTATCATAATGCAGAACATAATCACTTGTCTCGCAAAGTAAACTAAAAAAACGACAAATGTTTTTTCTGTCGTGTAATTTGTGGGACAAGTGGTTATCTTCTGCATTATAGTTAGTTTATTCGGGATTAATAATATCTTCCGTATTCCATTATCATGTTCACAAGTACAGAGTAGGTTATACCTAATTTATTTAGTTTAAAACCGTGCCTTTAACCTTGGTAATAGCAAGCACCCCATATGTACTATTCCTGCCTCACTATCACCTCACCAAACATCACCAGCACTGTCACAACGCAACATCATTTACAAAACATACATGTATCAACACAACAACACCAACAACAAAAATGTGGAAAGAATTGTTTTGTGGTAATGCAGTCATGTGTGTATGTTTCGTACCATGTACCAACATCAACACAATAACCAATCAGGAGTGTACAAATGATGCACACAATAGTTTGTTACTTTCATAATATTGACATTTTATTGGAGAAAAAAAAAAGTCTCCTTACTTTTATCTTCAAATTAAAACCCAACAACAATAATAATAACTTTTACATTTGCACTTTACATCAGGTTTCATTAAATATGGCGCCCCGTTTCCATCAAAATATACAGAAAAGATAGTTAGATAGAACGTATAATTTGGCATATAGATATTATAATTACATGCTTACCCCATGTAAGAATGATATATTGTTGAACGATAATTGCATTTATTAGGTTATTATCTACACAGCTGGATATATATTATATAAATAGATAGATTGATAAAGATGAACATGTCTGAGAATTGATGAGTTGTATCTACTACCCGAGTACCCATGACGACCAATAACCCAGACATTGATATCAGATTATTTACATTCAAACATGCATAAACGCGATAATATGGCAATGTATTTGGTGCACACACATAATTCAATATTTTATACAAGAAAATAATAGTAATAAATTCATGTGATAATAAAATTTGAACTGAATAAAATGTCCTATCTAATTTTGAACGTAATGTATTTGGTGCACACACATAATTCAATATTTTATACAAGAAAATAATAGTAATAAATTCATGTGATAATAAAATTTGAACTGAATAAAATGTCCTATCTAATTTTGAACGTAATGATTAAACTTGAGATAGAGGAAGGGGTATGAGGTGTTAGGAAGAGAAAAGAAGAATGTTTCATGTAATTTTTGTATGTGTGTGTGTGTGTGTGTGTGTGTGTGTGTGTGTGTGGTTTTGTTATTTCATGGATTAATGCTTACATGTGCAGTATTTGAAAGAAAATAATAACATAGACAAACATCCTAATACTACTTTTGCAACAAATGATTTCACAATATCAGAACATGGAATTATTGCGAATTTACAACAATACATTATAAGTGAAGAGAATCGAAAGGTGATAATCATTGGTGTAATTATTCACTTTATACATTGATATTTATATAATAAATGCTTTGTCTACGAGGATCGGGTTCACAATGTATGCATTTGCATTTTTTTTTCTTCATGAAAACGCTTTGCTACAATAAGTAGAACATGTACTACTCTTAATATATTTTATCAAATGTACATATTATACACCTGGAATATAAGCTAAATAAGGGAACAGTCTCACAATAAATATGTTTAGAAAATGCCTAAATATCATAATATTTTTTTGTCCAAATAAAAAGCTGGGTGATGAGATCTACGTTGTACACTTGTTGCAGAAAATTGACCTTAGCAGTATAATATACTGTATATCATGTATTTAATATACCGTATTTGTCGGTGTATTAACCGCTCTGGTGTATTAACCGCACCCCTAAAAAAAAAAAAAAAAAAAAAAAATGCGGTTAATACGGTCGTGTATTAACCGCACCCCCTTTTTTTTTTTTTTTTGAAAAAAGGTGCGGTTAATACACCAGCAAATACGGTAATCTCATACTCATAACATTCTAGCTTGCACCCGTTCGGCTGTCTATGAATTATTAAATAACGCGTTATTACATAGTGATTGCGTTTTTACATGCAATTAATAACCTAACAAACAATCACATTTCACCAAATCAGATTTGAGAGATTATACAATTTCTTGAGGAAGGAAATCTTGACAATCGGAATAACATTTTCAACGATTATTTTAAAAATAATAAAATAAAGGGCATTTAAAGAAGGAAAACAAGAAATAAAATAAAATCAACTCTTTAAAGCGGAAATCATTATTTCATTATACCGGATTGTGCACTATTACTTGCCGATGGCAAGGTTTTGTTCTTGCATATATACTTTCAAAAAAATCGCAGGTGTTTATTTCTTAGATAAAATAAATTCTCCTTCTCCCCTTAGGCGACAACCACCCTCGGATTACAAGATGAAATAATCCTGGATAATGGCTGGCTAAAGTCTAGCACTTTTAGAGCACGCAATAAAGAAATGGACAAATCTTTCAGAAATGTCAAGATATTTCCCTGCAGTCCATGCAAAGGCCTACAGCAGGTATTAAACTATACATAAGCACACATTTTGTCTTCTTACATTTTAGACTTTATATCACTTCTATTATATAAACCCCACTGAAATTGACCTATACATGCTTAATAAAGACTTTACATTAACAGTTTGGCATTTGTAAGCACGTTCAAAAGTACAAGAAAGGTGCAAGTTGTTATTAAGTGAAGCCCACATATCAAAACTGTCGAACAAATATGAAACAAATTATATTAAAAAACAATAGGCTCTTGAAAGAAATTGTAAAATAATATGTATAAATTTGGCAAGCAAATCTTAATGTACATCAGCCCAAACCACATATATCAACTTGAGTGTATGATGAGTATTCTTATATTGTGGTTTTTAGATAAGTTGTGGAAATAAAATCAAAATCCTTAACAACAATCAAGTATTTTTTGTTTGGTTGTCAAGATTAACATTTTTCTTTTGTTAAAAACATTGCATAAAATATCAATACATGTTATGAAAACTCCTAATCAAATTTATACTTCTATCATTTTAATGAAATTAAAATTTTTAAAAATTCCTTATGGATGTTACTACAGCCTGGTATTATCACGTATATTCAAATATGTTTGAAGATATTGAGGCTGTACATTTGTATGACATATATTGAACTCATTTACTGGGTAATAGTTAACAGATTAGATTTTGTTATGTATTTCTTCATGCACTTTTTAAAAATGAATATTTATCACATTTTTATCCCACTTTTACTCTACTTTTGGATTGAAAGCTTCATGAAGCATAATTCTAAAAAGAAAAATGCAAAGCCTGTGATGATTTATGTAAAAACCCATAATCTAACTTCATGAGTGGGTAAGTTATTCTCGGCCAACACATCTTAATATATTGTTTGTTCAAAGTATGCGTGTCATTGCCTTGTAATCATGGATTTAGTGTTAATGGATTTCCATAATACTTTCTATAAATATCCCACTCTCTGTACTGCTCATGCATAAATAATTGATGTTGGGATTTGAGACAAGTTTAGGTTCTATTTATAATAATTGGAACAAATACGTTCAACTTCTTTTGAAATTATGTACTTTGCACAAAATAAAGAGGATACAAAATATCAAATGCATATATAATCAAGAATAAACTTGAAGGGACACATATCTTCTTTCTAGGTGTGACCAAATACAGAACGCAATTTCTCAACATAAATTCGTAACAGCTACTGAGATATTTCAAGGTCCACAAAATTGTTGGTATAACTAGACATTATAATTGAGCATTACACACAATGGTGCCCGCGTGACTGAGACGGTTGGTATTGTATAGGTATTATCAAGACACATCTTACTGCCATTGAATCAATCAAAGCAATTTCCCCTTTGCTTTGTCCGGTGGCGCCATACCTTCTTGCCTACGTAGGTGACAACTCTTTTGTTAAGGCTTAGATTGGGCAGAGGGCTGGTCAAGAAATGTCTACTGGCCAGGGATATTACAGCTCAGAGAGAGTTATGACGTACATTGCATGGTGTTAATTTGCAACATCGGCACTCGAGGAGTTAACCATCTCGCTTCTTAGCCGTGGATATGTCACAGAATCTTTACACACTTTACCTGTTCCCTACTGAATTTTGCAACACCCACAGAGTTAATACAGGGCCCACCAGGTTCCCCGTAGGCAATGGGTTAACCTGTTCCCTACTGGATTTGACAAAACCCACAGAGTTAATACAGGGCCCTTTAATAGCCAATATGTTAAGTGCTGAATGAACAAAGAGGGTCATTAGGGGGGGGGGGGGGAAGCATGGAAGTAGAGGAGACCTTGGGAAAAGCTAATCTTCCATCTTTTACTTGTAGCCATGCATTCCCAACTTACATTCATTTTATTTGGTTAATATATTTAATAATAATTTAATATTTTCATTATATAGATACAGTTTAATATTGATATTCTTCGGGGGAATTACCATGGCAATTTAACTACATTTGTATGCAGCATTTTTATGAGTGAAGAGCTAGTAGTCAAACTATAATTTACGGTAACATGACGCAAACAAACAGAGACATTCTCCCAACAGAACATAACAAGCATGATTAAAAGATACTAGATAGAAAGTCTTAAACAACAAAACACAGGTACTGTTGAATGTCTTAGCATATTAAAGATGTAAAATGAAATTAAAAACCATTTGGTTATTATTCATGTCTGGAAAAAGTTTCTTATCGATGTCATGATTAAAAACATTGTTATAAATAAAAGCTGCAACTGAAGCATTAATAGCATAAAAAAAAATAATTGATGCAATTTGCAGTACACTGTTTTCTCATACTGTATTCTGTTTCACATTATTTCTTTACCTGAATATATTGCACATATCTCCCAAACATTTTAATGGTGTATTAACTAGAAACTTTATACCCATCAAAGCATGACCCGTCAACCAGTTTTAAATACATTTTCATACAATATCTGATACAAGCATGTTAATAGTTTGTATTATGTTGTAAGAAATCTAAATTGGTGCAGGAAAATACAAACAAAATTGAGGGGAAGGTATTATAATACTTAGGCATTACAGAAGAAATGATGAGCCCTCAAATGCAGTAACGCTGACAAATGTTGTAGTAACAACCACAAAAGTGGTAACATCGCACCTACAAATGTTAAAAGCTAAACCCCCACAAATGTTATAGACCGACAATGTTAGTACATTTGTGGTTGTCAATTTATAACATTTGTGGGCGTCATATTACTACATTTGTGGCCGTTTGAACATTTGTTAAATAATAATAGATCTGTGGTCATTACAACACCTTGGCAACGTGACTACATTTGAGGCCACTACAAGGAGAGTTGAAGGATTCATATTTGTATCACTATTGCAGTATTCGCATGGCATTGTTACATGTATCTTGGTCATCTAACAGAAATATACTATAGCAATGTAATGTACATATCTACAAAAATGAAGTATTTCCATCATAAAACTAAATCAACTTGTATTGAGATGATAATTTTGAACACAAATTTAAAAAAACTGAGTAACAATCGACTAAAACAAAAATCAATTACAACAGAAAAATCAGTAAAATCAAAATTAAGATTTCAGAACTCAATCATTTGAAAGACAAAATTGAAAAACGGTAGAAAAAGAAAAAATGTATAAATTTGTTAACCATAACACCCGATACACAAGTATATTTGATAAATTAAATAATACCATTTGTAACATTGGAAATGAAAACAAAGTACATACAAGACATATACAGTTAAAATAACTCTACAGTATCAACAAAATGTATAACAGCGTATGTATCCATAATTTAAATCTGTCGCTACACATACAATCAGAGTGTGATATAGTGGCGTGCGTTCGATGTCGCCTTTACAGAAATAAGAGGGTTAAATCTCCTGTCGGCTGACATCAATGCATATAAATTGATTTGAAAGTGAGAGCACCTGGGGCGGCCATTTCCATGTGCTGATAATGAATTGCAAGTGACTCCCATTCCAGGTCACATTTCCATATTTTCTTTAAAATACACAACTCCTCTTCAATGTTTACGAGATGAATTTGCAAATGGAACATATTTTGCAGCGTATTTCTCTTTTAAAAAAAAGATACACATCCATTTTGATGTCATGGTGACGCATTTACATCCCCCAGAAGTTACATTGTGGAAGCATAACCTTAGGGAGGATAAAACAGAATAAAATACCCCAAGAGGAGGATGTATAAAGAGTATATATTCAGTGACATAACATACAAATTACTAAATAGGGGTGCACAACAGCAACAGGTAAATCTCCATCTCCCTCCACCCCCCTCCCCCCACCCCCCTCCCCCCCCCCCCCCCCCCCGCCCCTCCACACCCTACCCCTGGAGTGGGGGTGGCCTTGGGTCTTGGGTCAAATACAAGCATTCCCTTTTTTTTCAACTAGAATATATGAAAAGTTGCCTGCTGGTGAAACCATATAAATTATTCTTTAATGCAAGGGGAATCTAGGACACCACACAATCAAGAAACAGATTTATGCCAATTTTCTTAGAATATGACGCATAAAAAGCTACATTATTGTAGATTGCTCTTAAAATATTACGAGCGTATTGCTATATAGGTGGCTATCAATACAGGAAACAGAGTCTTCTCTGCTATATGCGACTGGATATAGCAAAACCCTGCACTTGTCGGTAGTTCATTTTTGGAAGAAATGGGCATTTTAAGTTCACAAAAGACTTAACTTTGCAAAATATTTACCAATTTTTTTTAGAACAAAGCATCAAATGAAAGCTTGTGATGAGGCCTTTCTAATGGTATGAAAATCTACATTTCGATTTTGACCGACAAGTGCAGGGTTTTGCTATATCCGGTCACATATGTTTGTTATAAGCAGCTTTCTCTAGCATTCTTTAACCACACTAGACTGTATTATCATATAATAATTCAGGTTTGACTGCAGTTAGAGATAACACACCACTAATCAACATAATATAATCAGCAAATGTAGCTTGGAGGAGACATAATATTAATATAATAAGAGTTTTGAGGGTGAACACCACGGCCATGATACCTCAAGGCTTTCAGCGTCACAAAGCATTAGTATCGGCAATGCCTGCATGCTTTGAAAGTAGCTTTCAGTCGCTTTGCTTTCTTTGTTTTTCTTCTCAATATTTGTTTTTCCTCTCTTTCTTCTGAAGCTGCGTTATCACACCACGATCCATTGGGGTAGCTATAGTCAAATAAGACTGAGGTGAAGGGGGGCAAGTGGGTAAATGTTCCCAAACGGAGGCAGCAAAAGCTAACAAAAATGTTTAAAATTGAGCTATGTTTTCTTTAATGTGGTCTCCCCAGCATATAAGTTAAAGGGTACCACCACCCAAAAATAATATTCTTATTAAAGAAAGGTAACATCTTTAGTCTTCCATTCCATCAACAAGTTCTCAAAAATATGTTTCCAGAAAAGAAAACAAAAATAATTGGAAAGGCATCACCATTCTAAAGCATGCGTTCATGCGGTCTGAATTGCGAAGACTGCAATGTGTGCAGTGAATTGCAATGTGTGCAGACATGCAGAGCGAACGAATCGCCCGGGAATCTACAAACGTACGCGTTAATAGCATTGGCGCACTCGCAAATGGTTGGCCCGTATGGAACCAGGAAATAGCAGTGGTTCCATAAGTGGTGCAAATTAATTGCTTTGTTTATGAATTACACATCCCTTTGCAAAATGTTGGGTATCTATTTGATATCACAAAACGGTACCAAAACATATAATAATGTGTTGTTCTTTGCCTGGGGGTCCCCTTTAACAATGAAAATGCAGATATATATTTATTTCATGTGGTCTTCCCATAATATAAGCTACCAAATCAAAATGCAGCCATGTATTTCTTTAATTTGGTTTCTCCAAAAGGGGGGTAAAATTGCCCTCTTGCCCCTTTTGCACCCCTTAGCTACACATGTACCTACACCCCTGCAATGATCCAACAGCCTAATACATAGCGCTGTGGTTGAAACGTGATGCATTGGTTGTGGCAGGCTAGTGTGACTGTCAGAGAGTCATAATCTAATCAACTTGGACATGCATTGTACACACCAGGTTACATACAATATTCATTCCATTTTTGTATGAAGATGAGGGAGCACATCAAATATAGACATTCTATCCTTCGTGTATTCCCTCATCTTATTATATTAATTTCATAAATATATGAAGACGAAGGTTACGACTATTGATGTTCTTATCATTGTATGTGAACAAACTACTCCACAAGAAACTGACCAGTTTTAAAGGGACTTACAGTAGTAACATTGTCCAAATCCTCAAAATCCAATTGTAATTCTAGCGGTTCCCTCATACCCTGTTGTATTTGTATTAACAATACAAGCATGTGACAGGTTTCGTTTTTTTCAAATTTCCCTTTCGTTAAAAAGATATTTACGATTGAAATATTCAGATGTTAAATTATCCACTGGACCGTCAAAACCGCGTACAAAGCAAGTGCAATGAGTTAGTGAATATCACTTTTCATTTTCGCTCATTATTTGGCTGTATAAAGTCTATTTAACTTGAAATTTTCACACAACACCCAGTGGACATATCAGATAACAACAAAGTTACTAGATCCCTTTAAGTTGTATGAGGACAAAAAACAAAAAGAGACTATTTTCAAGTTGCATGAAGAAATATAGAATAGATGAAGATAGATTATTCATTCTACAAGTACATTGCATGAAGATAGGGGAAACCAATGTCTGATGAATGAGTAATCATGTTGGTTCAATTGAATGTGTGACCATGAGCTGAATAAAGCTACTAATGTTTAAAGTAGCTTTTTAAAGGGATATTCAGGATATTCAGTATCGCAATTTTCTAGAACTTTTCGGAAGATAGATCAGCTTCAAAAATGTAATGCCCATGCAACACTTTAAATCAATAAGCCAGTCATTTATGTACACATATATAATACAAAAATTGAATTTGAAAATAAGCATTGTCTGATGTTTCATTAACACTGATTTTAAAAATCAAACTACTACTTGGCGTCTATGATGGTCTATTTCAGGATAAGGCAGATATGCACTGTCTAATTCTATGTTATTTTGTATCTATTCAAGTGCTTCTATATTTTGTATCTATTCAAGTGCTTCTATATTTTGGAGAGGGCAAAACCCTGCATGGTCCTTTAAGAATCCCTGTCGCTCATCTTGACAGAATCAAGGCGGCACGGCCGTAATGAGATGACACAATACTGGTGACAGGGATATGGCCTTCCAGACAGAGACAACTCCCACTTTAACAAACATGGCTGCCCAAACTCATTTCCTCATCATTGGTCCTTCTTTAATTATTAGAAGCCTCAATGTCTGACCGCTGGAATGAAATGACTAGCCATGGAATTACATTAACACATATTCTCATCATTGGCTCATCTATTAGGTTTTTACTTCTATGTATCTGATCAATGAAATTAAATTAGACTGAATTGAATGCCCGCACATAATCATGATTAGCAATACTGATAAAGAAAAAAAAACAAAAAAAATCATCTACAAACAGTGAATGATTTAGTTATTTGTTTTGTCTTCTCAACTTATTATTTGACATAACAGACCAATGAAAGAATCCTGAAATATTGCATTATTACGTGAGCTGTTTTAAATACAATATTTCTACCCAGTTATTCACACAAAATTGTTAAAACAAATAGTACATTATAGCAAAAACGTCTGGATAATCTGAACGGGAATATTTTTACCCAAAGGACTAAAAAAAGAATAAAAAAACTTTCATGTAACATTGACAAGAGATATCCGTTTCACAAAAAAAACCTGTAACCAGATTTTAAAACGGGGGCAATGTGTATCTGTTACTTTATGACTTAACCCATTCAAGTCTATAGGATTTTTTAGTATAACATGCATTCTCCATATACCGCAGCCCGAGTATTGTGAACACCCATCCGTAATGGGTTAACCCACTGAAAGCTGTTTGATTTAGGTATAGCATGCGTTCTCCATACATCACAGCCCGAGTACTTTCCAGACTAGTCCTTAACTGGTTAACCCCAGTATTTGATTTTGGTATAACATTCATTCTCCATAGTATTTTTTTATTATGTACAACCAGTCCCAAAGGGCTTAAAGCATATCAGGTGAGTCAAGATGGAGGGGAAAAAAAGCTGGCTGAAATTATGAGTAATGAATAGGGACGGTAAAAACAAGCCGACTTCTGCAACTGACACATCTCGTTTCAAAGATTCAGCTAAGGATTGAGCAGACCGGAGAATTATTGTCAAACTCCATTTTGCTCAGAATTTTGACGAGAAGATATTTGTCAAGATAGCTGTAAACAGATATCACTATTGATTCAGTTTACAAGTTGCAACGATGAGTTCTGTATGATTATTGTGGTCCATCTCACAAAAAACACCATCATAAATTTTGTCGGCTGAGAAAGAGAAGGGCACTATAAGGTCATCTTTTGTACTTCCGAGATAATCATGTTTAGATTTTGAAAGGCATGTAGAAACAAAATTTAGCTCTCTTTTACATCTAGTAAATATTCTCAAAATTAGACATAATTATCACCTGAAAAATTTGCACCACATACAGGTGGCTGTGACCTACAAGATAGGTATAGAAAATTACAAACGACCAAGTAAAAACCTGGTTATCATTTTAAAAATAGCTGTAACAACTCAAGAGGGCGCTTTCTACAAAATCATTGGTTTCAACCATTTTACATACAAAATTGTGCATGTGATGTTTTGTTAAAATAATGATTAAATAGAGATATCATCAACAACTATTTAAAAACCTCTTTTTTCATTTTTTTTGAAAGAAGTGTATATGCATTTTATGTATTTAAAAAAAATCAAGATATCGTTTGGCTAGACGATATATAAATAAAATATTTTGAAATCAAATTTTACAACTATGAGAGCATTTGAAAGGGAATGATTTTCATTTCACATGTTTTATTCAATGAACTTTCAAATGGAATTAAAACCAACCAATTTAGTGTCATGGTGCATTTCGGGAAGTACCAATACTCAAGTGTACCTTTAACGTCCTTGTTAAAAATGAACCCCAAATCCACAGGTTGAGATGGTAGACCAACATCACTCCCACACTTCTTCTAAAAAGCTTCAATTTCTTGTGATGGAATCTAGTGAAATCCACACCTCTCTTGCGACTAAAATTGATACGGAGAGGAAGTGACAATCAAATTACATTCCAACCTTTCATTGGCGGTTTTAAATGTTTAGTTGTAACGGGATACAATGAGCTGCGGGGCAGAATGTGTTAGAAGGTGCATTTGATATCTCCCCAATCTACTCAATGGACCGATCCACAAACCTAATATTCAAATGTATGTGTGTTTTGGGGACCGATTCACAAACATATTCAAATCTATGCCCGTTTCTTGCCATGACAAGCAATTCAATTATAGTTACCCGTTCCTAATGAATTTAATTCATTAGGAACGGTATACAACTCAACACTAAAAATCAACCTTGCAAAAATAAACTGTCGCCAGGTTGAGCAAACCTCTGGCAAACTTTCAGGTTACCAGGGATACGTTGAGTAAGGTATCATTCAAAATGTAATATTTTGTGTTATATGATGGTACCTTTAACTAAAAAATGATGAGAGTTGTTTATTGCTTTTTGCGTCTAAACTCTTCCAATATTCTTGATCTTAATTCAAGGAATTGTATGCATGATTTTGGACTGACTGATTCGAAAGTGAAGAGCTACTAAGCTAGACAAATAATCATTAATTGAGTCTACTACCAAGTAAATAGAGGAAATATCAGATATATATAGTCTGAATATCAAAGTACACGACCATTGAGCCATATGCACAACAGTGAATGATCTAATGTTTTGCTATTATTCAATCTATGAAATACAATGAAGTTTTGACACAATTGCCATTGAGCACAACATAAATGTGATCCGGAGAATAAAACCCTTACAAATATAAAAGACGCTAAATATAAAGCTGAGAGAGTTTAGAAAATATTTGACTTTTTATAGTAAAATAAGGTGTGTATGTTTTTCTTACCCTTTTTGTATGAGGTTATTGTTACCTTTTACGTATAACAAGTTATATCTAAGAGGAACGTCTAGATTTTGAAAAATTCAGAAATGCCAAAATCTGAAAATTGAAATATTGCAACTTTATTTATAGTGTTTCGTGATAACATGTTGACTAGCATAGCAGCCATAACTCACACAATACAATCATTTTGGCTATTTGTAAATAATATTTGCAAATATTTCACTTTGTCTGAAAGAAAGGGTATGATATATAATAATGTTTTTACACAAATTACATTCACACAATCTAGTTTGTTATATAACTTTTCTACTTTTTGTTTCCCTCTTCTAAGTTTCCTTCTACTTAATCTAATATACAATTGTGTATTTTCTTTCTGGAAAAGCAAGATATTTGATTTGAAATGTTAACTACCTAATTCTATTAAGGATCAAGTACATTCCTTTTTTCCCCAAAAGTTAAACACAGCAGTAATATACATTACATATGATACAATCAGTGCACCTGTGAATAGAAGAGCCCATATACTCTAGCCATTCACACATGTTCATATACATATATATATATAATATTTATATAGTTCAGTATGTCATATAAATATTTTTAAATACATTAGCTACGATATAATTTAAAGCTGGTCAGGGGTACAGTGCATTCCAGCCGCACGCCTTCAGCTAAAAGTCTGTGTTCTTTGCGTGCATTGTGCCTGCGCATTGCATTCTGGGTCCCACGGAGCGAGAAAACACCAATCACTGCCAGTGGGATGAAACGTACATAAACAACACACATTCACATGTTGTTATCCTCCGCCAGATGTATATATACACATGTCTTCAATCTTTGACAGCCGTAGAAAATGTACAACATACGCTTTCACACATTGCCAGTTGGAGAAAATGTATGACATACGCTTTCAAAGGTCACCGGCGGGAGAAAATGTACAACATACGTTTTCACATGTTGCCAGCAGGAGAAAATGTACAACATACGTTTTCACACATTGCCAGTTGGAGAAAATGTACAACATACGTTTTCACATGCTGCGGGCGGGAGACGATGTACATGTACATACATACACTATTCACATGTTTTCATAAATAAGAAGAAGTGGGTTGTAGCGTCGCGTCCAGAACGGACACGGTCCGTGTCATTGGATCGTGCATTGCGCCTGCGCCTGGCAGCACTGGCACCGGTCAACCATGGGTCGCGGCGGGATCAGGTCCAGTTCTTCATCGTCGGGGACCTCATCTAAACGGAAGCCATCCTTTAGCAGCTGCTGCCGTAGGTCTTGAGTTGTCTGCAGCCATGGAAAATAAAATGGCAGGGTTTTTTTTCAGGATTTATTTCTTATTTGTATATTCTCAACAAGTGCAAATTATACATGCTTGAATATGAACAAACATCTTTGCATTGAATTAAATTTTTTGGTATAATTGTGTAACTGTCAAAAGATAATCCTTGTCACACTAAGAAATGTGCATACATTTAAATCATGAGATATTGTTTGAGAGATGATTTATACTTAAGCAAAATGAAAATACATCATGTTGGAAGTACAGAAGCAACAGAAAACTATGATGTTAAATATGTGACCACATGTGATTTTGACTGGAAAACATAATGTAACATAGAACATAGAAACTATTTCCTGATTCATTTGCTACATTTTGTAATTTATAAATTTTGGAAACTGTGTAATCAGGAATCCGACTATAGAGTGAAGCTCTTTCTATACACTGTACATGTAATTAGCTTTTTTAAATTAGCTTACTGTTTACAGAAAAAAAGGAAACTATTCCATACATAATGTCTAAGATTCATGCTTGTTCTCATTATTATTCATTAGAAAATGTGACATTTTCATGTCTTTACATGCCTCCTCGCTTTATATTTAAAGCATGATGACAATTAATGTTTGGCTACCATGAAAGCTTGGAATAAAAGTGACAGTTTGATCAATATTTCCCATGTTTTCGTTCCAGGTCTTAGTGTAAGCTTACCTGCGATGGAGCTGTTGATAATGCCACAATGTCAAATTCATCCTCACTGTATCAACAAGAAGAATAAAAAGGAGAATAAAAGAAAGAAAAAAAAAAGAAGAGAGGAAGATAGAAGAAGGAAGAAGGAAGAAAAGGAAGAAAAGGAAATTAAAGAGAAATATCAAGAGAAAACAAGAGATAGTGAGAGGGAGAGACAAAAATTTTATGAATTTTTATGAATTTTACTAGAATTGAGAAGCTTGAAGTTAACACCAAATGTTTACCTGGATATGAATAGCATGAATATACAGTGTGCTTATAGTTATGACACGCTTGCGTTAAGATACAAAGCAAGACATGTTTATTTGACAATCAAAGTAGAGGGATAAATACATCAATTTATGGCATCCAAACATTAGAAGAATTCTGTGTTCAAGTCAATGCTGCTTTTGTCCACTGTCCAAAAGAAAACGCTGACCTTGTGAAATGAGAAGAGTTTGAATAAAATAAGATCAAACAATAGACATATGTACATTCTCTTATTTATCATTAAATAACATTTCTTTTAGTATTTCTAGATTTTTTAGACAAAATAACTGCCGCTTGATTCACTTCCTGACAGGAGACACTGGTCCTGGAATACAAATCAATTATCAAGGCAAGTTTAAAAGCATGGAAACTATGAACATACATGTGCTTCATTAAATTGTTTGACGCTTGTTCTGTTCTACGCCATGAAAGACTGCCAAATTGAATTATGACAGCTTTTAACTTATACAGTAGTAGGGTGATAAAACATTACCATACATCTGTCCTCCGTACATATGTCCTATTTTAAGAACTAAAGCAGATAAATTGTTGTACGCATGTTACCTCCTATCTATCTTTTTTTGTTAGCACTGCTCCCTTTCACATTTAATCAAGTGGTTTGCCATTTATATCCAGGATTAAATTTATAAGTTTCAAAGACGTGCTTATTAAACCGTGTTCTAATAAATTCTTCTTGTTATCGTCAACCACCTGAATGTGGTTGACACTGACGTATCTCATTGCAAGCATCGTTGCTGATGTGGAAGAGTTAGAAGTAATCTCTTGAGTGGCATGCAGACGAGTAATAAAACAGAATGAATTATTTTATACACACTTACGCCATAGCTAGAAACTAACTTTTTTTCCTTTAAATGTGACCCTGTCGCGAAAGTAAAAACAAGATTTTGGCCAAAATTAGCTCAGTGGCCGGAAACCTGAATCTGGTGGCCCAATACAAAGAAATCTTTAACAATTCCGTTGAGTTTGGTTGCCAATTTGGACAAGTAAAATTAATTTAACATTCATGAAATTATTGTTCCCCTCATTCTCCTCCTTTGTGTTTTCTTTGTATTCTAACTCCCTCTCCCTTTTCTATTCTCTTCTTTCCCTATCTTTGACTTTGATTTTCCTCCTGTTTCATCTCTCCTTTAATGTTCTTCTTCTTTGAATGTCAATGTCCTCTCCCGGTCTCTCCTTTTCCCACTCTCGCCTTCTTCTTCTTCCTCTCCATCTCCATGTACATTTGTTCTCATTCTATCTTTCTTCCACCCCTCTCCCCTCTTGTTAGTTTTCTTCTTTGAGCGTACTTGTCCTATCTCTACTTCTAAATCTTTTTCATATTTGCCAAATTCTCACTCATGTTCTCTGCCCCCCCCCTATCTCAATGTATATATATTATATTCTTATTCTATCTTTCATTCACCACCGAAAACTCTCCCTCTCTCTCACACACTCTTTCTCTCTCTCTCCGATATATTTATGTTCTACAGTATGTCTAAAGAACTTCTATTATGCATCTTTACATGACCCTTTTACTTACTCTTTTTTAAATTTCCCAATCTCCATGTAATGTATACATGTGTGTTCCTATTCTATTTTCTTTCACCCCTATCCACCCTCTTTCTCTTCCCCTCTCTCCCTCTCCACCTATAACTTTCTGTTCTATGTCGAAATAATAAATTCTTATCCATCTCTTCACATGCTCCTCGCACATGGTCGTTCGTTCGTTCGGTTCGGGGAAGAGAAATCACAGGGAGCTGCCATAGTCCTCAATCATCAGGGGGATTTACGACATGCGGTAAAAAACATATTTGAGATTACAATTTCAATTATTCATCATGCCTCTAGAAGATGATATCCTGGAAAATATGAAAGTGATAATAAAAATTCATCTGTAATCCCCCGAGAGATAATCTCTTGGGGTATCTATTTTTGCCCTCTAGTTATTTTACCTTGCCCTGTCTGTCAATGCCTCGTAGAAAATCCTGTAAATATTCTTATTTTCCCAATAATAGAGTATCCTCTATTCAATACATTCTTTATTAATTACAGTAATATAAGGATTGCTACTTTTATAAAATAGCAGATATACAAAACATATCGTATGATACAACTGTTATTTGAATCAAATGTATTAGGCAATTTTGTGTTATTTTCAATTAGCAATATTCAGATAAATGCCATTTGGAAAAAAAACTTATAGAAAACTTTACTACATCACTGAAATACCCAACATTGCTACCACTTAAAATAATAAGATATATAATTCTGGACCATTTTGTCCACATTCGTTTTATTTCTTGCTTTTAGACTTTGAACACACTTCCTTGTTAACCCATTGCCTACGGGAACCGGGTGGGCTATGTAAAAAGTCTATGCAGATTTAAGAATCCCGAAGGGAACAGGTTAAATTTCAATATTTGTGAAGAAGGTATACGAGGAGGAAAAGAATGAGAAGATGGAGAGGATGAGGGGAGGAAAAGAAAAGTGAAGAGGAAGAGAGGGGGAAGAGGAAGAGATGAGGAGGAAGAGGATGGGAAGGAGGAGGAGAATTAGAAGAAGATGAATATGAAACACAGACATGCAAAAGAAATGGGAGAATTAGAGGCTTGGGGTTGTCTAAAAACTGTTGTGGTTTCTCATAATAGAAACACAAACTAACCAAAAGCATTAATGCAATGAGTTGAAGAGTGGTTTTAAGTGCACAGCAAATGTGACTATACAACTCATTTCCCTAACTCAAATGTTCTAAATGTGACTGTCTTATAGTGGCAGGGTATAAAGAGTTTGTGAATTTGCATTGACCACAAAAGATATATAAGTAACAGTGAACATAAAATGTGTACACACTGCATTTTATTTGATCAATGGTTAAAGAGACAAATCATACTATAAAAAGAACTTTGCATGAATAATAACATTTCTGAAGGGAAAATTGTATCAACACACTTTTAAAAGTTGAAATTGTCTAGTTAATCATTGAATTGAGACACATTTTCCAGAATCTTAACATTTATTTGTTGTATTAAAGCACATTAATATCACTTCAGGTTTTTCATAAACCCTGTAAAACATCATGTCTGTATTTGCAGGGAAAAAATGACAGATGTATTTCAGTACAAATGCCTGCTTTTCCAAAGGTCTATCACCATGCTGAGCACATTTGGGAGAGAGTGTCCAAATCAGCAATATCTATGAGTGTGTTTATCTTCTTATTTTCAGCCCATAATCAGCAGTCTGAAACACATTTCTGGCTCATCTACCTACTTGACTTGGATACAAATTTAAGACATTCCGAAACAGTTTTTGAGCTATAAGCAAGAGAAGATAAACGGATCCGTAGTGTGGAGGCCTCTGCACTATATCAAACAGAAACGGCCTTGAAATGGTGCAGCCACTGTTGTAATGCCCACAATTACACGCATTTCACAAAACCACTCAAACCATTCTTGTTCTTGCATTTATTAACTCATCAGCACTGATTTTCACCACACAATACACATGTGGCACTGCAATATATCTGACATGGGAAAAGTTAACAACAGCATTAAGCATGTAGAACATGTGGAACTCCAATATATCTGACATGGAGGGAGTTAACAACAACATACAGCTTGCAAAGTGCATATGTCATCAGCACATTCACACATACAATATGTCAGCTTTACTAAAGTAAGCAGTCACTTTAAATGGGAATTGTATTCGGGTAATGGATTGAAATGGTCCCTGAATGTTAAGAGCTAGTTTTATAAGCTTTCTTACTCCAAGGCCACTGCTGCTCTTATCAAATGATAAATGTTTCTAAAAACGGACCACTGATATGCATGACGTTCAACAACTCTAAGCATATAATCTAATTTATGTGTGCAGTATGTTTGTATGTATGTGTCAGTGTGTATCTGTTTGTGTGACAGTGTATAAAGGTGTATGTGTGTAATTGCGTACATATGCTTGTGTCTATCGAGTTAAAATCAAGGAAAGCTTGGCATTTGATATTATTGACGTTGGGCTTAATTTCTTGATATATTCTACGAGAGAATTTCAAGGAAACCTTGAGTCAAATCTTGACTTCTAGAAGAAGAAAGAAATAACTGAATACAATAACAACAACAAAGAAGAAACTGGATGAAAATTCATTTATGTGGCAGCCTGTTTTCTCCGCAGCCTCATAAAGGTCCCCATAACCTTTCAAAAATGGGCCCGAAGGAGAAAAAAATACAACTTTCTGTTTGTAGGGAGTGAAGTTTACCCATTCAATCAAGGCAACTGCCTACGATGACTGTGTATTCAGGTGTTTGGCGACAAGGAAATCGCAGAGACAACAATACAATCAATCAACGTCCAGGGTAAACCACTGGTCAGTGGAGCGGTCAAGCTATCTATAAACATACCCTCTGTGTGCACTTTTCTCATTCTCCGATAGCAAGAGATGATCATTGGACCGATTCCTTGAGCTACTTGTAGAAGCTCTTCAATCTCTTTTTATACACTTGTAAATAAAGCTCAAATAAAAATATTCTCACAATCTTCTTCTTCTTCTTCTTCATTTGTTTTTCTTCTATTTGAAATCCTAGAGGATGATTCAGCCTTAGTCTCTTGTAATAAGCACTCAACATACCTTTTTTGTTTAAGTTTACTGTTTGTGAAACACTGATTCAATATTATGGATATGACTGGAGTCAACATGAAGCAAAATCTAAATGTTATTCCGTTCAGCGGTTCAGGACTACTCAAGAAAGTTCATGTACTGGGGCTGTCGACTTTGGAGGATTTGTATGAACAGAGAAATAAAATAAAACCATCTTCAATGGGTTGGTTAAGGATATTGTGCAATAGGGTGCACGTTCTGCTTATTTTTAAATTTAATGTTCATGTTGGCGACTCACATTTCATATCCAATCTTCTGACCTAATTAAAACAGCTCCACGTAATCAAGGATTCAAGATGACTTTAATATGTTTTTGCATATTAATCAGATCATTCTCTGATCGAGCATAATTCTACAATCAGTGTTGCAACTTGCAAGGCAGAGAGTTAGGTGTGAAAGTGTAATAAAGGCAGCAATAACTACATTTATTTTCAACTTTAATTCTCTCACTATCATAATTGGGGTGGGGAGGGGGGATGCGCACAGATGCAACCAAAACATACAAAATACAACACTCAAACGATGCAGTTTGAGGGTATTTATTACTTAGCAGATGAAGTGACATTTATATGACATTTGATATCAGATGCAATTACTGCTCTGTATCATAAACTAGACTACATTTTTGTCTTGTGTGCTAAACCCATTCAGAACTGATCCTAAAAATACTCTAGCTGTTTCTATGAAAAATATATATTTTACCCAAATCAAATAGGGACTGTCTGCTCTGTCTGCTCCAAGACAATTAATCTGTTCCCTTCTAGATGGTGCAATCCCCATAGAGTAAGACATTCCATTAGTCAACACATCGGTCAATATGAAGATTTGTTAACGACTGTAAAAAAGACGCAAACGGAAACGTCACATATGGTCACATTTTGAGAACATTAGGATTTGCCACGACAGTTCTACAGGGTACAGTCCACGGAGGGAGAACGAGAGGCAGACAGAGGAAGAGATGGGAAGATAACATCGCGGAGTGGACCGGCCTAAAGCTTAGCAACGCTCTGTTTACAGAGAGAGAGAGAGACGAAAGACAGAAGGACGGAGGAATCTGGTTGGAACACACTGGTGGCGGCCCCTACGGCCAGTTAGGATACAGCACCGGTGAGATGAGGATAGAGTTTAATACAGGGCCAACAAGGTTCTTGTAGGCTGTGGGTTAAACAGGGATTGAAATCAGAAACAAAATCCCATCAGAGCCCCTCGTCATCACCAGCTAACAAGAAATAACCAGTTAATTATTAGCATGCAGATGAAATAACCCAGTTTGGAGGTGAAGTTCTTTAATGCAACATGCATCACATTCACCACACAATTCACAATTCCACTTGCCACCTCGTCACGGTTCATATTAAGCATACCCAAGATTGGTTCATAATTAAATTAGAATCTAATCAAGGCGAGAGTGTCTCCGGTTCGTGGGTGAGCCACCCTTTTCCCCCTGTTTTCCTTTCTTCCATGTGACCCAGTCTCTCCCACCTAGAGTAAGTAATTAATATTTGCTCCACCTTTGGCATAGAGCTACTACACAGGGAATGTACAGTCAAACCTGTCTTAGTGGCTATCAAACACATTCCCCTGCTGAGGAAAATAATGTTATATGTAGCACCCATGTGGAACCCCTCCATGGTTGCTAATGTGTTCATTAATTGCTTTATAAGTTAGGAGTATTTATATTAATATGTTTGTGATATTGGGAATAAGTTTTGTTGTAATACACTTTAAATGTATCCTACAGAGCCTATGATGGGAATCGGTACAGGAAATGGACAAGGGATTTATTTGGCTCTTAATTTAATAAATTGTAACTCCTAGTTTTATGTCTTTAAGCCGCTATTAAGGAGTGTTTGGATTACTTTAATGACCCAAGGAGCTAGGCTTTGTAGGTTATTGGATAAAGGATAATTAAGCTTTTCATTTAGCACTTGGGTTTATTGTTAATTAGGGATTAAGATACTATTATGGAGAAAGCCTGGCTTGGTGCTTTATGTTTATATTGGTGTTTATTAACAGCTTGCCCTGGGGAAATTATGCAGGAGGCATAGTTTATTTGACTTTTGATTTAGGCTGAAAGAGGGTCCCCTTTGTCTTTAAAATTATGTTTGATAATATACTTGTTAGGTTGCATAAGCATTTCCTGTAGGGGCGGGGCTTATACATTACACCTCCCAAAAGTAGCTTTGGCCAATAGTAATTAGTTTAGGTCACCTCTTTCTAGTAATAAAATATTTAGTCCAATCATGTGATAATAAGGAACCCTTCCCCCCTATGATGTACAGGAATATCATTTCCATAGGGCCATGTAGTTAAGGATCCATATAAAAGAGAATGTAATAGGTAATTAATGATGAGTCACACGAACAGCAAAGGAATAGAAAGGTAGTCGTAATCAGGAGCAGTTAGCTCTCATCCCACCCAAGTTTCCCGTCATCTACCATCCTCATCAAACTAATTACTAACCAAGAAATATCGACAACTTATTTGGACACTTCTTTGAACCATCGGAAACTAGATTGAAAGGAGAACTTTACGCCGAGAATAATATATTGGAAGCTACAAATTCAAGGAGTGAACTTTAGCCCAAGAAGCAAACCATTATTGCTCGTGGCTCACTGGATCATTTTAGCAACAAACTAGTTGCCACTTTTGTGCCAAGGAGTCCCAGGCCATTCCCGCATTTTCCCGTCCAGAAGGTGCCCAGCCAGTAACCAGCCCCGTCCCGACGTCGAGCCCGAAGTCGCCCACGTCCTCGAGCCGTCGCACCATCCCAGCCCATCAGGAAGCGCATCCGAAACCGACATAACAGTATAGCTAAGTGGCCACCATTTACTAATTTCATTTTCCCTAACATATCCCTTCCCTTCCCCCTATGACCTTGATATAAGCATTTAGTAGTAAGTTAAGTAGGTATTGTTTTGATCCTTACCGTTAAGGAACGTTTGGCAATAATATTTATTGCAACTAGTATTTAAGTCTGTAAATTATATAAGTTTGTGTTAGTTGAAATTGATTGAGATGGGATTTGTAATCCCAACATGCATCTTTGTAAATAATAATTAACATTGGCATTCCACTGAAATATTATGCTTTATTCGATCGCTTTATTATTGTTGTTGGTGGCGTTTGTAAAGGTGAGTCAGGCTGGTGAGATGGTGGTTGTGGTGGTCTATGTATGAGTTGATGTGACCAGTTGGCATTGAGCCTTAGTGTATTAGCTATCGAAAAGAACGGACCAATAAAACACTCCACCTCCGTTTACATGGAACCTACATTTCATGTAGATGCGAGGCGGATGTCCTAACCCCCAATTATTAGGATTACATAATATCTCTCTATTTGGGTGGTGGGTTGCACGGAACTCATGACCTTATTTTATGCGTTTAAATCAGCACCATATTTTTGATAGTTATTTGAAGAAATTTTTTATATTTTTGTATTAGTATTATAGTTAATTGGTTCGATGTCGACTGGTCCAAAATAAAAAAAATAACTGCCTTCTTATCATGCCTGACAAGCCTCAACAAATTATTTTGTAGGAATTGATAGTATGTGCTCGTCCAATCTCAGCATTAGGTATATGTTTTTGTGTATCATCTTTGCTAATTTTGTTTAATGAATGTTCTTTAATTGTACTGAATTTGAGTTGTGTTCCTTGATTAACATATTGACTTTAATTAGACGAGATGGCAAACTCAATAGACGACTGCACAGTCGCTTTGAAGCTTTTGATGCATATTTGCATAGGGCCGCAAAGTATATAGTGATAATGTAATTGATAGGACCATAATTATAATGGGGTTCGAATCCCAAGACCTCCCCCCATCACTTCGCTGCACAGGGACTGTTAAATGGTTCCACGTGAAGAAAGGATACGGTTTCATAACATTGCCTGTGCCTGGTGTCCAAGATGTTTTTATTCATTGGTCAGACATTAGTCTAAATAATCCTAACAAAAGGCAACGAAGTGTTGGGGATGGAGAGCTTGTGGAGTTTGATTTAGTTACAAATGAGAAAGGCCAGAAAGGAATGAATGTGACGGGACCTAACTTTACACACGTCCAGGGTAGCAGGTATGCCAGAGATCGGCGTCGACGTCGTCCCCGCAACAAACGGCGACGACGACGACATCGATCCAACTGCGCATACCGAGACCCAATTACACTCTCTCCCTCCCAGCCAATCTCTACCCCATTCGCTCAATTTGAACAGGAGAATGTGGAGGATACAGGTATTTTGTTTTGGGACGCACCCCCACCCACTGACGTGGATAGCCCCCTCCCCCAGGAAATGCATTGTGATGCAGTTGCTGATGCAGTTAGTGAGGAAAGTGAGATTGATGAGAATGAGCAGATTGCTCCTGATGAAAATGATAATGTAGAGGAAGTTGAACAAATAGAAGAAGTCGGTGATTTGATAATATTTGATGATGAGCCTAGCGGTTCTGATTTATTGTTGATTGAAGATGACCACTATGTCAGACGTTCACACAGACCGTCTATACCCCCTGATAGGTTAACATATTATCAGAACCAGTCTTCGGTTCCCACCCCTCATGTGCAGGATTGTCCGCAGGTGCGCCACACGTCTGAGTTCAGGCGTGCATTAGGATTGCTACAAATTAATCTCTTCGCATTGTGCCAGTGGCCCAGTCGGGCAAGTAGAAATAGGATTGTCGAACTTTGAATGGCCCGTGCTAATTTTGCAATTAGCCAGCAACTTAATTGCTGGTTTGTGAAATTGTCATATTGAGCCATATAGATATTGTTGTTTAGATATGTAGGACTATATTACATGTGTCCTCAGCGATGATTTTGATATTTTGTGAGTTTATGTTTTTAAGACTCGCGGTAACGTAGCTCTAGTAAATAGTAGCTTTATTTAAGTGCATTTTGTGATACACTATTGAATTAATTATTGGTTTGGAGAAAATTCTATACAGAAATTTCTGTGCATGCATTTCCCTTGTTATAATGGTATGTTGCCATGATCGTTTTGATATGGTTTACTATTAGGAACTTTTTGTTGGATAAGTCATAACGTGTCCACTGTAAGTGTTTTAATTATGTTATTATTAGGTAAACATCTCCAGTTACGAGCTGCGACTTGTTTTGGTTTGAAGGGACCTCATCCCTTCATGTGCATTATGAATATATTATATAGGCCTTTGTAACCTTTGAGTTTGTATTGCCATTTTTGTTTAGTTATGGAAAATATGGTACAGGGTACATATTTAGTGATAGTCTAATTAATGTGGTTAACTTTTTTTGAAGTCTTAATTGTTGCCGCTTGATTGAGAGATAAATGTATGGAATATTAGGCAGTGTGATAATCAGGGAATTGCGCACTAGCCGGGATTAATTTTAGAGTTAGAATAAGCTCGGGAAGTTGGGAACTTCGATATTGATATGATTTAGCTTAGGAGACATGCAGGAGTATACCTCTCTTTGAATACATGGGTACATTAATTGTTGCCAATCTTTGCATTATTTTTAAAAGTGATATTATCTTGTCGCTAAGAGACAAGTCTTGATTGAATCGCTTTTTAGTTAATATAGTCATTTATAATTAAGGGATTTGTTTTCTCTTTTATGCCTGCATTGTGAATTTGTGGGAATCAAATTGTTAAGTTTTAGAAAGACAACAAGAGACACTTTCTTACTTAAATTTTGCATCTGAATGATACTTTTGTTTTTGTTTATTTTATTTGTGACTTCTTGAAAGTCGCATTTTGTTGTAATTTGATTCACGCCGAAGCAGTTTAAATGTTATTATGTTATTATTTTTGCCTTTATATAATTTGATTTGATTTGATTTTTGTTTATTACGGCTAGATTCACTCTGAGGTTAATTCGATATATTTCACTTTCGTTTTTGTTGATGTTTATTTGAAAGCCCGTTTGTAACATTCCATTAATTAGTTATTTGTGACGTTATACATTTCGTTTGTTGCAGTGACACAGATAAACAATATCACCGATACATGTTCGGCTTATGAATAGTTATATGAAACATTGGTAATAAGAATTTTGTTTGTTTGAAAAAGACTGAGAACGGACGTAGTGAGCACTAGTAGGTAGATTTGCCACTCTTTTTGTTTTTATTTTATAATTTGTCTAATATCTTTTGATGATTTGTTTATATTTAACCTCATTTAATCGCTGTATCATATCTGTAGGGTGGATGCCAATCCATGTAAATGTATTTATGCTAGTAATTATTGATATTTGTAATTTATGTGGGCACATAATTTAAATTTCGGGGACGAAATTTCCCTGGAGGGAGGGTAGATGTAGCACCCATGTGGAACCCCTCCATGGTTGCTAATGTGTTCATTAATTGCTTTATAAGTTAGGAGTATTTATATTAATATGTTTGTGATATTGGGAATAAGTTTTGTTGTAATACACTTTAAATGTATCCTACAGAGCCTATGATGGGAATCGGTACAGGAAATGGACAAGGGATTTATTTGGCTCTTAATTTAATAAATTGTAACTCCTAGTTTTATGTCTTTAAGCCGCTATTAAGGAGTGTTTGGATTACTTTAATGACCCAAGGAGCTAGGCTTTGTAGGTTATTGGATAAAGGATAATTAAGCTTTTCATTTAGCACTTGGGTTTATTGTTAATTAGGGATTAAGATACTATTATGGAGAAAGCCTGGCTTGGTGCTTTATGTTTATATTGGTGTTTATTAACAGCTTGCCCTGGGGAAATTATGCAGGAGGCATAGTTTATTTGACTTTTGATTTAGGCTGAAAGAGGGTCCCCTTTGTCTTTAAAATTATGTTTGATAATATACTTGTTAGGTTGCATAAGCATTTCCTGTAGGGGCGGGGCTTATACATTACACCTCCCAAAAGTAGCTTTGGCCAATAGTAATTAGTTTAGGTCACCTCTTTCTAGTAATAAAATATTTAGTCCAATCATGTGATAATAAGGAACCCTTCCCCCCTATGATGTACAGGAATATCATTTCCATAGGGCCATGTAGTTAAGGATCCATATAAAAGAGAATGTAATAGGTAATTAATGATGAGTCACACGAACAGCAAAGGAATAGAAAGGTAGTCGTAATCAGGAGCAGTTAGCTCTCATCCCACCCAAGTTTCCCGTCATCTACCATCCTCATCAAACTAATTACTAACCAAGAAATATCGACAACTTATTTGGACACTTCTTTGAACCATCGGAAACTAGATTGAAAGGAGAACTTTACGCCGAGAATAATATATTGGAAGCTACAAATTCAAGGAGTGAACTTTAGCCCAAGAAGCAAACCATTATTGCTCGTGGCTCACTGGATCATTTTAGCAACAAACTAGTTGCCACTTTTGTGCCAAGGAGTCCCAGGCCATTCCCGCATTTTCCCGTCCAGAAGGTGCCCAGCCAGTAACCAGCCCCGTCCCGACGTCGAGCCCGAAGTCGCCCACGTCCTCGAGCCGTCGCACCATCCCAGCCCATCAGGAAGCGCATCCGAAACCGACATAACAGTATAGCTAAGTGGCCACCATTTACTAATTTCATTTTCCCTAACATATCCCTTCCCTTCCCCCTATGACCTTGATATAAGCATTTAGTAGTAAGTTAAGTAGGTATTGTTTTGATCCTTACCGTTAAGGAACGTTTGGCAATAATATTTATTGCAACTAGTATTTAAGTCTGTAAATTATATAAGTTTGTGTTAGTTGAAATTGATTGAGATGGGATTTGTAATCCCAACATGCATCTTTGTAAATAATAATTAACATTGGCATTCCACTGAAATATTATGCTTTATTCGATCGCTTTATTATTGTTGTTGGTGGCGTTTGTAAAGGTGAGTCAGGCTGGTGAGATGGTGGTTGTGGTGGTCTATGTATGAGTTGATGTGACCAGTTGGCATTGAGCCTTAGTGTATTAGCTATCGAAAAGAACGGACCAATAAAACACTCCACCTCCGTTTACATGGAACCTACATTTCATGTAGATGCGAGGCGGATGTCCTAACCCCCAATTATTAGGATTACATAATATCTCTCTATTTGGGTGGTGGGTTGCATATAAAACCTGTCTATAGAGGTCACCTGCCTACAGAGGCCACTTTGTATATATATATATGATGCAGGCATGGTGAAAATAAATGCATTTTTATATATTACCAACCGTTGAAATTGATTTGTACCAACAAAAACAATCTGTTAGAACAAAGCATCAAATGAAAGCTTGTGATGAGGCCTTTGTAATGGTATAAAAATCTACATTTTGATTTTTACCGACAAGTTTTGCTATAGCCGGTCACAAATACTAACATTTGATCCACCCTCCGCAAAGAGCTACATAGGGATCATACATGTTATCACACTGGTTCAGTGATACCACCTCTATAAACAAAAAAGCAATCTATATAATAATATCAAATGAGCTATCAAACAAGCTAATTTCCCCCTTCAATGTGCCCCACTCTCTCCCACCTACTAATATGAATATTTGATCCGCCCTCCGCAAATAAACTATGTCAGGAATATAGATTACGTGGGTGCAGTTATCAGAAAATACACAAATGTTGCTGTTATACAAAGCAAACAAAATCATCTTCATAAGGAGGCAATTTACTCACTATTTGGGTTAATTATTAGTAATTTCTAAAAATGATAACCTCAAAATGAAAACAATGAAAAAAATGAAAAAAATATCCCTTGTATTTTTGGCCTAGTTTACAAAATAAATGGAATTATTTTTCTAAATGTGAAGCCCACATACCGTTTGTTTTTAGACAAACATCACAGCTTGTATAAAACACATCCTTGTGAGGGGGTAAAATGCAGTCATCAACAGATACAAAACAATTGAAAGCAAATCTACATTTTGAAACAATTATGGGCTAATATACAATTGGGAGTAAGACACTAAATAATTTTGTCATTTTGTTTCAGAAGGGTTCAAGAAAAACAAATGTGAGCTAATGACAAACTAAGTGTACATTTTGAAAAAGCACATTCAAGCATCATTGAATTATAACTATTAGTTTTTAGTGACAACTTATACAAGTTTTTGTAACTAAAACTGTACTATTCCCTTTAAATTCTAGTGAACATTTTGAGACGATTTGAGAATGTCTACACATCCCTGATGGACCTTTCTAGAACCTGAATGTACAAATTATTGTAGAAAAAAGTATAGAGAGCACAATAATGGATCGACATCCCACGACCACCCATCAACCACATCTCTACCTTACACATGTGCAACATGATCAAAGGGGCTCACGTTAGGGGGGTAGTCAGAGATAGAAGATAGTGGCAAGGAAAGAATTGATTTTTAATTTTAGGGGGCTACTTTTTCAATCTGATGGATATCACAAAATATTTCCCATAATACCCCATGGTAATGTTAGGGGCTACCTACTCATTTCAGGGGGCTATTTTGAAAATTAGGGGGCAAAGTCACCCTCAGCCCCTGAGTATTTCCTACCCTGGATAGTGGACGACAACACAAAGTGCTGAAGTATGGTGGGATCAAAGGGGTTCATGTTAGGGGGTAGACATAGATGGAAGATTGCGGACGACAACGCAAAGTGCTGAAATATGGTGGGACATAATTACATCAGCCTCTGGCATTCTTTGGGGGCAAGGTTTTAGGTGCATGCAAGGACGAAGCAAGGGAATACAATACGTTCAGACACAGATATGTCAGGTTCTTGGGTTTTTCGATTAAAAGAGTATAGGATATCAGAACAAAGCTGCAAAATAGGGGGGGGGGGGGGAGAGAACATGTGGGCGAAGAGAAATTTAGGACCAAAATACCTATGGGGGCTTCTGAAATCACACAAGAGCCCGTGTCAACTATCACTAACCTCAATGCAAAATAAATTGCTAGTTCATTACCCATGGATGCATTCTGGAAAAGCAGCCCACTAGACAAGTTTCTTTGCTCAATTTCATGATTTCAAATAATATTCTGATTCAAAAGGGAACCCTTAGCTTTCAATACGCTGGCACAAATGGCCAAATATATGAAATGAAAATATATCACACTCCACATTCCACAGTGCAGGAAAACATAATTATGTTAGCCATGCTTGCGTTCGTGGGACAAACATACCATGGGAACATATATTTTAATTTATTCAAAATAATATTCTGGGTCTAAGAAGAGCCTTCATTTTCATCACACTATCGATCCTAGCAGAATCTTCATAAGAGGCATACATGACCATATATTCCCTTGAGCAAGTTAAAGGGACTTAGTAACATTGTTCAAAATCCTCAAAATCCAATTGGAATTCTAGCGGTTCCCTCATACCTTGTTGTATTCATGTTAACAATAAAATCATGGGACAGGTTTCGTTTTTTTCAAATTTCCCTTTCGTTAAAAAGATATGTACGATTGAAGTGTTCAGATGTTGAATAATCCAGTGCAATGAGTTAGTGAATATCACTTTGCTTTTTTGCTCATTACTCGGCCATATAACGTCCATTTAACTTGAAATTTTCACACAACACCCAGTGGACATATCAGATAACAACAATATACATTGTATCAACCACCGATCACTTTTTGCACATGTCAACAAAGTTACTAGATCCCTTTAACATAATTATATTAGCCTCACTTATGTTCTTGGGACACTCGTACCACGAGAACATAATACATACCCAACGGAGTATGATGCAATGCAGCAACATGCAGTGAAGCACAACTAACAACAGCTTCTGGCATTCCCAATGAAAAGTGTGATGACCTACAGCTATAACTATAGCATACCTTCTCCTTGCCCTTGGGTCTCTCAATGCATGGGGACAGTTGCGTAACTAGGCGGGTGGGGTGGGGTGGGGAGGGGGTGGGGGCCTGTGCCCCCAATAGTTGTGAACAAATAATAGAATACATAAGGGGAAAATTTTTCAAAAAACAAACAAACATAAGGTGTGCCTGACCACACTAGGCAACTGCATAGGGGAAATGCAGAGGAAATGCTATATTTTCTATCACCACCATGGAGTGATGACTGGCTTTCAACAGTTACAGATTGTGTGCTTAATCTTTTTTTCTTAAAGGCTGCCAGTCAACTTATGATCCCTATTTATTGTGTTAACACTTTGAATGCCAGGGATTTTACAGTTCAATGGCGTTTGTGTGTATAGCGTGGTGCAAATATCGCAAATAGTGCAATATTGGCACTCAGTGTGTTAAATGACCACATCTCAAACACATGCCTGATGACCTAGGGACATGCTATTGAATTAACCCATTCCTAACACATTACAATTCATGATTACATGGAATCCAACTTGCATCAATTACCTGTTGCTATGTTGGGTAAATCTTGGGCAAACTTTCATGTTGCATGGGACCACCTAATATGTTAGCAAATTAGTCTATTAGATCTATTAGATCAACCCTAGTGGTTTTAAATAACACAATTTATTGTTTTATCACATTTATTTTCTATATTGGAATTAACAAAATATATGCATTACATAACCAAATATGACGAGGTAATTTAACCTATTGATGACTGGCCCAGGAAATAGTTAGGATTTGGTCTACGAACAATGCATGTTATACCGGAATTTAATAGCCTTGAACCATTTTTTAAATATCATGTAAGAAAAAATATGTTTACTGACATTTTAAAATTGGACTCGTATATAGTGTTTTTATCTTAATTAAGTTTTGAAAATACATACACATCCGAAAATGCAATCTGAGTAATTAAATTGACTCATGATAATGTGTTTTACTCATTATGCCTCTGGAATGAAAGTAATGTTCTTATAGAAGCAAGCACATCCCATGAATAAAAAGGTTTCTCATTATACATTTATATGAATCCCCTAATGCATTACAATACAAAGATACTGGGACTCTTTTTGCTACATAAAGCCCAGGTCACATATCACCGGATAGCGTAAACGAATGCCCGACAGAGAGCAACATTTTCAATCCATTCGTCTCCGTTCACATGCGTTTCTTGTCCGCTCCTTGCCAGGCGATGTACGTTGCTCTATCCAGAGGAATATTTTGTGCATGTAGTATAAATGGAGACAAATTTCACCACCAGATAATTTAATTTTGCAAATTTTCTATTCGTCGGGCATCCGTTTACGCTATCCGCTGATATGTGACCGGGCCTTATACCATACATTCATGAACTGTGGGCTGACCTTTATGTATGATGGAAGGTGTATGAAACATGCATGCAATGTTCATCAGCGAAAAATAATGGAAATGATCGTGGTTTACTAACTCACCCACCCCCCTGATTAAAATTGAAGTGGTATGGAGATTAAAGTCTATATCGTTAATGCGACACAGGCAGTGCAGACATGCCTTTAGATGGAAATTGGGGAGATTAATGAATGGAGGCTTAATCTCGCAGACATCGCTATGGCGATACCGTGCACATCACACCCCAAGGCCAGTCTATGTATGCACTCAATTAAAAATTGATGCGAGGTGTGTCTGAATCATAAGCAGACATTGGCATTATGAACTCTGGCTTTAATATATATATCGCAGTGGATAACATAACACACACCTAGGTGGCCTTGGGTGGTTTTTAGCCAAATGAGTTGAGATGATTTTACACTTCATATTCATATTTGTTCCCTTGTATATTATGTAGTCAGAGCAAATCTGCTTCTATGTGTAAATAAGGTTTTCATGGATAAATATGACTTTTCAAATGGTTGTCATAATAGGAGCTAGATCCAGTCTCAGTGGAACCACCATCTAAACAGAGTCTGATTTTAATGCAGGCATGCCTGACAGGTAGCACATACAAATGATTTTATTCTATTCTCTGAAAAACTTGCCCATTAGGGACATGCTTTATGCACTTCTTTCTTAAATTAATCATGTATTTTTTTGTATTTTTGTTTGTTTGCTTGCTTGCTTGTTCATTAAAGTAAGTTATTTAATATGGATGGACTGTGTTTTTTAGTGAATTTCCTCAGAAATCAGGGAGATATATCTATCAAATGCATACAACCTAATGTGAATAATCTTTCAAAAATCAAGGAGATTGGCTGATGGGATGAAATCTGAAGCAATAATCTTGGTCTATTTTCAGGAAGTCTTCTGCAAAATCAGGAGGACTTGGCAGCTCTGCATAGGCAGGGTCTTAACAAGAGGCGTAGGGAGGGGAGCATGGAAGGGGGTGGGGAGGGTGAGGGACTATCTTGAGATGGGTAACAGTCATCACGACAAGGACAATAAAAATAAACAGTCAAAATTAAAATAAGGGTTATTCCTTTCCTATTCCATTTATTTATTTCTCATATACGATAAGGGCAGGGATGGAACCATAAATAATAATAATAATAATAATAATAATGGATACTTGTATAGCAGGTTCCGTCTTTCGACGCTCCCGGCGCTTGAGGGGAAAAAAAGATTAAAATTGGAGATGGGAGCTCTTTAAACCAAAATATTACGACTAATTTGGATTACTGGGATTTACTACTAGATATATTTGCAATTACGACTTTGTTTGTTCACATGTATGTGATGTACACGGCCAGAAGCTCTATTCATTACGTTTATTTGAGAGATCTTACATTCTATAAAAGCACTAAAACCAGGCTTTTAGGACACTAAAAGGTCTTGATCGTCCCTCAAATGACCTTACAAATCAGCTTTACGTGGCATGTGAAAGCCATAGCCATAGTGACTGCATGATTGAAGTTTCAGGGCTAAATACTCATCCCCATCTTCCATTAAAAAAAATCCAATTTCTTCAATTAAAGATATAATTGCACACTGGTATTATCAAACTGCTTTTCCATTAAAAAAATATGTTAGATTTGTTCGAGGTGGTTTATATTGTGGTAGATTTGGGATTTTGCATCTTTGTGAGGGCTCAGGTAAATGTCTATATTTGAACATTTTTGCAGCATTCTTGCCGTTCCATGGGATTTCATGAGATTTGGTTGAAATCTATCTCGCAGAACTCAAGATTATCTCGAAGTCTATCATGAACAATAATCACTGATGATTCTCTTTTTCTTCTTTTCCTTCGCATCTTTTGCAGAACGACAGAGAAAATCTAGTATAAATAGCTTCTCCGCTTCTGACTGACAAACACACACACAAGGATCTGCCTAGTTTGTTGTATTTTTGTCCAAATTAAAGTAGGTATGTGGCTACTGCCGACAGCTTGTTAGTCCTACTTATTGATTTATACCGCGTGTGAATATAATTCAATTGTAGTGTAGGCCAGTGCAATTCAGCTTTTAAGAATGCCAAGGCCGATTTAATCCACAGTTTGAATCAAAGCAAGGACAGTTTAATAAGCGCTGATCAATATCCCGTACATGTATATGTATACGTATATATCAACCATTCTCTATTCATGGGGAATTTACGCTCAGAAAAGCTGTCAAAATCTGCATAATTTATCAGCGCCACTCTCTAGCTTTTTATCAAGGCTATTTTCTAGTTTTCCTTTTGGGGGACTTTGCAGTCAGTTTGATTTTAATGACCAACAGAACATAGTGAATTCTAATATAGCATATATATATATACATTTATTAAAGGGACTTAGTAACATTGTCCAAATCCTCAAAATAATTTGTTCATTCTAGCGGTTCCTTCATACCTTGTTGTATTCGTATTAACAATAAAATCATGGGACAGGTTTCGGTTTTTCAAATTTCCCTTTCGTTACAAAGATATGTACGATCGAAGTATTCAGATAAGAAAAACTCCGGGCGAGTTTTTCTTCTGTGTACAAAGTGAGTGCAGTGAGTTATTGAATATCACTTTGCATTTTCGCTCATTACTTGGCCATGCAATGTCCATTTGACTTGAAATTTTCACACAATACCCTGTGGACATATGAGATAACAATAATATACATTGCATCAACCATTCATCACTTTTTGCACATGTCAACAAAGTTACCAGATCCCTTTAACTCATTATTACATTGTATCAAAATCCAAATTAAGGTGTATCGGGTGTTCCCCCCTGTTTGGTTACTTTGTAATTTATTCCATTGTGTACAAATATCCTCGATCCAAATTCATGCAATTACTTTTCACATGCAGTATGCAGATTACTATCACTAATTAGGCAGACTATATGCAATTACGTGTGCTTGTGCTCATAAATAAATATGTGCAGACATGTGTATGTTTGGGTTTGCATCAGTGCACAATGTGTATGTTAATGAATGTGTGTCTATGTGTGCGTGTTTTCATGTGTGCGTGTGTTCGTGCGTGCGTGTGTACGTGCTTGCGTGCGTGCGTGCACATGTGTGTGTGCGCGTTTGGAAAAGTGCATTCAAACATGTATGCTATGCAGGCGTGTAAATATTCACTGATTTAACAGTGAATCATAACAAAAATTTCCTGTCAGATAAAAGCACACAGTACAAAAAAGAAAAGAAAAGGGAACCTTCATATATCTAGAGTAGATGTAGACTGATTGCAATGCACATATAGAATGTGGGCTTTGCATTTAGTTTACTAATTCACATAATCTCCCTGGTTATTATTTCATGTTGCTGCATTACCAAAGGGTATTGTAAATAAAATAAAATGAGTAAAACAATTTCTGATTAAAAAAAATAAATAAATAAAATGGAATATTATATACTAATTGAAATATCTTCGGTTTAATTAAGATATACTTTTGAGATAATTCTGAAGCTATAGTGTTACATTTTTAACCATTTGAACAAAGTAAAAATACACATAGTTCTAAAAAAAATTGTACTCAGAATATAAAACAAACAAATTTCTGATTCAACTTTTTAAAGAAATTGATGAAGGATGGGGAATAAAAGACTACATTTTGTAAAAAATAAGAAAAAACCTAATACTTTTTTTCTTCAAAGTGCTAGAAAAGGTCTCCTGCGAAAATGTAACCCATTTAGAATCACATAAAAATACTCCATTTCTTACGGCAAATTTGGTTGAAAACTAATTGCATTGAAGACTGGGAGCAAAAGGGGGAAATTATTTTTGACAATAATAACAAAAAAAGAAGAAGGAATATAAGATAGAAAGCTTAAAGGGACTTAGTAACATTGTCCAAATCCTCAAAATAAAATTTAAATTCTAGCGGTTCCCTCATACCTTGTTTTATTCATATTAACAATAAAATCATGGGACAGGTTTCGGTTTTTCAAATTTCCCTTTCATTACAAAGATATGTACGATCGAAGTATTCAGATAAGAAAAACTCCAGTGGAGTTTTGAAACCGTGTACAAATGAGTGCAGTGAGTTAGTGAATATCACTGACTTGAAATTTTCACACAATACCCTGTGGACATATGAGATAACAACAATATACATTGCATCAACCATTCATCACTTTTTGCACATGTCAACAAAGTTACTAGATCCCTTTAAAGCAGTAGAGCACTCTAATAGTCAGTTGCAGTATAAAGCCATTATACTTTCTATAAAGATAAAAAGAGAAGTTTCATGCCAGTTGTGCTAGGGCAATGGAACAGTGATAATCAAGCAGTAATTGGCACCTCAAGTGTGTGCACTCTTAACACATGTGGTCTAGACATATGGTGCTGCTAAGCCACCTTGTGTGCTAAAGGAATATTGGTATATATTTGCAATCGGTAGGGGGAAAAACCATTAATGCCTTGGCCTACGGGCGAAACGTTTCAGTGGCCGTTTCGGCAAACGAAGTCCAAGGTAACGTGATGCCCATGGGGCTGACGCACCGATAACAGACCCGAGGAACGTGTGTGTAGATGTCTGCCTCACCACAAATCAAAACATACCCCATTAAAGCTAATATAAGGAACTCGCTGAAGAATTTCATTTGGATCGATATGGCCTCAATAGCATAGAACCTGGTCATTGGTGGGCCTTCTATTAAATATATTGGGACTTCAGAATCTAGTAGGGAACAGGTTAACCCATTGCCTACTGGAACCTGGTGGGTTTTGTATTAACTCTAGATGGGGATTGCAAAATCTTGTAGGGAATGGGTTACTAAAAGACAACATTTTTGCAAATCACATTTCATAATAATGATAATGCATTCTCTGATATGGAGATATGGGACACTGATATAATTGTAATTTTTGTTTGTTTGTAATTATTCAATATTTCACAAATGCCAAAAATATTTTGCAAAACAACTTTAGCATATTGTGTACAAATTAATTATTTAGGCAATGCAGACACCAAAACAAGAACAAATCAGGATTTGGGAGATTTGCAGATAACCAAAACTTGCTGATTACCTTTAACTCATGGCGCAGCAGGAGTGCGCTATACTGCCACATGCTCGCTTTCCTTTCACTCGGTTGCAGAAATTGCTCCTCAGAAAACCCAGATAAATCTTTCAGGTGTTATGGAGTTGAATTATTCACACTAGAGCTGTCACAAGCAACATTCCATCACACATGTTTGCATAATATATGTGACTGGATATAGCAAAACCCTGCACTTGTCAGTAAAAACTAAAAATTATGATTTACAAGCCATGAGAAAGGCTCTTCACAAGCTTTCATTTGATGCCTTCTTCTGTTCATAAGACAATATTTTGCAAAGATACGATTGTTTCAATTTTACTAACACAACTCTTAAACATACATTATGTGATCTCAAAATGCCCATTTCTTTGAAAAAATGAAATACCAGCAAGAGCAGAGCTTTGCTATATATCTAGTCATGTATGCTTTGCTTGCCTAAAAGTGTATTGAAATTTAGATGATCAAGTAGTATGAGAAAAGAGGAAAAGTGCCAGAAGATTCCATCTTTAGGATATCCTCTTGGAATTATAACCCATTTTTACCAACATTTGGCTTTCAATGGTTATTCCCTTAATACATGTATATTTGTATTGTTTTAATGCTTGAATAAATTAAATCAAACTGACATCTTTTAAATCCATTTCTACTTCAAAAGAAAGGTACAATTTCTCTTTTCAACAGGCCCATATGTACTGTAGTATTTTATGTGAAAACTGTCTAATTATCTAAGGGGGTATACATCACTGATGAATATTAAATAATAAAGGGAATTATTTTTATTGCAAATAGCTGATTTCTTCACAAAGTATAAGATTAAATGATATGGTATGTTTATTTGTTCTCATTTTCTGATGGAACAAATTATTATTTTAAGTATGTTGCTTATCAAAACAAAAAGCATTATCTTCATTTCATGCATAATGATTGGCTTATTATACAAATGGCTTTTTCAAATGAGCCACATATGAGAGAAAAGAGCGAGGGGGGAACGATAAAGAGAAAAAAGAGGGGGTTGAAATGAGACTATGCAATCAATAGAAAAAGAATGACAAGGCGATAGCCGTAATTTGTCTCGCCCACTGAGAACAATATCAATGTTAATAATACTTTAACATTAAATTTAACCACAAACGTGTGGTATGTGCCCCCCTCAAGCCCAAGCACCTGTAGTTTACGCCACTGCTCTCACAGAGTTAAGAATAATTACCGGTACAGGGCATGCGCTTAGCGGTGGCCCGGGTGCCAATGGCCACCTGAAATTTCATTTGGTCACTAGAAATAAGCAATTGGCCACTAACTAATTAGGTTCTACAACACACAAGTCTATGGTAAGAATATAGTTGATGTGAAATTTTGGCCACCTGATAAAAACAGGGGGAAAGCCCTGCCGGTATATAAATAATGGATGCTTCCACAAAGTTCATAATTGAGAACACTTGATTGAAAATATTACAATATATTCAGCAATTTCATGAGTCTTCTTTCTCGATCATCCCTGCAGATTAACTCGTCAGGCCGATTTCCGACATGCTGGAATCCACCTCTACGTTGCATGAGCCAAAAACCTATTACGGGGGCTAAATTAGATATGTCTAATTCGGGGTAAATATTCATGGGAGCGGGGGCGATGGAATGATGGGACGGAAATGGAATCTGTATCCCTGCATGATACTTAAGCTTAAGGTGTCTATGACCTTTAACTAATGTAGCTCAGGAGAAATGCCATTTTTACTTTATCGAACCTTAACCCTTTCAAGTCTACACAAAACTAATATGCATTCTTCAAGACTATTCCATTTTGGTATAACATGCGTTCTTCATAGACCCCAGCCTGATTACTTTCCAGACCAGTCCTAAAGGGGTTAAATGTTTGCATGTAATAAGCTCATCTGCATTATTATTTTCTTCCCACAAGGAACGTTATGTTGTGTAATTTTGACTAAAAATCAAACCCATTTACTGATAATTAATTGCCTTGTAACAAATCTTTTGCTGATTGGTGAAAGGTAACATTTCATTAGAAATAAAATGTTTGTGGCCTGGACAGGCAACTTGATTTGTTTTCAAACTAACAATGACATAATTTGAAAAAATGTTTTGAGAAATAAAATTAGTGAGAGTTTGAATAGTAAAAACATCACAAATGAAATCAGATTTGGGGCCAGGCAATGATAGGTTTTGTTTAAAAAGTGATCCATGTACTTTGTTAGATATTGCCAAAAATGACATTTGAGACTTCGATCCTATACCAAAATTATTGTAAGATATGTCTGACTGAATGATGTGTGAAAGTTTCATTAAAACGAACACTGCTTTCCTGGTTAAAAAAAGCAAAAATTTGCGTCAGATTTTACAACAAATTCAGGGTTCTTTGCCATAGAATCGAACGTGACCTTTATGACCGTCTGTAGACGGTCTTGATCTGAATGATTTTCAATGAAAGATATCTTCATACTAAAGGGACATTTGAACAAATCTAACCATATTTTATTCTTCTCTTGAATACCACAAGCTAAACAGCACGGTAGAAGAGAATAGTGCTGAGTCAAATCAAATATTTTGAGTTTCGAATATGAGTCGTGTAAAAACGGTCGGATATCGAATATTCGAAAAATTTATTTTAAAAAAATTATTGTTTTATTTATTTATTTATTTTTATTTATTTTTTTGTTTATTTATTTATTTTTTTAAAATAAATTTAAAAAAAAAATATTCTGTCCGTTTTTTCAATTAGAATCGGCAGTACAGTGTGATGTTAGTGTACAAACTGCTGTCAAGATGAAATACTTTGATATCTCATCATAGATTCTTCTAAATTTGGCACTCACTATACCACTTGTATATTAATCCTCTTACCTTTGGTTTATTATTTGTTTTGTTTATTTGTAATTTATGTAAAATACCTTAACTTTTAACTTTAGCAATAGATAAGCAGGGTTCAATGTGCCATTTTCTGATCGAATCTATCGAATGGGGATTACAAAATTAAACGTGGGGAAAAAAAAAAAAAAAAAAAAAAAAAAAAACAATTTTTGTTTTTTCTTCTATTTTTTTCGGATATTCGTATCCAAAAATTTGTATTCGGTATCCGACCTTCACGGTCGGATATCGAATAGCCGTTCGATTTGACTCAGCTCTAGAAGAGAAGTGTGTAATAATAATAATAATAAATTACATTTATATAGCGCATCATATGAATAAACATCTCTATGCGCTTTACAGGAATATATTACAACAAATTACAGTAACAAAATTATCATAAACATATAAATCGAACTTACATACACATAATTATACACATTTTGGAATTGCATCATTGTCCTATCTAAGGGGGTGTAAGCTCAAAGTAATTTTCGTAGAGTTAGACAAAGTACGTGGATAACTTTAATCAACAATTTCAAGTACTTTCCCTAACTAGGCCAATAGCATAAAAAGATAGCAAGGCTCTTCGGAGTATCCATCATATAATGCAACAAAGTTATTGTAAAGGTTAATGCCTTGATGGCTACGCAAAGAACCATGACTCCCAACAAAGGCCTGAAAATAAACCTGTAACACAAGTTGATGCAACACAATACAATCATCTCAAGTGACAACTATCCTCCATCGCATCTACAATAACCATTATCTATCTTCCTTTCATCTCAAATGCGGCTCTCAGTTTCACATCTCCATCCCAGATTCTTTTCCCCATCGCCCTTTCCACAGTTTACATCTAATGGCCTAGTCCCACTGCACGGTTTCACCCTTCTGATTAATATCTGTTTGATATCCAGACGGTTCTAGCAGATAGTGGCAGGAAACGACATGATGCGGACCAAGTTCGGAACGGACTACTAGGATACTTTTGATTTGGCTCTATTTCCGATGTCCGTTTGTATTTCGTTGCTTGATACCGTTTCGCCACATTTTGGTCGGATAGGAAAAGGGTAGGAGAAACGGTGCAGTGGGACTAGGCCATAACATAATATCCCGTGTCTTATTATCTCCCTCCCTCCCTCCTGTTCTACCCAAAACAGATGAAAGTTTAAAACTTTTAAATAGGTCTCAAATGCCACCTTTGCAAGCAAACGTACAGTCTATAAATATTTGAGAAGCAGGGCACATTTGAATGATTGCCACAGATAAATAGCGCCGTGCTGTAGATCATCATGATCATCAATTTTGCCATCTGTAGATAAATGCAGTATGCAGTAGCGAGAATTCATTTGATACTTGGAATTCAATCATTTGTGATGATGAATATCATAATTTGCAACTTGTCCCTGTTTTCCACAAGTTAATGTCACCTACTTATTATCTCATTGATTAGAATACAAGTTATTTGGGTATTGATGAAAGCATTGATGCAAAATTAATTATAGTCATTAAAATCTTATTTAGATATTTTCTTCTATATAATGTATACTCAGCTTGCTCCAAAAGCATCCTGCAAGTTGTTAACTTCAAATCATTCACTTAAAATGTGTTTAAAACCAGAGGTGCTTGACTGCACTTAATAATTAGATAATTCCATGTGGGAAAGGATGTATGAAATTCCATATATTTCTCCCTACCCTAATGTAAATTTTAGGGGGATGCACAAGGCAAACTATCGGTCTACTGTTTTACTTCTTATAAATCTAGTCATTGCTATAAATATGTAAAATTAATGTATCAATCCTAGCCATACGTGTGGTTTACGGGTACACCATGTGAGATGGGTGGATTGGTAAGTCCTGAAAAGAACTATGGTAGTCCTAGGAAGGACTGTTGGTGTAGTTCTGAAAAGAACTGTTGATATTCTTTCTAGGAGAGTTCTAAAAAGAACTGTTGGTAGTCCTATAAAGGACTGTTGGGATAGTCCTGAAAAGGACTGTTGGTATTCTTTCTAGGAGAGTCCTAAAAAGGACAATTGGTAGTCCTAGAAAGGACTGTTGTTAGTCCTAGAAAGGACAGTTGGGATAGTCCTGAAAAGGACTGTTGGTATTCTTTCTAGGAGAGTCCTAAAAAGGACAGTTGATAGTCCTAGAAAGAACTGTTGGTATTGCGAGGAGAGGGTGGATGGTAGGAGAGACTCGACGTTTCGAATAGGTTGACTATCCGTCATCAGGACTACCATAGTTCTTTTCAGGACTTACCAATCCACCCATCTCACATGGTGTACCCGTAAACCACACGTATTATATACACCACCATGGAAACCGATACTTACAAGCAACATTCAATCCTAGCCAATTACTAAATACCAATTATTCCAAGAGTCAGTTTATTTCTTTTTGGTTGTTACAGAGCAAGTTAATGGATGACTGTGATTATTGTGAACAAAATAAACTTCATAATGATCAAGAAAAAACATTGAATTTATATTCTTTAAGGGGCTATCCCACTGAGAGGCGAACGTTTGCGAACGTTTGCGAATATAGCAAATTTGGGATTTCGCCAGGATTTGTTAAAGGTTGCAAAAGGTTCGTTAACGGTCGCAAACGGTTGCAAGAAAATTCGCGAACGGTTTTAATAGTCGCAAACAGTTTTTCTTGTCCGCGCAAAGAAATTTTGGACATGTTCAAAATTTCTTTGCGAATTAATTTTTTCGCAAACAGTTGCAAACAGTCGTAAGACGGTGTCGCTAACGTTCGCTAATGCTAGCGATTACATGACCATATGGTTCCTCAATGCAATCGACCCATTGAGCGGCGAATGTTTACGAACGTTTGCGAATTTTGGATTCGCCAACTTTTCTGACAAATGTTGGCAAAAATCAGGGTGGCAGAGGAAAACCCTGATTTTCGCTAACATTCGCTAACATTCGCTAACATTCGTCAGAAAAGTTGGCGAATCCAAAATTTGCAAAATTCGCTAACGTTCGCAAACGTTCGCCTCTCAGTGGGATACCCCCTTTACTGCTTCATACACATACAAACTACTTTAACAATTATTTCAAGTACTTGTTCAATAATTAATAGTGACACTTCACAATTAGTCGGCTATGAATTTGTTAATAAAATATTTGTACTAATGACAATGAACTAGTAATTAAAACAAATAAGAAATCTAAATTGTCTTTTTTAAAAGCATTGCATGTAGGCATAAAAACGAATACATTTATATATTTAATCTCATATTTCTTAACAATAAATTGTTAGCCACGAGCAATAATGATGCAAGAGAACTTCAAGTTTATCATGCTTTATATTCAATCCAATTTTTGAAATAATAATATTAACATCTAAATCTCAGTGTACCAGATGCAATTAATGAGGGAGGCATATCTGAAGCTTATCATACAAATTGAATTAAATTCTGTAACACTCTCATCCAAATGTCAGTGTAGGTAGGAGATGCAATTAATGAGGCAAGCATATTTTAATGATTATCATACTATTTAATCCAATTCTAAGATACTCTCAGCCAACTCTCGGTGCGCAAGATGCAATTAGCAAACGCTTTTAGGATGTATTAGTCTATATATATAATTCTCATAGATCTGCTTCCAATAATCCCATCATTTATTGATGTCCTAGTAGTTTACTCAAGCGGTTTAAGTACGACTATTATTGCATAATGCGTCATTACAAGAGGGACTAGGGATTCAAAGCGGGCATCCATGAATCTGTTCTCTCATCTCGTTTCAATGAATTACAAACAAATATTACTCTTTGCAAACAACTAATAAGAGAACTTACTTTCATATGAAGTACATTTTTTTAAAAAGTGAATGGGACAAAATTGTTGTTATCCCTACTCAGATCTTGTTTCTATGCATTCAAACTTTTACTCTTCTTCAAATCTAAACAGAAAACTTAATTTCTTGAGAAACTAATTTTCTTCAAATTGTTGTTATTCCTCTTACTTATATAAATTATTTGAATTAATTTCCATGGCAAACTTTGAAAACATACATGTTTCTGTTTGTTTACAGAAACCCTCATTACCTACGAAATAGGCAAAACTTTTTAAATATAGTACCATGATCACCAAAGAAATAATAACATATTTAACAATATTAGGTACGTACATGGAGTTTGTGTACATTAATAATTTACTTATTTTGTAATAGATGCTAATTATTAGTAACATCCAACATGTTAGTTAATCATTTCATTCTCTGCTACTCATGCAGTTAGGATTAACTTATTAGTAGGTGCATGCATGATTATGGTGCCACTTAAATATGCATTGTTTAATTGTATTAATATACTAACATGACAATTACTAACTTTTAAAAAAATAGTTATTGTCAGTTTAATGATGTCTAGATATTTACCTTTCCAATTAAAATAGCACAAAGAAAAGTAGCTATTCAAACATAAAATTACACACATGAGACTAACATAAGGGTTAGAAACGATAAGACAAAAGGCAGAAGAAAGTATAAAATAGCTCCGAGACATGATAAGAAGGAGATGAGAACTGAGGGCCAAAAGAGAAGAAAGATAGAAGGAAATATATTATGGACAAAAGGAGATGGGTTAGAGAGAAAGATTGTGAATCATGACGTAAGAGAGAGACATAAGAGAAGAAATCTAGTGAAAGAAGAAGAAAAGAGTTTAAAGAAGAATTCTAGACAGGCCTGGGGTGAGCAGCTAAATTTGTTTTTTACAAGGCTCCAAAAATGTTAAATATGGTTATTTCCAAAGTATACAAAAAAAGTGACATAGCACCCTCCTCTAACTGGACGGACAATGTCTGAAACATGATAAAGACGGAGAAAACTGAGAGCTGAAAGTGAATAAGGCTGAAAGATAGCTAACCATGGCAGAGAGAAGAAGAGGAAAGGCTACATTATGTAAAAGTATAAAACATGACCCAAAAAACGACGGGAGTTAGGAGGTGAAAGGGGAAACTTAAAGGGGGTCACCCCATCCTCCATCGTCCCTCCTTATAGATCTTCCACAAGCGAAGTGGGTCAGTTGATGGGTCAGTTGAGCCATTAAAGTGATCCATCAACTTTATATACTGTCCCAAAGTAATATTTGAAATTTCAATCATATACCAATTTCATTGTAAAATTCTTGAGAATGATATGTGAGATTTTCATAGGGAAAAAAATATAGGGAAAAAAGTATCCACATTCGGATACTATGGACAATTGAGATCCTAATTTGGAACGTCTACGGTCGAAAGGGCCAATAGATGCTTTCAAATTCAATCTTAAATATCTCCATAATTAGGGAGACATTTGAAAGATCAAAACCCATTTCATTCTTCTGTTACCATAACCCAAACAACAATGTACAAGAGAAGTGTGAAAGCTCCAAGTGAATTTTGTTTGAATTTAACAAAGTTAATGGATCACTTTCACAATTAATACATCTACTGGTGCATTGAGTACTCCAAAACAATTGAAAGAACTTTGCATCGCTGGTAGCCTGTGGCAACCTACTCGACGAACCAAGATATGTCAGTTTCTAATGAATCAAGAGAGCTGTGTTTATTTTAATGTTAACCAGTTCCATCCTGGGTCTCGCAAAATACCTAAGTTGGATATCACTAATTAAACAATAAATTGTTTAAATGTGTCATATTATGTCATATTAATCCATGGTTTAGACCACAGTTTTTTTCTCCATCTTGTAGGAATAACTGTCATTACATGACAAAATAGCTGAACAAAGATATACATTTGAATTAGTTCATTTTAAAATTTTTTTAAAGAAATCTTTATTGTTTAGTAGTTTTAAATGGTGCATTCTTTTTCTTATCTGGAAATGATGGAATGAACATTTAAAGCTCCATAAAAAAACCATTGGCAATTTAAACCATGTTTTAATTTTAAACCACCTTTGTGAATTCCAGCTATAGATTTAAAACATCATCCACAAACATCCAATCACATGCAATGGGTTATAATGCATGTTAACTTTCCAATTGGTAACGAATGTTGTCTCCAATCATTCCTGAAGATAAAATATATTAGCTTCTACTTGATCTGTTACTTTATATGTTAGTCTTCCCGACCCATCATGCATTGTTAATGATACCTGACATGCAAGAAATAAATCTCCCCCAGATTTATGCCTAGGTTAGCATCTCCAGCGGTTTAGTGTTAATGTTACACGATACATGTTAATGATGTTATCTATATGCAATGCAGAGGAAGGAGGGATACTTTACCAACTCCTGGTAGAAAGTCTAGTGTATGTAAAGCCGCCTCTTTTCCTGTTTGAGATTGACCAAGTAGTAGTGGGTTAAGTACATACATCATCTTGAATTATGACCAGAGAGAGATAGTTACAGAAGGAACAATATTACATGCAGTCTTGGTGATTGGTGACGATGTCTGCATGTAATTATGAAGACCTGCATGTAATTATGTTTTTTGTTATTCACTGCCTGTAACCTTTGCATAAAGAAAGAGCCCACAGAATAAACATTTTCGTAATGGAAAGAGGAAAATGATGGAAAAGCGTTCCTGTAACAATTATAATGGGCAATCATATTTGGGTACACATCATTTTACTTTAAAACATTTGCACGATAAATAGCATTCCACAGCAAGGCATTTAAAAAGACAGGGAGGATAAGGAACGCTTTAAGAATATGTCACAGTAAATACCAAATGAAACCAATATAATTATAATGAAACCAATACCAAATGAAACCAATATAATCTATTAAAACCTGAAAGAAAAAACAGACACTATTTTCCCAGAATTGATTAAAACAAAGCAATTTTGAGAGAAAAGGGCTTCATTGTGACATGCATGTAATAGATGTGATTATTTTACGGGTACAGTAAATGTCCATTGTGCATGGGAAATATGATAGTCATTTGATCAATTGCCTAACCAACATAGTGCACTAAATAGTAGACCCTTTGAAGTAGATGACCATTCATAGGCATTTTTTTAACCCCTTTCTTTGAAACATAATACATTATAGCAACCACTCTCTTTACAATACCAATAATAATTCCCCATACCTATTAAATAAACACATTAACAAAACACATTCCAAGACCGATTCATCATTGACCGTCGTACCATACGACAGAGATGCAAGTTCAATATTCTCCACATTTATTTCTCTGCGAATATAGCCTGCGGTAACAGGTTGGCGAAATTTGACCCAACGGTGAAAGTTATTCGATACTGGATATTTCATGTCTCAGGGTTCTTCTGATGTTATCTCCCATAGTGTCAGAGCTACCATAATGCAGGTAATCAATACATCTTGTACTTGTAGCCCACACAGCGTTTCGGTGGACAGAGATGCCTCCGCAACCAATATCGATGACGTGACTTGAATCCTAACAAAATATTTAAAAAGAAACGTCACAAGTCCACTATATTTGTATCTTGCTTGTACCATCACACAAGAGAATCATTGACGTGTAGAAAATGATTTCATTTTTATAACACGCATCCAACATATAGATTAGGACTCATAACATATTTCAAGAGTCAATGCTTGAAATCAAACTCTTTTTTTCTTGTGGTTCAGTCAGGCAAGTTAAACATAGGCTACAATTGTTTTGAATTTGTGTGGCCCAAAAGCTGAAATTAGTGGCCCCAAAGAAAAAACATTACAAATTGTGTTATATATATACAGTTGCCCATTCAGGCAAGTATTATTTCTAATTTTGGGAATGTTATGGATGTGAAAGATAAATAGAGCTAATATGTTTTGTACGTAGCTCCTAATCTTTAAACATAACTATCTCTGAAGTATCAAAAGTGACTTAATGCCCTTCTCCTTCTCATCCATGGGTTCAAGTCAAAGCAGGCCATGTTTACAACTTGTCACAATCAAGTTGACCCTCCTTTGGAAGTACTGACGTGTGGCAACGCTCAATTTTGTTATGCTTGTGGTCACATGTGAGGATGGGGAGGGGAGGGGGTGGGGACGGGGACGGGGACGGGGACGGGGACGGGGGGGGGGGGGAGCAGGCCTTCTTAGTCAAAGACAAATATTCAACTTCTGACCATACATATATGAACCACTGTGAATCTGGTATGGGATATTACAAGGATCAGTAAAACTGGGCATAAATTGTACAAATTATGCTTTCAAAATCCAGGATGATAATGATACATAGATTGTCTCTATTAACAAAAGTCTGCATACAGATCTATATAAGCCAATATAAAATAAAACTTCAATCTCACCCAACTTAGTCTACTTTTTGACTTAACCCATCTGTAACAAATTCATCCGTCTGCGATTGGTTTATACGATCTGCATGGTTTGGCTGGGCTTCATTCAAATCTCGCAGCTCCTGTACTAGGGTCTAAAATGCACTGCTGGGGGCTAAGACCCTCCCCGGGCCTGCACCTGAGCAAACTGCCACTAACATCATCTACGAGTGCCCCATCCTTCACCCACCTGGCAATCCAAACCCAAATTTAAAACAACTTGGGACTCCGATACAATTTATTATCCGATGGCAATTTAAACCCAAATTTAAAACAACTTGGACTTGCGGGATGTAGCGTAGAAGCTACGCTGCCTCATACGAAAGAAGAAAGAAGAAAGAAGAAGGGTCTAATTTCATCCCAAAGGCTATTACAAGAATCCAGGTTTCAAGATCAGTTTGTGCGTGTTTTCTTCGTTAGAATATCGATACATTCCTGGAAATGTATGATCATGCCCCAAACTTAGCTCAAATAAATCTAATAAGATAGTGTTTGTATGATGTGTTTGTTTGAACTAGAAAGGGTAATGTATCTATACAAGCACTATCTGATAATCATGTTTTGATGTATAAAGAGCCTGATGATCAAATCTAAGTGCTTCACCAAGCCTCCACACTATTCCTTTTGTCTACTTCCCCATTTGGGCGAGTAAAATAAGGAATTTTCAAAATTAACTTGCCAGCAAAGACACACATGTATTTCATACTGGCTAGCTTATATTAGGCAGACACAAATATATGCATGAGAATGATTGCACTTTCATCATTTCACAATTGCATTCTTATTTCTATGCATTTTTTATTCAGTATCTCATAAATTATAATGTCTGCAGTTGTATATTTTTTATTTCATAAGACATCTTAGTCTTTGGACTATACTGTCTTGTATTATATTCTCCAATAAAACTGAAATATCTGTATTTATATATCTACATGCTTCATTCATACTAGTTCCCCAATTATAAACCCTTGGCAGAAAGCTGCAATTGAAGGTAAAGAGTCCTGCTCAAGGAGACACGTGCTGGGACTGCAGGGCCATGAGGGGTGTTGCGAGGTGGGCTCATCTTCTCTCCAGGAGATTCTGGGGCTCTACCTTTATGTCTTGAGGGCTGTATTGCCAAGAGCACATGTGCCATGACTGCAGGGGTTGCAAGGTAGTCATTTAAATATCTTTTTAATGTGAGATGCTTAGGCTCAAGCTGGTACCTATAGGGCTGTATTGCCAAGAACACACAATCATGCCAAAACTGCAAAATGGGCCTCTTCTCTCCGTGAAATTCTGAGCTGTAGATTTATGTATTGCGGGCTATATTGCCAAGAGAACATGTGAACTATTTGTTTTCCCTTGCATCTATCAGATTCTATGCTTTAAAAAAAAGAAATATTGACTTATAAATTAGTTTTCAGAACACCTGCACTAGATGCGAAGGTATCTCCCTCCCCTAGTTACCACGGCAACGGCTGGGATGATGACATTCATGTCACGCATCGCTTTGTTTGCACTGCCTCCATCCATACCTAATGTTCTTATCAGGCGGCCCAGTTAAGTGGTAGGTTACTCAAAACGCCTTACCGCATTGAACACAAACATTGATTTGTGGAAGCGCATTTGTGTTAAGTATTCATTTAAGTTGTTTTATAATACTGTCAGGGATTATATTCAGCATCGTTTGGGCATAATTGCCACCAGCATGAAAAGTTTATGTTTTTCACTTTCCGTCTATTTTCAGGACACCAGCAACCTAAAATAATATTTTCCCCAGAGAGCAATTGGAATGTAGCCAGAGCCATCTGTCAAATACCTGCTTAGGATGCAAACACACATCCTTCCCCCTTGTCGGCATGGTAACGGATGATGATGATGACATTCATGTCACGTCTCATGTTGTCCTAACCCTCGAGGCTTGATCTACCCTCCCCTTCTTTCTATATTTTTGTTCAAAATCTCTCTGTTTGCCCCTCTGACTCTCAATCCCCCGAGAACAATCTATTTAAGCCTCTGCCACTACTGCCAAACGTCTCAGTGTCAACCTGTCCTCCCCAGCAGCCCTACCTCCTTATAGCAGAGACCAAGCGATCCCCTGTAGAGAAAAACAATGTTATATAGTATAACCTGTCTATAGTGCCCACTTTTCTTGTCTCTGGTTTGTGAATCTCTCTGTCAGTCTGACTGTTTGCTTGTCTGACTTTCAATCCGCCTCTCAGACCAATTTCTTTAAGCCCCCACATGCATCCAACCTACTCTCAAACCTGTCTGAGCAGCAACCTGTCTTTAGCAGCCTACCTGCCTATAGTGGCCACCAATAGTGATCCCGGCAGAGAAAATCAATGTTATCTAACCTGTCTATAGAGGTCACCTGTCTACAGTGGCCATTGTTGTTGTTTCCCCATAAGTGGATACTATACACAGGTTTGCATGTACAACTTTTTATGTGGTACACATTTTGAATGAAGAAAAAAACTGCTGAAAACTGGTTATCTACTAATTGCCTGTGAAATAAAACAAAAGTCAGTTTGGGGCCTAAGCTCTTCATCCTGGCAGAATCCTCGTCTGAGGCAAAATGATGGAAAATGTATGACTTTAGAGACTAAGACAGAAGGGACTGACGTAGGTTTGGAAGTGGTAGGTTTAGGGTGATGTGATCCATATCGAGAATCTTAAAGTGAGGCCTGTAAAGTGTCAGATATTGCCTAAAATGAAATTTGAGACTTCAATCCTGTACCAAAATCATTCTAAGATATGTCTGAATGATGTGTGAAAGTTTCATTGAAAAAGAACACTGCTTTCCTGGTTAAAAAAGCGAAAATATGTGTCAGCTTTTACAACGAACGTTTATGAGGTTTATGACCGTTTGTTAACGCTTTTGAGCTGAATGATAGATATCGTCATACTAAAGGGGCATTTGAAAAAATCTAACACTATTTTATTCTTCTCTTACCATAAGCTAAACAATACGGTAGAAGAGAAACGAGGAAACGTGGAGTTAGACACTTTACAGGCCTCACTTTAAGCCATTTAGGCTTGATCCTTGTCTCATGTTTCTGCTATTTGCCTATCTATCTATCTCTTCCACCTCCCCATCACTCTTCCTCCTCTCTCTATCTCTCTCTCCCTCTTCATCCTCTCTCCTCCTTTACCCTCTATCAACATCCTTTCCCTCCATCTATCTCTCTAATCATACATGTCTGCATACATGTCAAGGGTTTATATGCAAAATACAATACAGACAAATTTTACAATTTCAAAATAAATGTGATAAAACCTGCTTAAAACAATGAAAATGATAATAATATATGTATTATAACTATTTCTTCTCTGTCTTGTTTTGAGTGTATTTTCTTTATCTTTCGAAAGTTTGAGTGACAACTGTCAAGTAAGATGGTGGGTATCGTATCTGCCGAATGATATCTCTCAATAAGCTTGATGAGCAGAACTATATAGGCCAGGTTATCTTCTACATAATAATAATACTAATAACATGAATTTAAAATTATCCATAGAAATTACATATGAATAATGGTATTAATGCTCTTCTTTCCTTGGCCACTTTACATTTGTAATATATACATTGAAATAGTTTATCCAGCCTTGGGAATGAAAGAGTTAAACAAGACAGTATCATGTGGGGGAAAACTAGCTTCTTACCCTAGATAATAAGTAATCTACGCATGACATCAGGCTTTGGGATCGGATATGTAAGATGACAAGTTACCCTAGGGAGACACATTTCTATTGAATAAAAGCAACAATACACAGGGACAAACTTTGCAAGGCATTCGGGTGGTTACAACTTTAGATATTTCAAACTATTTCAGATTACAATTTATGACTACTGTAGTATGGACATTCAAATGCATCACATATGAGACTCTTGGAATGGGTAACATTATGTTAATACATTTATGCTAATTATAAGAAGAATGAGTTAGAGGGAAAGCTATATTACTTCATAGAAATGTACAAATGTATGAGTAAATACTGAGATAACATTTCAGGTGTTCCACATCTTGATAAGATTACACCAATAAATAAATCACTTTCTTTGATATAAGGACCATTACATTTTGAAAACAGGTTATATTATAACTGATTTGTTTAAAATTTGTATTTACATTTTGTATTTGGTTTGTTTGTTTGTTTGTTTTTGTTTTTGTTGTTTGTTTGTTTGTTTTTGTTTTTTGGGGGAGGAGGGTATTTCTAAACACATCTAGGCAAAAATAGATTAAGATTGTCGAGGAATTAAGATAAAGGGAGAAGATGGAGCAAGATAAAACATAAAAAGGATGAGAGAGAAAAAGAAAGAGTGGGAGAAGGAGGTGAGAGGTAGAGAGATCAAGATAGAAAGAGATAGAGAATGAGGGGGAATGAGACAGATATGTGGGAGAAGGGGTGAGAGGTAGAGAGATCAAGATAGAAAGAGATAGAGAATGAGGGGGAATGAGACAGATATGTGGGAGAAGGGGTGAGAGGTAGAGAGATCAAGATAGAAAGAGATAGAGAATGAGGGGGAATGAGACAGATATGTGGGAGAAGGGGTGAGAGGTAGAGAGATCAAGATAGAAAGAGATAGAGAATGAGGGGGAATGAGACAGATATGTGGGAGAAGGGGTGAGAGGTAGAGAGATCAAGATAGAAAGAGATAGAGAATGAGGGGGAATGAGACAGATATGTGGGAGAAGGGGTGAGAGGTAGAGAGATCAAGATAGAAAGAGATAGAGAATGAGGGGGAATGAGACAGATATGTGGGAGAAGGAGGTGAGAGGTAGAGAGATCAAGATAGAAAGAGATAAAGAATGAGGGGGAATGAGACAGATATGTGGGAGAAGGGGTGAGAGGTAGAGAGATCAAGATAGAAAGAGATAAAGAATGAGGGGGAATGAGACAGATATGTGGGAGAAGGGGTGAGAGGTAGAGAGATCAAGATAGAAAGAGAGAGAGAATGAGACAGATAGGTGAGAAAAGGGGGAAGAGAAATACAGTGAAATTGAGAAAAAGATAGAGAGGATAGACAAGAGAGGGAGGAGGAGATAGAAAGGAAGGAGAAAGAAGTGAGAGGGGAAGAGAAAGAGGGGGGGGGGGGGGGGGAGGTAAGTCAGTAATGGCCCGGTCAGATATCAACGGATAGCGGAAACGAATGCCCAACGAATAGAAAATTTGCGAAATGAAATTATCCGGTGATGAAAGTCGTCTCCATTGCTTTATGTACAAAACATAGAACAATGTACATCACCGGACAAGGAACGGACAAGAAACGCATACGAACGGAGACGAACCGATGGAAAATTTAGCTCTCCGTTTGACGTCCGTTTACGCAATCCGTTGATATGTGACCGGGCTATAAGGGACATGAATACACCTGACTGAGAGGTAAGTGGGTGCATGGGTGGAGATGCATGCAATTACAGTCCAGCACGAACTGGACTTTCTACAAATATTTATTGAGGGATCAGAACCTGCTATTTTTGGTAAGCCATCTCAGATACGGGTCGATGGGATTTCATCTAACCACAGCTCATATTCTAAGAATGACCATCTGCCTGACCGGTCATCTGGAGACATGTACAAATTATCTCCATTCATGGCAAAATTTGAATTAACCAATTGCCCATGGGAAACAGAATGGGCCATGTAATACATGTATAGGAATAACAATATCTTGTCGACTACAAGTTAAGTAAGGGCTCTTGTTTGGGTTCTTTGCATCTACGGCCATCCATTGATGGTGATTCAATTTTGGCATATTATACATACTGTATGTATCAGCCTGAGATAGTTTGGCGCACAGTCTTCTCTGGAGTTTACCTGTGTATGGATATTTGTTGTAGTAGCTGATATCGGTCACATACATAGATGTCATTGATTTATGAACTTTTCCAAGGCATGGGTGAGAGCCCTCAAGAAAGGTCAAGCTTTAGGGGGAAATTCAAAGAGCACATGTGTGGAAATGGGTCGACAAACATGTACTGAACTTGAAATGATAACAGAATGTGGGGATGCGAGCATTTTATCAATTGGGATGAAGTATATGTAACCATATTTTGTTCATCTTGTTTTTATTTTCTTTATTATAGAATAAAACAAAGAGGTCATCATATTGCAAGGCAATGGAAACACCTTTCAAATGTGGTTGTACAGTGGCCTCTGATTAATAGGTTTAAAGGGATACACCTGTTTACTTTGTACTCAGTTATAAATTCATCCTTTAGAGAATTCTCCCTTTGAGAACACTTCAATCATAAATATCTTCATAACGAAAGAGAAATTCAGAAAAAAATAAAACCTGCTCCATGTTTCTACTGGTAATACCATAACAAAGAGGTATGTTAGAACCGCTAGAGTTCTAGGTAAGTTTTGTGGATTTCAACAATGCCACTAGATCCCTTTAACCCATCAATGACAGTGTCCCACATATTTGTGTGTTGGTGGTCCTACACTTCAGCATGAAGATACAAAGTTATATGAAGTGTACAAGGAGAAAGAGCATAAACTTCTCTATTTTTAGAGCCCTATTTTGTTATTCTACCTGTTTTAGTTATTTTTTAATGATTTTTATTATTGCATAGATCGCTATAATTTAGGAAAATCCTTAAAATGGCAACACATTGTGATATTTTCATATCAGATTTCTGCATTCAAATTGGCAACTTTGCAGTACAGTCACTTCATATTTGTCTTAAATTGTAATTACTAAATATTTTCCACCTATTTTTATGTCATTAAAAGGTCAAACAAAGTGACCACCTGTCTATACATACCTGTTAGACAAGTTATATTGACCCCAAGAAAGCAGTTAGAATTTAAATGAACCTGATTCTGAATTCATATCACCTCCAGATATCTTGCCTACTCTTGGATCTTTTTTTAGACATGTCATATCAGCCACTAGAATCACCATGCTGGTACACTTTAAAGTCTCCACCAAAATAAGATACAATGACATGTTAATGCTAAAACTCGTATAATTTTATACCTTTCTTTAAAAACACAATAACATTAGTAATTATACATAAAAATCAAATTATAATTACCAAGACTGCTGTATCTTTCAACTGTGCCCTTCTATAAGTCTCCAAACAATCACTTAGACTCATGATTAGAATCATATCAAAATCCATATTGAAACAGAATACCCTTCTACAAGCATCCCCTTGGATCAGTAAGAGAATACAAAAATAAGACAATGTTGAAACTGCACTTTCTTCATCCTTACCCTTATAAAAGGATCCCTCTCAAACCAATCAAAGAATCAAATATGACAATGTTAAAACTGCACTTGCTTTAAAGGGATCTAGTAACTTTGTTGACATGTGCAAAAAGTGATGAATGGTTGATGCAATGTATATTGTTGTTATCTCATATGTCCACAGGGTATTGTGTGAAAATTTCAAGTCAAATGGACATTGCATGGCCAAGTAATGAGCAAAAATGCAAAGTGATAGTCACTAACTCACTGCACTCACTTTGTACACAGTAAGAAAAACTCCACCAGAGTTTATCTTATCTGAATACTTTGATCGTACATATCTTTGTAACGAAAGGGAAATTTGAAAAACCGAAACCTGTCCCATGATTTTATTGGTAATACGAATACAACAAGGTATGAGGGAACCGCTAGAATTAAAATTATATTTTGAGGATTTAGACAATGTTACTAAGTCCCTTTAACCACGTCCTTCTGACAGCCCCCGAACCTAATCAGTTAAATGTAAGATTAGAATCATAGTGAAATATTAAAACTTATACTGTTGACCTTCCCCTCCTAAAAGGCTACTCTTTCAATCAGTAAAAGAATCAAATATGACAATGTTAAAACTGCTCTTACTTTCAACGTGTCTTTCTTCAAGGCCCCAACCCTAATCAGTTACATATAAGATTAGAAGCATAATAGTACAATTTTGAAATCTTGAAACATATTACCCTTCTAACAGGCATCCCCTTGAATCAGTAAAAGAATCAAATATGAAAATTGTACAACTGCTCTTACTTTCAACGTGTCCTTCATTAAGGACCCAACCCTAATCAGTTACATATAAGATTAAAAGCATAGTACAATTTTGAAATCTTGAAACATATTATCCTTCTAAAAGGCACCCTCTTGAATCAGGAGGATAAGAATCAAATATGACAATGTTAAAGTTCTGCTTTTACTTTCAACGTGCCCTTCTTCAAGGCCCCAACCTTAATCAGTTAGATATAAGATTAAAAGCATAGTACAATTTTGAAATCTTGTAACATATTACCCTTCATAAAAGCATCCCCTTGAATCAGTAAAAAATCAAATATGACAATATTACGACTGCTCTCGCTTTCACCGTGCCCTTCTCTAAGGCCCCAACCTTAATCAGTTAGATTCATATCGTAGGTGACGCAAACACCGAGGCACTGTGTTTACATGTACCTCTGCCTTTGTTTGGTGGAGAAACAAGTCGCACCAGCAGATCAGAACCTTCGTTTGATATTTATTCATTATCCCATGAGCACGTAGTCCATAATTTGCTTGATACGGCCCTGTCTCCAGTATGTTGTTCAGTCTGTTTAATAACCCCTTCAATTCTATATACTGTAATTCTCCATAGGGAGTGTAATAAGAGTGAATGTACATAGCATACATACTATACTGCCCTATTCTGACAAAAGGAAGCAACTGACAATTTTATGGATAGTCTTTTTACTTGTTTTGGGGTAATTGAGATAATCTCTACACAATGGTGAACAAATTAAAGTCACCGGACAATCCATTTATGAGAAATTAATAGGTCAATAGGAAGTAACTGCACAAATATCATCATAAAAATCCTCATTTACAAGAAAACTACCAATTGTCAGTTGCTTCCTTTTGTCAGATTATACTGGCACAAGGTTCCCACAATCAATGGGTTAAGTTTCAAGATCAAGGAGCTTGGAGGGGTCTCTATTATTTCAACTATTTAACCCTTAACCCCTTCCATTCTAAATATTGCGTTTAGCATACAGAGTATTCTAGTAAAAGGTTTCCACAATCAATGAGTTAAGTTCCAAGAGCAGTAGATAGGAAAGAGCTTGGATCATGATCAAATCGCTTGTATGGTCTCTCTGAGTTCGACTTTACCCTTAACCCCTTCCATCTGAAATATTGTAATTCTCCATAGAGTGTTAGAGAGAATGCATTTAGTATACAAAGTATATTAGCACAATGTTCCCATAAGCAATGTGTTAAGTTTAAAGAGCACTACATAGCAAAGAGCTTACAAGTACGAGTCTCTCCGAGATCGTCTTAACCGTTTTGGTGCTACATGATAAAAAGGCAAGTGAGCTATGCATATATATGAATACAGTTGTGAATTATGTACATGTTACACAATGATGAAAAGGTTAACCATTGTCACTATATACCCTAACCGACATGTTATGGTTCTGTAAAAAACAAGTACATTTATTTGCTTTTTTATCATGTTTTCATTCAATAAACAGAAGGCCCCTAGTGAAATTAGTTTTCATTATTGCAATATTTGAAAATAAAAGCCTATGTTTGTCTTTGTCGTTACTTTTTACTCTGCCCTAAAGTTTACACTAATAACAATAGTAATGTTTATAAGTCAATTTGATTTTCATTTCTGTTTGCTTTGTCGTGTTGTTTTTACTATTAGTCTAATATTCTACTTCATTTCAATTCGTGTTATCAGTTATATTACAAATGATAATTTTCTGACCTTAGAATGCACATTTTATAACACTTTTTCTTTTATGCATCCATTTTTCAAGTAAATGTCACAGAAATGATCTGAAAAATACCTCATTAAAATGTTGGTTGAAAATAATTTATAGTTCTATTTCTGTTCGTTAACCCGTTTGAGACTGATCCAGACAATACCTGGGCTGGTGTCTATGGAGAAAATGTTATACCAAAATCAGACATTGAATGGGTTAAGATTATAACAAAAACATAAAATGAATCAAATTAATGATGTATTAGTTTTTTAAAAAGTAGTATCAAGTCCTACGCATAAAGGTCAAAACAATTACAATTAAATAATCTGAGTTATTTCACTTGCGTCAGAGTTATTCCGAGCCAACATGGGGCCATGAGTGAGAAACAGTGAATATCTATCAAGAATCATGGACACTAAAGAATCATGTAGAGATGCTGCTAATGATGTTGACAACATGTTGGCGTCTTTTCTCATAACTAGGAATAGTTGACGCATATTGTGTGGGCGGTTGCGTTGCTTTTTCTCTCTTTGTAAGAAAAAAAATCACTAGATTATCATTGTAAGAAAATGTGACCAATAATCACAGAATAAAAAAACAGAATAAAAATAAATACAATTAAAATGGATAAAAAAAGAGGGAGTATACTACATTCATGAACATACTTCACTTAACCCATTTTGGGCTGAGGTGAATGGATATTGTGTTTTTATAAATATTTATAACTCAACTAAATCATCTCCGATTGAAACAAATTGCATAAATATTTATCATTTTGTTGTATTTTGATGTTAAATTATATTTTTATTGTGTTGTAATTTATTTATTCATGTATGTTCATATGTTCATGTACGCAAGGCATTTTAGTCTTCGGACTACAGTCTTGTTAATTTTGTTCAATAAATACCGATATATCTATCTATCTATCTATCTAATTGTTCATGTTGTGTTGTGCTAATTAAAGTAGAAGGTGAATATCTCCATAGATATCACCTGAGGTAGCTAGTACGAACACTGAGCACTACAAAAATGATTTCTTTTATCCTTTTCAAAGCTGTACATTTGACAACAAGGTCATATTTATTTGAACATTCTTAAACTAATACAATATTTTTTTTTTTTTGCTTTTACTCACTGTCTGTCTGAAGTAATTTTTTGTCTCAACTAGACAAAAATGTATGATTTTTTTTCATCTGGCATTCTGTAGAAGGTCTTATGCCCGGCGCAGACAGAGCCGACTCGACTGGTTGTCATTCCGATCGGCTCAGTGTTTAGTGCCTCGCGACACACATTTTGCCAGTCGAGAGACAGTCGGATGCCAGTTGGGGCCAATTCAACACGATAAATCTGCTCCGACCGACCGGGCCCAACTCTAGCCTGATTAAAACCAGTCGGATCGAGTCAAGTCGGCTCTGTCTGCGCCGGGCTTTAGTGTCAAACAGGAATATATATTTCAGCAACAAATTAATATTTTTATTTTAGGGGCTCCTTTTCGGGTGCTACTTTTTCAACTTTCGGGGGCTACTTTTATCATCTCGGGGGCTACAAATTTCTGGGCTCTTTTTCGAATTCCAGGGGCTACTATTAAGCTCTAATGCTGTATGTGATCATCTAATAAGCATTTGATCATGATCCAAACAGAAATAATTTTTGGGGGCTACTTTTTTTTTCGGGGGCTCTTTTGGGCATTTCAGGGGCTCTTTTGGGCATTTCGGGGGCGAATTCGCCCGCCGCCCCTGTGTATTTTTTTTGCTGATATATTTTCTGATGGAGATAATGCTCCATGTCAAAATGTAGAACATGTTAACCCCAGATTCACTGCAGAGAGTAGAACATGACTCTAGAAGCATTATTTCCATTGAATAAGATCCATACAACCGTAAGAAAGAAAAGACAGTGTCATAAATTGTACTACACAACAGATTTCTCTGAATCTCTGTTCCAACTCATACACAATTACCTTTCCAGTATCCGATGTCTTTGAATCTTCTGAATTCTTAACTAGATACATGATCGCACATTTGTTATGAACACAAAATAAATGTAGAATTCATTTTTTATCAGCCATTCATTATCTTGCAGCCAACATTTATATCTTTATTTTCTAAAAAGAGAAGAAAAATGTTTCATATAAAAGCATAGAACAGACACCAAGCAACCAAAGCATAATTTATTTTTAAATAAAAAGTAAATTTTCACAGACACACACTGCAAATGTCTCGGGGGCAAATGCAAATATGCAAAAGGAGCACCCAATCCATCAAAAATCCATAAAAAGCTAGAAAAATGTCCTCATGTACCTGTAGCAAATTTGACTTGGGTGGGTTTCCTTGTATCTTTGTTCAACCTGTCTGGGGTTTCAAATTTCTTTGTCTTTCATCTTTAAAGTCCTTAACCCTTTGGTACTAGTGCTGGAGATAACAAGCGAACAATCAAAATGAAACATGTTTGGTCTTCAACAGGTTATGGCCCGGTCAGATATCAACGGATAGCGGAAACGAATGCCCAACGAATAGAAAATTTGCGAAATGAAATTATCCGGTGATGAAAGTCGTCTCCATTGCTTTATGTACAAAACATAGAACAACGTACATCACCGGACAAGAAACGCATACGAACGGATGGAAAATTTAGCTCTCCGTTTGACGTCCGTTTACGCAATCTGTTGATATGTGACCGGGCTATTAACAGTAGACTTTGTCTAACCCACACATCTTGCGTGAGAGCCTTGGTTTTTAATCAGTCATTGTCTAATAGATAAGTCTTAAAATCAAACCTAAATTTACATTCTGAGTGAAACGTGAGATGACTTTTGTCAAAAGTTTAAGACATAAAAGTACATCACTGATTATAAGAACAAAAAGAAAATACATCGCCTTAAAAAAAAGAAAGCAGATATGCCCCAGACGAAAAAGTAAACATCTTTATTTATTTCAGACACCCAAATGAAGATGTCTTGGGGGCAAAATGCAAATATGCGAGTGAAGCACTCGATCCATCAAAGAGAAAAATCCATAAAACGTGAAGAGAAGACGTGTGGCGTGATAGATTAGTACTAATGCGTCTTCCACCCACTCCCTGCTTAACCCAGTCAAGACTAGAAGATTCTGGTATAACATGCATTCTGCATAGACCCACAGCCCATGTATATTCAGTATCAGTTCTGCATGGGTTAACACTTGCAATTGCAATGCCAATGATGTAGATTTGCTCAGCATACTATGTGCATAGCTACAATGTCGCTAGTATCTAAAGGGTTAACCTATGGTTGAATAGCAGAAGGACACTAATTCGTATATTGATTTTCCAAGGCATAGCAGTACACCCTTCTGGCACCCAAACTGTGATGTCTGCAGGAACCCGCCCCCTCACACAGACAAATCCATACTAGTTAGTCAGTAGAGTAGCATGGGTATGCTGATTTTGGGAGGAACGCCAATTATTGAAAGGGGGGCAAACACTAATTTTATTAATGTCATCCTTTTGATTATTGTTTTGTGAAATTGAATTGGGCAGATGGGGGGCATTTGCCCCTGTGCCACCTTCCCCATATCCAACTATTCCAATCATACCAGTGAACTTGGAAACTTGAAACTTAAAAACTAAACTTGAAACTTGATTTCAAAAAGTGGCGAACTGGAGCGGGGGAGACATTTAATATCTGTTGACTGCTCAAAGTAAAAGAAGGGAAATTAAAAGTGGGATGGTGAGGGTCGGGTTTGGGTTCTGAAGTGATGAGAAGGAGGAGTTATTTATAAGGATTTCTTGTAAGTGAAGTGAAACATGAATTCAGGAAGGCTGGAAGGTGTTGCTGGGAGGGATGATGCATGCTCGCAGGTAACGCAACACTTGATCACTTTGTGGGTTGAGCGACACAAGGGCCCTAAGTCACATTTTGTGCTTCTGAGATCATCATGTTCAATGTTGGGGAGCCTTGTAGACACCCAATTGATATAGCTCTCTTGTAATAATACGTGTGGTTTGCGGTTGCACCATGTATAAGGAGAGGATTGGTGAGTCCTGAGAAGGACAGTTGGTATTCTTTCTACGATAGTCCTAAAAAGGACTGTGGTAGTCCTACAAAGGACTGTTGGTAGACCTGGAAAGGACTGTTGGTATTCTTTCTTGAGCTTGTAGTTCTGATAAGAACTACAGCGCCGGTATAGTTATTGTAAGGAGAAAGTTGGTGGTAGGAGGGGCTCAACGCGTTTCGAACAGGTTGACTGTCCGTCGTCAGGAGTTTTTTTCTTTTTTTATTATCGATAAATATATTACAAAAAGTTTAACAATTATTATATGAAAATTTGACATCACATAGAGAAGGCTCCGACCTGCAAGATAGTAACTAACTTACTTAGCCTAAAATGGGCTTAATGCCCTTCTTACTCTCATCCAATAACATGTCTTGCTCACTTGATATAGGAAAGGGGGTGGAGTGCTAAAGGCTGCTGGGGAAGGAGCGGATGGGACATAGTTTACAAACAACAGGATTAAGAAACAATTCATGACTACTTCTTCACTCTTCATGAGTATTAATAGCAAGGACAAGGATTAGAGGAGTTGGAAACCCGACACCAAGTCTGTATCACTTGATGAAACAATGGGGGGAAGCACTTGACTGTTACATAAACTGAGCGCCAAAAGAAACTTATCACTTCTTCAGAGCGGCGCTCACTAAAATCCATAGCATCAAATTGAATCATATTTAGACACAGATAAGTTATCATTCTCCTTATGAAGCATATCTGAATAATTAAAAGGTTGCTTTTGCCTAAAAAGAGAAAAATTTGATGGAATCGTACAGGTCACTTTTCAAAAATCACAGAAACTGCTCGCCTTCCGGGCACGGAGCTCGGTACGGACAATAGCCAGTCTGGTGGTTACATAACCCGCCTTTGAAGTTGAATGAATAGCTATTGAAAGTTCTGAATAGACCACCTTTCGTCGAGGTTTGCAGCGAGCAGTTTCTGTGATTTTTGAAAAGTGATCTGTAGCGATTCCATCGGATTTTTCTCATTTTCTGCAAAAGCAACCTTTTAATCTTTCAGATATGCTTCATAAGGAGAATGATAACTTATCTGTGTCTAAATATGATTCAATTTGATTCTATGGATTTTAGTGAGCGCCGCTCTGAAGAAGTGATAAGTTTCTTTTGGCACTCAGTTTAGATTTGGAGTAAGTAAGTCCACACCCAAACAAACAAAGGGGGAGAAGGAGCCCCCTCCTTCATACCCATTACAAAACAACAAACCAAAAGAGCCCTCATAACTTATACAAGAATTAAATGAAAGACAGTTATCAGATCAGCTTGAAAAGTAGCCAGGTAAAAATCAAATGGATTTACGTTTCCCTTCGGTGAAGGGTTGGGTGTGTGTGCTCCGAAGAGTATGAGTAGCAAGTTGAAGTTGCAATACCTCCAGAGTGTAACTCGCCAGAGGCAAAACAAAAAGAATAGAGACAGTGATTTGCAAATTACCATAACGTCTGATCTTTCGACACATCTGACAAACCTTTTACCCAACCATGTTATCAATTATCCGAGGTTTATGCATTTATATATTGACTGGGCATTAGCATCTTACCTTTTTAAAAACCTATTCAGAACATGTCCCATCAATAATTGGGCTGGGGTCTTTAGAGCAACGTTCTCGCCAGGCCGTTTTCGCGTGGCGGTGCCGCCACGCGTAAATTTATTCTTCAAACTTGCGCCACGCGTAAATTTATTCTTCAAACTTGCGCCACCCGAAAATTTTGATGAGATAATACCGCCATGTGTAAAATCAATAAATTCATGACAATTTCCCCATATTTGCAGACACCATTTTCATAATTCCTATTTGATTATTTGTCTCCACAAATACAACAAATATTATTGCCAAATAAAGGCGCATCCTCGCTCTTAAATCGCTTCGAGGAGACGAGGAAATCTCCGATATAATTTTAGAAACACGCACCGTACCGTACACCCAACCCTCGCCCGCGCGGTCGTCCGTCCGGTCGTCCGTCCGGGCGGCCGTCCGCGGGCGCGGCAGCCAGGCCAGCACAGGCAGTTGGACCGCTGCTGCGCCTCATCCGATCGAATCTCATACAGCGGTCTGCAAAAATGCAGTGTTTCGCGCTCAAATTCATCTTTTTATACGGCAATAAAATGACAAGTATCGATACTTTGCTGGATTTATGAAACAATATTTACGGAAATATAGTTACAGAATATTCAGTATTACCTCAGTTTTTAGCAAAATATTACTTTTTCCGAAGTAAAACATTCACTCAAGCGCTTGTTACGCGAGCGAGAATTTCAGTAAGCGATTGAACATAGCAGAAAATCAGATCGTTTGCGATCGTTGCCAATTTCTGGGCAGCGATATCATATAACGTGTAGTGTAGTCTACGCGGGCCCGTTCACAAATTGGCAACAAAAGTGTGCTAGGTTCAGTTCATCTGGTCCGTCGTCCGAGCGAGTTAGAAAATTATATCGAGATTATCAGTGCATTTTTGTGCTGTTTTGCAGGTAATTGTTCTCGTATTTGTTTTAAAAGCCTTGCAAACATGTAAGTAAAATAATAGATAGTCTAGAATAGGTGCGATCGTAATAATCTTGCATTTTCGTTCCTTTTCGGCACTTTTTAAGAGTGCAACTTACAAGGCAGTTGGCGCACTAGCTAGCTACCTCTTTCGCAGCGCGGGGCCTGCCGAAACTCTGGCAGACCTTCTAGTGTGTGTTCCGTAGGTTTTTTTTTCGATGCACATGTTCAATTTGCGTCGATCAATTTGTCAAACAAGTCGATAATTTTGCTAAAAATAACCACTCATATGGTAAAATATGTAATTTTACACTAACATTGGGCAATTTTCTATTTTTTTTTTTTCATTTCCGATGTTGAAAATTTCACATTGAAAAGTCGGGCAACGGGAAATTGGGCGATATCTGATGACTCCCGGCCCTACTCCTACCCCTGCGGCGCGGCATCCCGTGCTTGAAGAGCAGCAATACATGCGCCACGGGTAATTTTTCCGACATATATGTTTATGGTTTTGCGCCACGGGTAAATTTTTTCCTGGCGAAAACGCTGCTTTAGAGAAGTTTCAGCGACTAAGCATAATCAGACTGATTGGGGGGGGGGGGGGGGGGGGGAGGCATGAGAATGATTGTGGGGCATGCAAATGATTGCGGGGATACACATAATGTATTTCTTAACTTTTTCAAAAATTGTCCCCTTATGTTTCATATTGTTTTTTGAAAATTATTGGGGGGGGAATGTGCCCCCCCCCCCCCCCACCCCCGCCGCTACGCCACTGGAATGAATGTTATACCAAAATTATACTTTCTTGAATGAGTTAAGCCTTTCCACTGACCATTTACAATAATATGCTTTCTATAATTTGAAAATAACATATTTTCATGAACAATATTTTCATATCTACTCCTGATTATGGTGGTGTGTGAAATTAGAAAAGAGTGCATTTCCAATGTTGCATTTCTTTTCAATGTGCTGTAAAATGACGACAGGGTCAAAACAATGAACTTGTACTGTACAAGACTATTTGATTTTGGTGCAACATTTTAGTTCCATCTATATTTACCCAAGCTCAAGTATTTTCTGGACCAGTCCTGAAATGATTAAAAGATAAACTGACATACAAAATCCCTACTCCTGTCTAGATTTAGGTACTAGGTGGATACAGAACTTGTTTACAGTACATTTTTTATCGCTTCAAGTAAATGAATGATTGTAGAAATGTTCTTAATCACGTATGAAATCTGAACTCATTGACCTAATAGCTTAATGAGCGATTTCTAGTTCTCAAATCAATGACATAGTTTTTTTAATTTAATGACCTACTGACCTATTTCCATTTTAGTCCCCAAATCATTGACTTTAATATACTTGTGCTGCTTTCTACCTTTCTACACAATAACTTGGTGACTGAATTCTAGTTCACTACTCAAGGACAGAGTTCTGTACATAATGACTAATTACTAAATGACCGAGATTTAGTTCTTGCAAAGTTGAACATTATACATGTAGCAATGCATGTACGATTGTCAGCAATTGTATATGGTACGGTAGTACTCATCTTCCTCGGCATAGTCGCACTGCACCGTTTCTCCATCCGTTTCCTATCCGGAACGTACATGTACTAGCAGGAAACAAAATTATGCGGACCGAGTTCGGAATGGACAAGTAGGATACTTTAAAGGGGAATTCCACCCCAGAAATGTGATGTTTGCTATAAAATGAAGTGAATATGAAGAATCATGATCGAAAATCTGAGCCAAAACGGTAGAGCAATCAAAAAGTTATGACAGGATGAACTTTGCTCCGATTTTTAGTATCGTTCGCAATTGCTATCGATCGTGACGTCACTTGCGAGCTGCAGCCATTTTGACTTCTACATGGACATTTAAAAAAAAAAAAAAATTCTTAATAACAATGCAACTTTACGAGCTTACAAATTCCAAAGAGGTTGGCCCATCGATATTCTTCTATGAGTTCGTGAAAACAAGCAGAGAAAAATTAATTTTTAGTAACGAAAATGAGAAATAAGTGTATTTTCATGTACTAAAGCCATGGCGAGTTGCTCGTCAATGATGTTGCATATGGCGGCAATTTTGAAACGATCGCTCAGTACTACATGATGTTCAAATAGGTATAACTCCCGTGTTTCTTGTCCGATTTTGATCAAATTTTCACCAATTATGCCTCTTATTCTGCTTATTCAAATAACGAATGGTTTTATCAGGCCCGGAATACCCCTTTAAATTTCGCTCTGTTTTTCGTGTGAAACAAAACGTCATGGAACTTCAACATTTGCTAGATTTACTAACCGTTTCGCCACATTTTGGTCGTATAGGAAATGGAAGGAGAAAGGGTGCAGTGAGACTAGGTCATAAGTTCTTGCTTTTTGAGGGGGACTATCATGGGTTTCTCACTATTGTAGAAAGTTACAGAAAGTGAGTGATTGCTTCAAACTGTAAAATATGTTACATTTATAGTTAATGACAGTTCAGTGTGAAATATGCACACATGGCCACTGGTCGTCCTGAAATACCGTATTTGCCGGTGTATAAACCGCACCTGTGTATTAACCGCACCCCCCTTTTTTGTGCAAATTTTTTTGAAAAAAAGTGTGGTTAATACGCTATAAACCGCACCCGTGTATTAACCGCACCCCCATTTTTAAATTTGTTGTTGTTGAAAAAAGGTGCAGTTAATACACCAGCAAATACGGTAGTTACCATGTAACTTTGAAGTGAAAACAAACCAAGCAATTACAGAATCATTCGGCCAATGTTGCATCAAAGCCAACAATTCACAATGTATATACACAAGTCATAAGACGCTAACAAGGCATGCATACATTCATGAAGTTTGCCAGAATAAGAAAAGTGCACAATTGCTAGCTGTACATTAATGGTCTCTCAGGATGAAAGTGATCCATGTTGTTACACGCGTCTGTGGCCCTCCATTCCAACTAAAATACACGGGCAGCTAATAGAAGAATGCTCGAATGTCGAGATTAAATCAATGAAAATGCAGTCTAGCATTACGGGGAGTGAGATCATATTCCCCCACCCAACAACTTTCCACTTTACCCTATTTCTCTCGTTTATAAAGTACCAGCAGCAGCAGCTGGGGAGGTAGTAGTGCCATTAAGTCACGAAACAAGAGGGCATAAAATTCACTCTCTTAAGAATTGCATTCACTCTGCCTAGCCACTTATGATTCAGTTGTGATAAAAGTAAGTTCTGCAAGAGCGTTCTGCAGTCAGCGTTTGTGCAGATAAATTGCTGATAAGATCTAGATGTGCCTTTAAAGAACAAAACAACTGAAAACATAATTCACTGTTTTCAGATTTACATTCACACTCTGCAAAAGTACAGGATGTCTCCACTCTGGCAAAAGTAGGTCCTGCCCAAGAATAGTCAGCCTTTGTGCGGATAACATGCTTTAAAAGTGTAGATGTGTGCCTTCAAATCACAATACAAGTGGGTAATTTACTGCCTCAACTCTCACACTGCAAAGGCATGTTTGATTCAGCTGTGGCAAAAGTAAGATCTGCTTAATAAAATTCAGTCTTCATGCAAAAAAAAAACAGACAAATCCAAATGTGCCTTCAATTACACCTGGATATATAATTCACTGTCACAAGCACTGTATAAACACTGTCATGTCATTCAGATGAGGCAGAGGTAATTCATATTCAGTAAACAGAACAGAGAGCCTCTGAGCAGTAAACTCCTGAAACACAAATCCAATAATGCCTTTAAATCACAAAACAAGTAGGCATATATAATTCACTGTATCCAAAATTGTGCTGGTAACATTTCAGCTATAGAATAAGTTAATTTAGCAGGAGAACATTTTGATTAGACTACAAGTGTTTGTGACACACGTTAGATCCTATATCTGTCTCTTTTAACTTCCATATATTTAAATTCAAGATGAAGGTTGGTTGCCACCTATAATAGACCTTAATCTAACGTGACCAGACTTAACTCAACTGAAGTATCTTTGATGTTGTTTAAAACCCATTCTCCTTAATATATCCCAATTTCCCAAACAAGACATCCAGGGTGTCGTTTTGACGGGTTAAAGGTCTTCTCATGAATGGTCTAACGATGATGGGAGCTAACACACTTGCCGCTCTGCTCGATCCCCCCATTCTTCATCCTGAGACGTATCGCTTCTGACATCACCCACAATGCAGTCTCGGCTGCAAGCATAATAAACTGTCACAAGTGGTTGCCTAGCTAGGTCGCACAGAAGGTCATACTATCAACACACGTAAGATACACCAGGCAAAAACCTGATGCTACTGAATGTAGAATACTCAAACAAGATAAGCAGAAAATTAAGTATGTGCATGTGACCGATATATTCAGATAGGTAAGTACTTAACCTGTTCCCTTCGAGATTCTGAATTCTCTATACACTTTATACAAAACCCCCCCGGTTCCTGTAGTCAAGGGGTTAAATAGTGTTCCAACACGAAAACACAGATATAATCATGACAAAAGGAAAGACCAAAAATAAGAACATGGATAAAGATGTGCAATCTATATTTCTGATATAAACCCCTCAAAAAAAGTTCCGCAATTCAAGTTTAAGCGTTCATATCTCTCCTATTACTTTATTACCGTTCATGAATTTGGTATCATTGGAAAGCTTGTATTCCCCCCCTTTGATGTGCAATCTATATTTCTGATATAAATAAGCCACAAAGCTACAGTAGCTACAAGCATTATAAGCTCTCATTCGTGGCTAGTAGTTTAACACCGAGTCAGAAAAGGTTAAAAATACAAAACATGGAGTGCTCAAGAGAACACCTGAGAAAGATATTTCATGCATGTGATAAAGATGTTCCAGAAGGACAAGAAAACATGTTTAAAGAATTCCCAAATTACAGGAGCTGCTTACAATGTATCAACTTGGTGAGAATCTATTCAAGATTAATAAATTACCTTTTTTTCTTTCTTTTTTTAAAGCTTTTTAGCTTTTTACTTCTTAACCTGTTCAAGACAAATATTGCATAAATTCTCAAATATTTTGTAAGAATAAACAAATATCACAAGTTGTTTTTGTCCTGCATGCATTCTAGCTGAAATGCATCTAGATTGTTCTCACACATGCCTATATCTATGCATTCTACTGCCTGTATATTGAAAACAAACAAAACGCACTGCTTAAAGTATTCAACTTAATAAGTGCCAACAAAAAATAACACAATTAAACACTAATTTCAAGATAAACATTATTCAACCTCTAGATACGTTCAGGGCCAAGAAGAAAAGAAAACAAAACTTCTTATTTCAGCAAATATGCAATATGTTCTCATCATCAATGAACAAGCAGAGGAAAGCTATACAAAAATATAAATAGTACCCAACAAATATGTCCAGCTACAGACATTGCAATTTTTCTATGATATGATCAATTTAGGTCCGAGTGTACTGTCTGAATGCCTGGAGGGTATGGATGTTAAAGCAAGCAAAGCACCCAATCTAGCCCCTCGCCGCAGCCTCTCAGACTAGCTAATCCAATCAGAAGAGGGGAAATTACTTCCTAATATCATCCTGGCCACACAGTAGCGTAGCCTGGGTTATTTTTCATGAGGGGGAGGGGGGAGGGGGGCACAGGGAGGGAGAGGGGGGATGTGGGGCCTGTGCTAAAAAAATATATATATTCCATGAAAAATGAACAAAGAAAAATTGGCTTCAGAGGGACGTGAAACTACAGCAACATGGGAAAAATGCATTTCTTTTTTTCACTACATGCTCATAGGGTTGGAGAGAATAAGGGGCTACCTGCTGCCCCTTCCACCCCCCCCCCCCTCTCCTTGCCCCCATGTGCCCATCTGTATGCCCCTCTGTATCTATGCTACTGTACGCACAATACCCTGGTGTAAAGAAGCTCACACGATTACAGCGTATTAAGATACACATCACCACTTTATAGGACTAGCTAGCACAAGTTTAAGCCATTCACTATGGGAAGCTGGTGTACCATATTATTCACTCTATGGTAAATACATAATCCTGTAAGCAGGGGGTTAAAACTGAATGTCATTGTTTGTCTCAAAACTTTAAAAAGCGGGGGACAAATAGATACAGTGGAACAAAACTATGTCCAGTGTGTCCAATGTGCAATAGAGAAAGATTTTAATTCATAATTAATTTTTCCTATTACCAACTTTGTATGCTACAGTCATTTTATGCAACATTACAACTACACTATATATTCATGTCATCTGGATTCTTTTCTAGTCCTTTTTATCACAATTTTCTCTTTTAACACCATGAACATTTAAAAACCATGAATACAACATTCAATCGCATCACAATTTTTCTCCTTCAATGTAACATTTTAAAATCATGAATGGAACTACATTCAATAGCATCACAATTTTTCTTCTTTAACAAAACATTTTAAAACTATGGATGCAACATTCAATCGCATTGCAATTTGTCTTCTTTAACACATTTTAAAACTGTGGATGCAACGTTCAGTCACATCACAATTGTTCTCCTTTAATGCAACATTATAAAGCAGTGAATGCAACATTCATTGGCATCACATGAGACGGCCGACAGATTAGCATCTGCGCAGATGCTGGTATGAATCCCACCATTTCCTCTTCTTTTTATCCTCATTAATTGCATTTTCCCTTTCTTTCCATCTTTCTTTGCAGTGCCTTTCCGATATAATCAACACAAAAGTTTTCAAGGAAGCCCTTGACTCTGGTTACCAGGGATAGTATACAAGCCAGACAAAGTCAAACAAAATCCCTAACTTACATTAAATGTCAATATTTGTACTTTAGGCTCATCTGATTATGCATTGCATTGGTCTGCAGCTATTCAATAGATCCTGAATGTAATTCAGTATGCTAGTGGGCATTTTCAACCAAACATGTTTTCTAATTTAGAACAAATTGAATCTAATGTATCTGTAGCGAAAACAATGTTTGTTAATTTTCTTTGCAGTACAACAGCAAATGAAAAAATATTGAATGTCCTTGATAAAATTCACTTTCTCTTTAATTCCATAAATCCACAACCCAAAAATAAATTATTTTTTTTAAGAAATGGAGTTACAACTAAATATAACGTACAAGTACATGGACAAACAATACTTTATCCTAATAGATAAATAAAACCACATAGACAGTAAATACGGTTAATGCCATCACTCTATTTGCACAGGCAGAGTTGCCAATTTAGACTCAATAAAGCAGATCTAAATGAAGATAGCAAGAGACGGAAGTAGAACATACAATTCATGCAATGTGATAAAAGTCAATTGATGTAGTGTGCATGAGAGGGGGCCGACTGAAGGGGACTTTAGACAAATGCCAAAAGTAATCAAGATTTCTACATTCAGTGTATGAAGTTTATATCGCTGGTAATACTCATCTAAGTGGCACATTTGTTATACTTTGTGTGATTATTTTTGAGGGGATGCATTTGCTATTACAATCAGAAGTAAATATTTCAGTCACAATCCCATCACTTTAGCAAAAGTGTTATTTGCTATATCATTGTAATATGTTTGTACCCTAAAATGATCCCTGGTGTTTCTCTTCAACAAATATAATCATAAATATTTTGATATCAAAGAGACAAGTTTAAAATCCAAAGATTACTACAAAATTACTAGATCAGGCTTTAACTCCGAGTTTGCACATAAAAGAAGACAGTAGCACTGTATTCAGATCTACTATAGATCTATACAAGTAATAAGTAGTACTAGACTTGGCACCAGTTCATGGCATAAATTCAGCAACATTTGAAACATGTTTAACAAATGTGACCGGCTATAGCAAAACCCTGTACTTGTCGGTAATTCATGTTTTGAAGAAATGGGCATTTTTAAGTTCACACAATGTGTGTAAAAGATCTATGATTGTAAAATTGAAACAATCATATCTTCGCCAATTGTTGACCAATTTGTTAGAACAAAGCATCGAATGAAAGCTTGTGATGAGGCCTTTGTAATGATATGAAAATCTACATTTTGATTTTTACAGACAAGTTTTGCTAAAGCCGGTCACAAATATGGATGATTGTCAAAATCATTTGATCTGGTTTGGAACAAAATGTATTATACTATCTACGTATTCCATAAACGGGTTAATACAATCTGACTTGAATAAACCCATTCAGGAGTAGTCATGAACATACTCGGGAAGGAATCAATGGAGAATGCATGTTTTACCAAAGTCAGTCAAGTACTTAACGGGTTAAAGTATGGGCAAGTAGCCCCAAGAAAATTATACTTACATATACATGTATTTGCTGTCCAGTTGTGTGTGAATGAAATGAGGGGGTTCAGAAAACTAGGTGGCGTATTGCCGTTACCATCACGGCATGAAGATCAGATATCTGACAAAAGGAAGCAACTGACAATTTTATGGATAGTCTTTTTACTTGTTTTGGGGTAATTACACAATGGTGAACAAATTAAAGACACCTGACAATCCATTTATGAGAAATTAATAGGTCAAAAGGAAGTAACAGCACAAATATCATGATGATGATCCACAGCATTTGTATGGCGCCATTTATCTGTTTAAACATTCATATCATCATAAAAATTCTCATTTACAAGAAAACTACCAATTGTCAGTTGCTTCCTTTTGTCAGATTAGGGCAGAATAGGTTCAGTCAGTCTTGAAATTAGCCCCAGAAAAGAAAAGTTCATTTTCCCTAGTTGTGTACCGATTAGACTTTGGGGGATCAGGAATCTGGGGTCGTTCTTGGGTAGGATAGGCGTGTTTGTCTTAAAAGTAGCCTCAAGAAAATAGCATATTTCTCTGTTTGGTGCAAGTGGGAATATAGGGGGTTACAGTGAATTAGTAGCTTTGTTGACATGCACAAAAATTGAGGAAGGGTTGATAAAATGTGTATTTCTGTGTGAAAATTCCATGCTAAATTAGTTTCATATGACAAAGTAATGAGCCAAAATGCAAAGTGACCTTCACTAACTCATTGCACTGAATTTGTACACAATTCTCCAATGTCTCCACTAGAGACTTTCAAATCCAAACACTTCAATCATAGATATCTTTATAATGAAAGACAACTGATACCTGCTACATGTTTCTGGTGGTAATACGATTACAATGAGTTATGTAAGAACCGCTAGAGTTCTAAGTAAATTTTGTGGATTTTGACAATGTTACTAGATCCCTTTAAATGAGACTGGGGTGTTTGTCTTCAAAGTAGCCCCAAGAAAATAGCATGTTTTTGTGTGTGTGCCAGTGGGAAAATAGAGGTTAAGGAATTTAGGTGACACACTTCTATTACCCTCCTCACATGAGCTCACCCCTGTGATCAATACGCTTGGCAAATTAATCCCTCAAAAGACAAATATTGCAAAATTGAGTTAGAGAAAAACAAGATTCCAACGTGTCTCACCGAGCTGCAGAAAAATAGCGAGCAAGAAGGAGAACAGGAAAGAGAGATAGGAGGTAAAGTGAACTGCAACCATGAAGGAAGAACAAGGGAAGAGAGAATGTGGAAAATAAAAGAAAGAGAATGAAATGAGTAGATGGTAGAAAGCAGAATTATAATAAAGAGTGCATTACTAATAATCTCAACTTTCTACAGAAACTGGGTGAAATTATGTAACAGATACAAGTACCTGGAGAAAAGTCCACACAACATGAGAGACAAGCATTGTCTACATACTGTATGAATAGAGAGAGTGCATCACTTAGTATAACTTTACCTACTTTAGTGTACAGGAAATTTTACCCATGTAGGTTGTAAACTTGGCACAGCTAGAGTCCCGAAATTGATTTTGTAAACATTTCTCCACTGTAAATATGCAAAGGCGTCTAAAGTTGCACATCACCGCGTTCATGGCTAGCTAGCGATAGGTGCAACCTAACACACCCATTGAAACGCACCTTTGGGGCTACATAAGGGTATCAGGGATAAGATGCACATATGTTCTATGCAATACTATCTTCTCAAATCAATGATAAAACAATCTTTAGTTGCACTTTGTGGTATTCATGGCTAGCTAGCACTAGATGGAACCGAACACATCCCTTCAAAATTTTGGGGGATTCATCAGGGTATCAGGGATAATATGCACATATGTTCTGTTTATGCATTACAGTCTTCTCAAATTAATAATAAAAGAAGCCAGAGCTCTACTTTGTTCAAGAAAGGGAAGTACATTAACATCTACAGTGGGAGTTTATTGATGTACATTAACATCTACAGTGGGAGTTTATTGATGTACATGTACAATTAAATTATTAATTTGTCTTGCCCAGTCTAAGCAACTAAAATCAAAGTGTCTTTGATAATAAATATGGTGTCCCACAAAAAAAAAAAAAAACATTACAAAGTCTGTCATATTTGGTTTCCAATTTAGGCTAGTAAAATCAAACATTAATGCAATGTTAGGTGACCTGAAGCTTTTGTAATAAAGACAGCTACTACAGCATGCTAACCAACTTCTTCAAAAACTTCAAACCCAATACACAATTCAATCCGGACAAATCATTGTATGCACTATAAGGCACTAAAAAGGATGAATAGTCTCTTAAAATTTGAGCACATTTAGTCAAGAAGTAACACTAATATATAGCTCTTTTAAAATAGCCATTTATTTCTATGAGTGACTCAAATTGGCAATGCACTCTGACAAAGTGTACGTTTGGTACACAAAATTTCAATTTTCTCAAAATATATGTTTACCCTTTGTTTCAGTCGACATTTCTTGCAGGTTCTTGCAGCCTTGTAGAAACCAAATGTATCTCTCTTTAATTTGTTATAAATATTTCAAATATTTGAAATAATTATCTGAAAATAAGGCTCAACAAAGATGAGGTTCTGACCAACAACTAAGCCAAAAACTGACTTAACGACCTTATCACTCTCACCCCACGACTTGCACTAGTGGAAGTCAAAAAGAATTACCAAGAAGGTGTACACAGACAACAGACAATATGATACAAAGTTGACAAGATCCGATTTCCCCAATTTGTATTGCCTTTTACCCCATTTCTGCAGAAAAACTAGAACAGCTAAAGCCATTGCACTTTTCTGACATTGCAAGTCCAACGTTGGTTGGTCTCAATAAAAGATTTAATTTGAAGCATAGTTGATTCCTTTTTCGGTCCATCCCACTTCCCCCCTCCCATCCCAGTCCCAAACCAAGGTTGTTTGACAACTTTGTTTAACCCACTGCCTATGGATGGAAATATGGTGGTCTACTAGATGTGGATTTCAGAATCTTAACCCATCAAGGAGCTATTTTAAAGCAAAATTGATCATTGTTTTCCTCTACAAATTGGCAACTCCTAATTTTGTTTGGACCTTTTAATGACATAAAAATAGGTGGAAAATATTTAGTAATTACAATTTAAGACATATATATGAAGTGACGTTTACATCATATAACTTTTTATCTTCTTGCTGAAGTGTAGGACTACCAACCCACAAATATGTGGGACTCCATCCTTGAGGGAATTGGTTAACTCTAAACAAGCCAAACAATGTCCTCCACACATTGCTTCGGAAACTGCCTTTGGGGTTTTGATGGTTCCAATGAGCACTAGGAATTCACTTTTTTCCTTATCAGTCAGAGAAGTAAATCAAGTTTTCTTGAAGCTGAGTGGCCTCAACCGAAGAAACATTCTGTTTTAGGGTTGCACATTTTGGGCGAGCACAATTTTAATTTTAAATGATATTTTGGTGGCCTAAAGCTTATATTTAGTGACCCAGGGCTAGCGGGCTGATGCTAATTTTGAGCACTGACATAACCTATTTCATACAGGAACATGATGCTCCATGTATTGACTCTATGGGGATTGACAAAGCTAGGAGGGAAGGGGTTTATAAGTGACATTATTGATGCATTCATGTAGCACATGACGTGTTAATGTTCCCCGTTGGGCTTTGCACATTTAACATATATCAGGGCTCCACACTCGCCTTTTTTGTCAGTGGCACGGTCGGGCCAGTAAAATAATTTCTTCCCCTTTTCTGGTGGCCCGAAAGAAAATTTACTGTCCCGAAAATGTTATTTTATGAGTAAACTTTTTTTAATTTCAAATATCACTCTTTCCTAATCAAACCTGTTATTATAGATGAAGCATATGCCATAAAAGAAAACAATTTCTCATTTTGTCAATGTCGGGTTGAAAATCTGCTTGCCCGATCGGGCCACCAAAATATGACTTTTATACATTTTTGCTGGGCCCAAGTGCAATTTCACTGGCCCCGGGCCAGCGGGCCAGTGCCCTGCATATATTACTTACTGGAACCTGATGTACTATTTATTAATTACGTGGGAATTGCAATATTTAGGAGACACATATGAATTAACCTATAACCTACACGAACCAGTTAATACAGGACCTACCCGGTTCCTGTAGGTGATGGGTTAACTCTATAGGAGATGAACTTTCCAGGAAGAAATGGAGAAATTGAACATTGTAGCACATGAAGGGCTGATATTTATTGGTGGTCATATATCTAGGCCATGGATGATACTTGAGCTGCAGAAATTGTGTCATAACTTAGTTCCTGATCATTCTCATCCACGGGTACAGACAAGGGGAGGGGAAGGGGGGGGGGGGGGTTAGGGTAGGACATACACGGGGCTGAGGGCAAATTTGCCCCCCAATTTTCAAAATAGCCCCCTTAAATCTATAGGTGCCCCTAAAATTACCATAGGGTATTATGTGAAATATTTTTTGATAAAAAAGTAGATTGAAAAAGTAGACCACTAAAAAAAAAAAAAAAAAAATCTGACCTTGGGGGGGGGGGGGGGGGGGGGGGGGGTGTCATGTGGAATGTGTACCCTCCATCTCCAAGTTTTTTTTTAATTTACAATGAAAAATAATTGTTACTAATGTGCTCTTTGGATTGACCCCCTAAAAATCATGCTTCCATATGCCCCCTCACCAGAAAATAAAGATCCTATCCGGCCCCAGGGCCCCCAGTGTATCCCCACTGAAAAAAACAAATCTTTTCATAATGGTACAGATAATGTCATACATATTTTTTTTTAATATCTGGGCAGCCTTATTTCAGGTTTAGTCATGAACAGGTTGATCTACATTTTGAACAATTATGTGAATATTTCACAACATGTAAGTGTACAGAGCATAAAGGCCTGACCTATTTTGTTTCCCAAAATCTACCAACTCAACAAACACATTCAAGACATGAGGCAGTGCTTTAATACAAGAAGAGAAATTAATGAAAACAACATCTATAGAAAAAAATAATAAAACAGATACCGAACGAAGTTAAGTTAGTCTTAGAATTTAAAGCAGCAATTTGTTTGTTCTTTTCATAGTAAAATAGAACGAAGGGAAAGGATCTGTTCCTTTTAGCCGTGCTTCTGTTACCTTTGCTGAGACTTTAATTAACCCATAACATCCCCTTTCTCTTTTCAAAATAGTTTCAACTTTTAAAGGGTACCACTACCCCAAAATAATATTCTTATAAAGGAAAGGTAACATCTTTAGTAGTCCATTCCATAAACAAGTTCACAAAAATATGTTTTCAGACAAAATGTATATAATTGGAAAACGCATCACCATTCTAAAGCATGCGTTCATGGGTCTGCATGTACGAAGACTACTATGTGCAGAGTGACGAATCGTCCGGGATTCTATTGTCTCCAAACGTACGCGTGAATAGCATTGGCGCACTCGCAAATGTTTGGCCCGTACGGAACCAGGAAATAATAGTGGTTCCGTATAAAGTGGTGGTAATTAATTGCTTTGTTTATGAATTACACAACCCTTTGCAAAATGTTGGGTATCTATTTGATATCACAAAATGGTACCAAAACATATCATGTGTTGTTCTTTGCCTGGTGGTCCCCTTTAAATCTAACTTTCTCTCCTTTCTTTCAGTTCCTCTCCCTTTTCGTTTCTCCTCTCTCCGTTGTGTCCATTATTTCAGTCTCAATTTGCCTTTGTTGTAATTGTGATCTCAAAATAGTTGTTTATTCTTTGGCTTTCATTTATTAAAACTATGGGTACAAAAACCTTTTTTTATTGCTGGCATTTTAACCAATTGCCCCAAAAAGGACCTGGTGGGCCCTGTGCTGTGTTAACTCTATGAGAAGCGCACAATCTAGTAGGAAACAGGTTAAGTTCATTAAGAGTGAGTCCATTTGCAATGGAAATAGAGTCCAAGGTAATGAAAATATAAAATGTTAATATTCTCCTTGTAAATGAAACGAGATACCAAGGTATACAGAGAGGGTTTGAAGGAGAATATTAGCATGGAACTTTCATGCAAATATCAGCACCCAGCCTTCTGTTTGCATGATTCAAATGCACACAGGATAGAGTATCTCATAGGGATGCGTTCACATACACATGTGATGTTGTCCGTTGAGAAAGAGAAGGGCTTAGATCACATACTTCGGAGATCATATTTATTTAAAGTTTGATGATATCCATACTTTATGTAGAAACCAAATGTAGCACTCTTTATATATTTGATGAATATTCCCGAAATTAGACATAATTATTATCTGAAAACTTTGCATCACAAACAGGAGGCTACAACCTACAAGATAGTATGCGTAACTCGATTAAGCTAAATATAAGCCCTTCTCACTCTCACCTGACGATGTAATATACGTTGTACTAAATCAAACATCTTACTCAGGCTTGTTGTATCACCTGTACGAAGGAGGAGGATGTTCATTTTACCAAATAATAAAATATATTAGCATAGAACTTTCAGGCAAATATCATCACCATCCCCCCTGTATGCCAAGTTCCAACACACTTTGTAACACATGTCTCAGTCTTTCATAATGAGAACAAGATGTTAATTTCACCCAACAAAACATCATGTTGTGTAATTTATCATCGATAATAATCCACTAATCTTTAACTAAATATTTACTTAACAGAAGCGCTAACTCAATTTAATTAGTGCTTTAAACATACAGTTCTATATGTTAATTGCATCAAATACAAGTGGCAAAATACATCAAATTAGTGAACTGAAATCTGTAGAACTACATATCTCAGCGCACTGAAAGACAAGTGACATTTCAGCTGCTTTTTAATCAATTTTCTTAATTTTTATCCATAACTGATAAAAATCATATTCACAAACAGTGTATTTTCATTTCCCCTAGTTTCCCCTCACGTAACAATGATACCTATGAAATGCACAATATAAACCCTTCTCTCAATATGAATGATAGTTTACACAGCCGAGACACTCAAATAATAGAATGGAGCAAATTTTGTAAGAAATTGCAATTCAGTCATTTTAGTAAATTCTAGTGTCAAACAGTCATCAATTTTTTACATGTATGCATTTCTGACAGATTTTGCTCAAGTTTTTACAAATTAAACATCCACTTATGAAAACAATTTGTTTTCTTTCTTTCTGTTTTTCTTATTATGAAAACTAAATTTCATAAGATATTGCAATTTGATCATTTTTTAAAAAGTTAGGCCAAACAGTAATGAATACATTTCTTATGCATTTGACTCACACAATTTTTCACAGATTACACCTCAGATTCAGCACAATCTGCCAGGGAATCGTCGCCTTAGTAACTTAGGGACTTAGTAACATTGTCCAAATACTCAAAATCCAATTGGAATTCTAGCAGTTTCATCATACCTTGTTTTATTTATATTAACAATAAAAGCATGAGACAGGTTTCGGTTTTTCAAATTTCCATTTCGTTCAAAAGATATTTACGATTGAAGTGTTTGGATATGAAATTATCTACGGGACCTTTTCAGCCGTGTAGAAAGTAAGTGCAATGAGTAAGTGAATATCACTTTGCATTTTTGCTCATTTCTCGGCCAAATAACATCCAATTAACCTGAAATTTTCACACATTACTTTCTGGACATATCAGATCACACCAGTACACATTTTATTAACCACGCGTCCCTTTTTGCACTTGTCAACAAAGTTACTAGATCCCTTTAAAACCTCAACAATCTCTGAGCACAAAATGATCCACATTGATAGCTCCCCATTCACTGTGCTCCTCGAGCGCTACCAGCTTGCAGGTGTGGGTTAGTATGACACCCAAGATCGCATCCAATGCCATCTTCGACTACACCATGTGCATGTCACCCTACAGCATATTTTGTGACTGGATATAGCAAAACCCTGTACTTGTCGGTAAAAATCCAAATTGAGATTTTCAAGCCACAAGAAAGACCTCATCACAAGCTTTCATTTGCTGCCTTTTTCTAAAAACATCAGACAATATTTGGCAAATTTATATAAATGATTGTTTCAATTTTACAAACATAAACTTTTTCTTTTACATGTACATTATAATGTAAAATGCCAAATTCTTCAAAACATGAATTACCAAAAGTGCAGGATTTTGCTATCCAATCACATGACTAACACATGGATCAGAATATAACAAAAATAGAAGCTTCAAGAAGACTCTCCTCATACAGTGTTTCGCAACTATTTGTAAATCAAGGCAGACGGTTACAATTTTAAAAGGACCATCATTTTATCATTAACGATAACTTATAGTCCAGTCAATCTAGCAAATATTAGGGGGTAACCTCGGCAAAATTGCAACACAGGATTTTTTTTCGGAATTCTGTTCAGGAAACTCCCCTTAACAACCAAAAAAAAGTCCTAAGAAATCGAAGCTGCGGAAAGTAGTTTAATTTGCATTATAAAGATAATTAGCAAATTTGCATAATTATGAAATAAGGTCAGGGGTCATTTTCTATCTAGGAATAGTACGCTAGTAATTAAAACAAATATTCTAAGGTATTTTGGGGCAAGGAATCTATTTCCGGTGCTCGTTTGCGAGTGCCATATGGAAAAAACCCTGAAATCCAAGATGGCTGCTTCCTAATTTGCATATTTATGAATATTATTGGTTTTCATTGGCTACAGCCTCTAATAAGCAATAATTATAGTGTTTTTTTCTTTAATCATGTTCTAAATGTATATCAAAGATACTTCAGCTTGGTTGCCGCCTTGGCAACCTCTTGCAATGCATATAATTAGCATAATTTTAATTAGGAAAATGTTATTTTCACACAATCAACTTACTCTTTTAAGCTTGACGTTTCGAACATCTTCGTTGTTCTTCATCAGAATGTCTGAGTCTGACCGCTAGATGGCGCGGTCAGACACTGGTCCCACACGTGACTCAGCATGTAGCCCCCCTCGTCTCTGTTCATGTTCTTAGTCTTTCTTATCCACACCGCTTCCTTTACCCATCTGGTAAAGCGGGTAGATTCTCTTTCCAAGACTTTGCTATTGTCCCAATCGATGCTGTGATTATATTGCGCGACATGATCCGTGATTGCTGATTTGTTTGTTTCAGTCAAAGATGCTTTCCTTTGTGATCTTGTGAATCTTTTCTCTTTCACTGTTGTTACATCTTTTTTGTGTTCTTTAAGTCTTACACCAAATTTCCTACCCGTCTCTCCTACGTATGCCCTATCACAATTAGCACAAGGGATCTTGTACACACAATCAGTCGTTTCATGTATGTCCTGCTTGTCCTTGGGATGTACTAGTAACTGTCTGAGGGTCTTGTGGGGTCTCGATGCTGTGGCCACTCCTGCCTGACGCATATATCTTTCAATGGGTTCCGTGACCCCTTTCACATATGGTAGAACCGCGAATGGTTTTGAGACTGTCTGTGTAGCGCTTGAAGTCTTCTTTGCCTTGGATTGTGTTGTCTTTGGTTTTCCCATTGCATCTTTAACCCGTTTGAAAGACCAATCTGGATACCCGCAGGTTCGCAGAGCTGAGTGAATATGATCTTCCTCTCCAGTCTTGTCTTCCTCTGCATTGATGACGTGATTTTTTCTGTCCATTAATGTTCTAACTACTGATAACTTGTGGTTCAAAGCATGGTGTGAGTTGAAATTCAAGTACTGGTCTGTATGGGTCTTTTTCCTATACACTGTGGTTTTGAGAGTTCCATCCGGTCTTCTACATCTAGCGGTCAGACTCAGACATTCTGATGAAGAACAACGAAGATGTTCGAAACGTCAAGCTTAAAAGAGTAAGTTGATTGTGTGAAAATAACATTTTCCTAATTAAACATTTCACAATCAGATGAATCTTATCAAGCATAATTTTATTATTTACCTAATTTGCATATTCCCCCAAATTGAGTATATTGGGAACCCGGAAAATAAAAATGACGTGAAATACCACTTTTCCAAGGTTTTTGGGGGCAGGAAATCCATTTATGATACTTAATTTCGACGTATCACCTTGGCAACCCACATAAACAGACATTAAAAACACAGATTCGTTTATGAAGTCATTAAAGACCCATCTTTTTGTTTAAATAGGCTGCACTGTAATAATATTTATCTTTTCTTTAATTGTATAATTTTTGTGTGTACGTTGTTTTTGTAGGTTGTAATATATTTTGTTTATTTAATTTAGTATTGTAAAGCGCATAGAGAGTAATTTTACTATTATGCGCTATATAAATGTATATTATTATTATTATTAAATCCAAGATGGCCGTCTTTGGCATTTTAAAGGAGATAATGCTATTTGCCACTTTAACGGCATTTTTTTTAGAGCATAATTTATTCACTGTTAGCACATTGCAATTTAAGTATTCCGATTGCTAATTCGAATAATTGAGAGTCCAAAAATTATAATATTTTTTGTGGACATTAATTTACATATTATGCAAATTATATGCAAATTATGTTGAACTGATATACGTGTCACCGTGTGTTATGGTATATTGGCTTTTGATACTAGATGTGCACACTATTCTGGCTATGATAGTGCATCTAGATTTTAAGCAATACATAACTTCATATTGATCCAATCAAACTATAGCTCATTTGCATATTATGCAAAGTACTTTCATGCTAATGTTTCGATTGAGTGCCACCCTAACCTGTTTCATATCTGAACTTAAAAATATAAAGGCTTTATCATTTGCATCCACTCGATCAAACCTAACCCTAGGTCTATTTTGTTCAACAATATGGAATATTTTATTTTTTGGGGAACCTAATTTGCATATTATTCAAATTATGTAGTCATTACAAGTACGGGTATGCGTTCATCGTGTACCTTATAATACTAATATTGGGTTGCCATACTTTTCTGGCGTCAATATAGTATATAAATATTTTTTAACAATTAATTTAATATTTTTATCTTTAAACAATACCTAATTTGCATATTATGCAAATTAAACCACTTTCCGCAACTTCGATTCCTTGGGACTTTTTTTTGGTTGTTAAGGGGAGTTTCCTGAACAGAATTCCCAAAAAAAATCCTGTGTTGCAATTTTGCCGAGGTCAAGGCCATATATTGACTGGACTATTAAGAAGACTTTTTGACATTTGTTCATTCTGCTTACTTCACAGAACACCAGCCAGTGCTCAGTAGGCCACTGATTGAAAACACTGCTCATAGTATTACATTCATTATATATGTTTCAATTTATGAAAACAGAATTTCTTCTCATTCAAGTCATTGAAAAGCATTCTAAAACATGAATTGATCAATAAAAACAAACAATAGCAATCAAAATGTTCACCCATCTACACTGTATACGTGTCGATCACACAAAAATAACCCAAACATACTATGTATTGCATGCAGGGAATAATTTTCCTCCTCAAATTTGATTAGCAATTTCAGCCGATGGACAAATATTTCAAATGAAATTTTATACACTTCTATGGAAGAAAACTGCTACACAAAAGATATTTTGTATATAGCAGTCATGCAAAAATGCATAGCAAATTGCGATGCGATACCAGGAAAATTATTCCCTGTATACAGTGCAAATTCACTTTTTTTTTTTTTTAATGACACTTTGAAGGTGGCAGATACTGACAATGAAAAAGGTCGCAGGATCCAGCAAACACTAATCAGTGTCCGTGATACCCAGTACCTCGCACATTTCATGCACCACCACCTTTCAACCATGGTCATTAGCAACTGGCAAAAAAAAAGAGACTGGGATAATTGAAAACAAAATCTCTTTTCTTTTTTTCGTTCACCACGTTACAAGCTGATGAACTTGAAGGTTATGCCTACAAAATATGTAAAATTGTCAACATTGAAATGAAACATCAAACCTAAATTTGTTGACTTAATATATTCAGAATACAATGCATTTACCAACAAATATATTTACAAAACAGATGATTTGTTGTAAATGCAACCACAATTCTGATTTATAGCGATGATACCAAGGGACTTCTGAAAGAGCTAATAGAAAATTCATGGAAGAACAAGAAATATTCAAGCTTCTGCCATATACTTGTATGTACACTAAATATCTACATTTAAGTTATTTCAATCCTAATTGGAAATCCTAATATGATATGATTACAATATAACAAATGGCTTTCTTACAGAGGCATAGCGAAGGGGTGTCCTGTTATCACCATCCTTCATAGAGAAATTTATTTTTGTTGTTGGCAGAAGCTACATCCATCAATGAAACAAATACATATGTAGAACATGATTGAAAAATAATACCTTGTACTTCTTGCTCATTAATGGCTTGAACCACCAAAAACTAATAATATTCATAAATATGCAAATTAGGGGCAGCCATCTTGGATTTCAGGTTGTTGCCCATATGGCAGATGCAAATGAGCACCGGAAATTAATTCCTTACCCCAAAACACCTTTAAATAATAGTTTTCATTATGTTTGCACTATTCCTAGATAGCAAATGACTTCTGACCTTATTTCAGAAATATGCAAATTAGCTAATTATCTTTATAATGCTTATAAAAAAAAAAATGCTCAATGTTGCCGAGGTGGCAACAAGGCTGAATTTTCTCTAGAAACCATTTAGAACATGAATAGTAGGAAAAACATTGGACATAAAATACACATTTCTAGGCCCTAGAGATGTCTACTGGACTATAAGCTGCGGCGTACTACTTGATGAGAAGGTTTATAAGCGTGAATGTCTGGCATCATGTAATCGCAATATCTCTCTGTAATAATATTGGAGCCTTGAATGATACCAGTATGTTCTCACTGATTTGTTTTATTCCTCACTCACAAAAAAGCAATTGCTAATTGGATTCATGAAATATGGCCACAAGTTAAAAGTTGCTGGTAGCTAATACATATTTATTGTTGTCATTGTTTAAACTGTGGAAGAACAGAAGTGGGTGACAAATTGCCAATTGATCTGAAATAAAATCTCATAACAAAACGTTAAATGCAATACAATTTCATAAATTATAAATAATGTGAACAAATACTAAATCAGTGGCACAAATTGTATACCAACTGCAATTCTGATTTATATGTAATTGCAAACAAGTAATATATTTACTACGAGTTCAAATAATACACTAAAACAAACAGAGTGAATCGATAAACACACAAATGTAAAGGAAATGTGACTTGTAAGTGATGTTGGCTTACCTTTCACTATCTATGGCTACTAATGGCTGTTCACTAGGCTCTCTATCTAAGGCTGAAGCTTTCCATGGTACTGCTAGTCTCTCTCTGGTCACTAGAATTGACCGTCGTCCAGGCTGTGTGTCCACCGGCGATGGAGAGTTGAGGATTGGTCTATGGTGAGGGTTCCGAACAGCCTCCCTCTGTTTTTCTGCATTAAAATTAAAACAATATTATAAAAGGTGAAAATCATATAAAAAAGGTTTATTTTTAAAAAGTCAACTTTATAAGTCATTCTGGTCACTGGAATGGCCCATTGTGGCTGTACATTGACCAGTGATGGAGAGTTGATTATTGGTCTATGGGGTGGGTTACGAGCCGCCTCCCGCTGTTTTTCTGCATTTAGAAAAGAACGATAAACGTGGCAAATAATATCGTTATAAAAATGCTACAATTTTAGAATAAGATAAGTAAAACTATCACTAGTCTCTCCCTGGTCACTAGAATTGGCCGCCGAGGCTGTGTGTCCACCGGCGATGGAGAGTTGATGATTGGTCTATGGTGGTGGTTTTGAACAGCCTCCTTCTGTTTTTCTGCATTCAGGAAATTTAAAAAATATCAAAAGATACACCATTATAAGTGACCATCACTATTCATACTGGTCACTAGTATTGTCTACGGAGGCTGTGCATCCATTAGCAGTGGAGAGTTGATGATTGGTTAATGGTCACAGTTCTAAACCACCTCCCTTAATTTTTCTGCAATCGAGAATGATAAAGGATATGAACAGAAAAAACAAACATTATAATTGATCTAGTTATCTGATTAGAAAAAGAAGTGACCATCACTTTTCATTCCTGTCACTTGTATTGACCGTCGTCGAGGCTGTATGTCCACCAGCAATTGAGAGTTGATGATTTGTCTATAGTGGGGGTTTATGTGAACAATCTTCTTGAGCCCATGAGCGCTGGGAAGGAATTCTCCCCAGGGAGTGGAGATGGTGCACACAATGTGTGCCGGTTTGCATTGTATCCTATGACCGGGGTAATAATACAATTGTAAAGCGCTTAGAGATGATTATCAATCGTGATAGGCGCTATAAATAGTGTATATTATTATTATTATTATTATTATTCAAACTGCCTCCCTCTGTTTTTCTCTGTTTTTCTGCAATCAAGAAAGGTCAAAATATGAACAGATGCAGATTTATCTTATATTTATATTCATTACTCTTGTCAACATGTATGCGCCACTGGACAAAAAAGATATAAGAATGAAATGATTTCTAAGCGACATCTATACTATCTTTCTTCCTGGAATGAAAGATGAAAGAAAAAAAAACAATCATGCCCTCCCTATCAAATCATATTCCTGGAAAGACAATAAATAGTTTCATGCTAATATCAACAGTGAATATATTCTTCATACGAACTGCGCCCACGGGGTGTAAGTCAATGCCCTCCATCATTAGAAACCATCTCTACGATCTTTATGAATGCATCCTATACCAACCAGCACACATAGACACATATCGAGTGTTGAAGCTTTAATTGAGCTTTGATATACAGTACCCGGATGTACAATCTCATCTTTCTTTTCACTATCGCAAACATCTCTCTGTTCAACTTCACTGTACCTTTAATAGGCATTTTACATGACATATACTATGTATACTATAAAAATAAATATTTATGCCTAAAGGGGTAGTTTAGTTTTGGTAGAGAGGGCGCTGCACATCACAATTTTGTTGTGAGATAATGAAAAACTGAGTGTCGAATTTGAGAGAACATGCAATTTTAATGGCAGAATAAACTTTATTTGGTCAAAATCGACCCAGAAACGGCTGAAATATCAATAAATATATCTGATCTTATAATTATTTGGGGCCCAAATAATTAGATAATTTTTTCACAAAATAAAAAAAATGCTTGCACTTTTTCAAAAATGTTCAAAAGCGTTTTTTTAATAGTTGTGATCTCTCTATTTAATCATTATTTTAATAAAAACATCACATGCATAATTTTGTATGAAAAATGGTTGAAACCAATGCCTTTTTAGAAAGCGCCCTCTTGTGTTTGAATGGCTCTTTTTGAATGATAACAGGCTTTTTACTTAGTCGTTTGTAATTTTGTATACCTTTCGAGCATGATAGAGTTATAACTATTAGTTTATAATTACTGTCCAGGTTTGGTTACTAAAGTTCAGCCTTACCAAAACTGTACTACCCCTTTAACATCTGCTAGGTCCTAGTAAGCTTTTAAAAGACAAAGGGGCCAGCATGGGGGACTACAGGTCGATGCAATCATTCACAAGTCTGGGCCCATGTAGGTATAATTTACTATAGGTCCAGTCACATACCGTAGAACACCATCGTCAAGCACCCCCAATCACCTATACGCATCTTGCTTTTAAATACATTTCCATGAGATTCACCTCCATTATTATCCTCATGAATATTCCTCACCACTATTTGCATTCATGATTAAAGTTTCCCGTTTGGACAGAGAGCGGGCGCTCTTTAAAAGCAAGATGCATATAGGTGCTTGGGGGGTGCTTGACGATGGTGTTCTACGGTATATATCACCTGATAGCGTATTCAAACGGATGCCCATCAAATAGAAAAGTTGCGAAATAAAATTATCCGGTGGTGAAAGTTGTATCCATTACTTCATGCACAAAATGTTCTGTCGGATAGAACAACGTACATCGTTTGACAAGGGACGGACAAGAAATGCATACGAACGTAGACAAACGAATTGAACATTTTACTCTCCGTCGGGCATCTGTTTTTTGCTATCTGGCGATATGTGACTGGGCCATATAGCCTTGCTGAGGCGATAATGGAAATGAGCTCTTACAATTGCATGTGTAGAGCTTTGCCATATATGCACACTATCCATTCAATCATTTATATTCCCATGAAATGAATTCCAAGAATTCAGGCCCAACATTCATTAAAAACTAGATGGATCTTCGACTGCGCGCAGTCGACAATTATGCCTCCGCTATCACGCGATTTTAATATCCTGAATTAATTTTTTTTCTCATATATTTCAAGTTCTGTGACCTTGACCATATGACCCCAAACTTTGATGGCTACATTGGCTCCCGAAACATTCAGGTACCAAGTGAGATTGAAATCTGACATTTAGTTCTTGAGATTTTGTCATTACAAGCTTTTTTGCATGTAGAGTCATGTGACCTTGACCTCAACCTCATGATCCCAATATTTTATGGCTACGTTGACTCTTTATGATACATTCAGGTACCAAGTTTGATTGAAATCTGATATTCGGTTCTTGAAATTTTGCCATTACAAGCCATTTTTGCATATTGTGTCCTTTGACCTTGATCTTTGACCTTATGACCCCTAAATCGAATCCGATCATTGCCACCCAGATGTGTACACTCGTACCAAGTTAGAAATTGATCCGTCAACCGGTTCTTAAGATATCACGAGAACAAAGCATTTTAGCACATATATTGAGTCCTGTGACCTTGACCTTTGACCTCATGAACCCCAAAATATATTCAGATCATTGCCACCCCAATATGTATACTCATACTAAGTTGGAAATTGATCCGTCAACCGGTTCTTGAGATATCGCGGGAACGAGGCATTTTTGCATATATATTGAGTCCTGTGACCTTGACCTTTGACCCCATGACCACTAAAATCTAATCAGATCATTGTCACCCCAATATGTACACTCATACCAAGTTTGAAATTGATATGTCAACCGGTTCTTGAGTTATCGCGAGAACGAAAACGGGACGTACGTACGGACGGACGGACGGACGGACGTACGTACGGACGTACGTACGGACGGACGGACGGACGGACAACCCGAAAACATAATGCCTCCGGCCACTTCGTTGGCGGAGGCATAAAAAACCTAGCTTAGTTCGTTGCTAAGTGTATAGTATTTTAGATGTGCAGTTTATCGAGCAACAAACAGTTTTCCTAGTCCCCAACAAGGGTTAGCTGGGTAAGCCTTGAATAATAGGTAGGCACTAAGTTAACCCTTGTTCTAAAAGCAACTAAAAGATCTTGTGTTTAGTTCTTAGTCACGTCATCCAAACTAGATACTTAGCAAAGAACTAAGCTAGCAGGCCGCTATGAATATGAGGCCAGGTGTCTGTCATATACCAAGACAGATCTACCCAGAAATCATAAATGAAATCTAACATGATCCCCTAAAATATAAAGACATAAGCCTAGACAAACAGCGAAAGACGTGTCCAGTAATAATTTGACGAAAACGATTAATTCATAAAATTAAAAAAATGTTTTGTTCAGTACAATTGTTCCTTCTTCAAAATGAATAATCTATGTACATCTAATAATATTATAGCTGCCAACAAGTAACTGCATGGGGTCATTTTTACACTCTACTGCCTTTCTATTGACTAACCCTAACCTTAACCCTAACCTACACACATTTTAATGCGTATTTAAGCATAATATTTTGTAATCGAGTTATTTTTTATTTACATAGTGTTAAATAAACTGAAACTTAACAACAATGCAGGAATTAATTTCAATCTGATGGAAATCACAAAATATTTCACATAATATACTATGGTAATTGTAGGGGCTACCTACTGATTTCAGGGGGCTGTTTTGAAAATTAAGGGGCAAAATCGCCCTCAGCCACCGTATATTTCCTACCCTGCTCAACCAAATGCCTACGAGAACCCGGAGGGTACTTGTTAACTTAAAGTAGATTGCAAAATCTAGTAGTACATTTATAATGTACAGATATGATAATAGAAACTGGGGAATAATTTCTCTTCACGGAAAATTATTAAGATTGTTTCCAACCGTAACCCATTGAGGATTAAGCTAGAGATTCATGTATTTCAGCCTACTGCAGAACTATAGAAATTGTGTGTTACAAATTGTATCCCCCCAAAGGATAATGTTTAGACTTGTATGTATTGTACGAGACACCTGCAGGAAATGTGATCTACATACACAGCACTGGCGTAGCTATGGGCGGGGAGTTTTTTTTGGGGGGGGGGGGGGGGCTATGAGGGGGCAGTACAAACCAGCAAATAAAATCATAGGGGTAAACATGCAAAAAACCTTAATACAAAAAGTATGCACCCAAATAATTCTCAAACACCTCCCCTCCCCCCCCCCCCCCCCTCACTCACCTAAATAAGTCAGACCATGCTATGCCAAGTGTTGTACACACAGTATAGTATCTATATATGCAGTCACCAATAATTGACAAGTTACCAATAGAGGCAGGTGCTCTATTTGTTGGGGGAATCAGCATGGACTAGCTGGAATAGCACCAGGGAATCAAAATGATAATTCAACACTAGAATAATGATAGATATTTATACTTTTTTTTTCTTTTGACACAGTCAGAAAAGTAAAGTAATGATTTCTCCAATTCTAATGGTCTGAAACCAGAATCTGGTGCCCCCCCCCCCCCCCCAAAGAGAAACATAAAACATGCATCCTTTCTTTAAAAGTCTAATATTATTGGACTTTCTTAATCATTACAAGTATAAATTCAACACTAGAATAATGCTAGATATTTCTACCTTTTTTCTTTTGACACAGTCGGAAAAGTAATATATAGTAATGATTTCTCCAATTCCAATGGTCTGAAACCAGAATCTGGTGGTCCCCCCCCCCAAAAAAAAAATAAGAGAAACATATAACATGCATCCTTTCTTTAACAGTCTAATATTATTGGACTTTCTTAATCATTACTAGTATAAGGAAACTGTCTTTATACAGGTTTGACTATATATACAGCAGGTTTGACTGTCAATTTCTATCACAGAACAACATAAGAAGCTTTCAAATAGTTAAGTATTTTTAATTTCACATGGACCCATCCACTATGTATGTGATGAGTTCACCGTGACAGTCAATCATAACTCAGTGCAGCTGAAAACGGGAATGTATGTAGAGGATGAGTTAGTCTACAATTAAAAAACAAAAAAACCTGAAGTAAGCTTCATTCAAATAGTCAAGTAGCTGAAACCTCAGGTAGCTGAAACCTCAGGATGTATTTATTGGGCAAGTTTACTATGACAGTCAATCATAACTCAGTGTAGCTGAAGATGTGACATATAGACGACCAGGTTGTCCAAGAGGATGAGTTAGTCTACAATCTTTAAAAAAAAAACTGAAGTTAGCTTCATTCAAATAATCAAGTAGCTGAAACCTCAGGATTAATTATGTATTTATTGGGCGAGTTTACTATGACGGTCAATCATAACTCAGTGCAGCCGAAGATGTGAATGTATTACATATAGACGACCAGGTTGTCCTAGAGGATGAGTTAGTCTACAATCTTTCAAAGAAAAGCTAAAGTTACATTTCAAATAGTTAGGTTTCTGAAACCTTTCCTGGATTCATCCAGTATTTATGAGGTGTGAATTTGCCATGATGGTCAATCAAAACCCAATGCAGGTGAAGATGTAAATGTGTTCAATAAATATGACCATGCTCCATCCTGGAGTATTAGTTAGTCTACAATCTTTCAAAGAAAAAATTAAGTTAGCTTTCTAATAGTTACATACAGATCTGCAACATCTCCTGGGTTAATTCATTATTTATGAGGTGAATTTACCATGATGGTCAATCAAAACCCAATGCAACTGGAAGATGTAAATCCAGGAGGATTACATGTAGATAGTCCACAATCTCAGACCCTAGGGATAATTCAGAAGTCACTACAGCGTAAGATGTGAATGTATTAAAAATGAACTGGCTATGTCCTGGAGAAAAACTTAGTCTCCAAGCTCAGACTATAGGGGGTAATTACAACAGACGGCTGTGGTAGATGTGCCTCTATTACAAATGGACCTGCCTTGTCTACTCTAGGTACCTCAAGTCTCAAGAGCCAATCAGACCAGCTGCAGTGGAAACGTTGAATGCATTATGAATGCACATGCCAAGAACTACACCAACACAATCTTTCACAACTTGCTTCATGCTTCAGATGCAGAGGATGTCATTGCATAATGATGGAAGATGTGAACATATTATACATGTAAGTGGCTTGGCTCTGTCCTACAGCCCTAGACCCTAGGGATTAAACCTAACTCATGGCTAAGGTAAATGTGAATGTATTATAACAGACTGGTTAATCAGACTAGCTGCAGTGGAAACTGTGAATGCATTATGCAGGGCTCGACACTCGCACTGGCTCGCTGACCCGGGGCCAGTGAAATTGCACTTCGGGCCAGCAAAAATGTATAAAAGTAATATTTTGGTAGCCTGATCGGGCAAGCAGATTTTCAACCCGTCATTGACAAAATGAGAAAAATCTTGTTTTCTTCCATGTTAAGCTTCATCTATAATCACAGGTTTGATCAGGAAAGGGGGAGAAATTATTTCACTGGCCCTGCCACTGACCAAAAATGTAAGTGTGGAGCCCTGCATTATGAATAGACTTGCCAAGAACTACACAAACACAATCTTTCATGTTGCTTCATGCTTCAGATGCAGAGGATGTGAATGCATGATGAATGAACTTGGGCTGTCATTGGGGTACATACAGGTGTATGCCTTCAGACTAGCTGCAGTGGAAACTGTGAACGTGTTATTAATAGACTTGCCTAGAACTATGAAATGATATCTTGCTTCATACCCAAGATGTTAATTCATGCTAATTATGCATACTGAATGGACTTGCCCTATCATTGAGGTACAAATAGGTATGCATTCTATTGTACAGACGGAGGGCTCTCATGTAAAGTAGTTATACCCAATGAGACTACCTTCATAAAAAGATGCAATTAATCAAATGAATTTCTTAGGGAGGGTGTTCATTTAATACATTGAGAACATAAGGAATTCACTCAGTAATTTGTTAGGCTAAGAAATGTACTTGTCTCTAATTCAAGTCGAGTTTTAGACTTTGATTTTGGTAAAAGTAAAATACTTATAAAAAGATATTATGACATCACAATTTTAGTGAAAATGTAATTAATTGAATCCCAATAACGGTTCAATATTTACCCAAATATTTACTTTTATTTAAACAAAGAATGTACAAATTGGCTTAGTATTACAACTTAAGTATCAAATTACATTCCCTCCCTGATACCTAAGTATGGTAAAAACATATTCAGTACTTCAGCTGAAGATGTGAAGATAGTCAACACATTTGTGTGACTTCTTTATTTATAAGTGACTATAGGAAGCTTGTCCAACACCTGTATGTTTACTTCACAGTCAAATATATATGAATAATACCAGGAAACGTCACTTTGCCATTTTGTAATCAATCTCTTTTATCGCCTAAATACGTCACAAAATGAAAAACAAGATTAAGGGCGGGAGAGTGCATTGGTACTACTCTCTATCTGCTTTAGAATAACAATGATTGGTCAAAATTTACATATGAACAAGAAAGATGATGAAATAATAAGCAGGCAACATAAAATGGAGAAGAACATTAAAACATATAGTAAAGAAAAATATGATTGTGTAGAAGAAGATGTAACAGAAAATGAAAGAGAAAGGGGTAGAAAATGAAGAGAATAAGAATTTGTTTGTTATACATCATGTACATGTATAAATTCGCGAGAATTTTTGTATATTTGTATGTTTTATTAATTTGTAAACTGTTCCAGTTATTCTGTCTGTATGTATTATCCTGTTCACCCTGCCAATCGCAGAATGCAAATTTATTTTCAACTTCTGCCATGGACCTGGGTTTCAACCCTTCTTTGTAACATTCGATTGATTTGAATAAATAAAGATGATTTTATAGATGTAAAAGAGTAATATCTGGTGAAGATGAATGGAAAGAATGGCTAGAACGAATTAAACTGCATTGAAAATTACAAGATACATGTAAGAAAGGGAAATGAGGAGGAAGAGGAAGAATAATGATCACATTCAAGGGATAAATTGGCATTAAGAAATCTCATTAGTGCATGCTTCTGAATCTTTATCCTGCCAAGCAATATTAATGCCATCATTTTCAGCTCTGGCTTTAAATCACTTTCACTCATAAAAGAGAGTAAGAAATCATTAAATGTGGTAAACGAGCCTCTGCGTTTATAAGCGTGTGTCTCGAAGGAAACCCATTAATGGCTTAACGGCTACCTCAATCTCACATCGTTATCCCTCACAGCTTCAAATCTAGCTCATACATTACTTGAATACATAAAGCAAGAAGTATAAAGCTTGGAGCTTTGGAATCCATTCTTCAATAATAAAAAGAGTATGATAAATAATTAAAGGGAAAAGATTCATGTTGTTGGATACTTTGTTGATACTTTATCTCATTATGCTTCAATTTGTATATTTAAAGGCAATATATTGAGGTAAATTCAGTACAAAGATAGGAATTATGAAAACAATTCTTGTATTAAAAAATAATTATAGGAAAAAGATGAATGATGTACAATACTTCTGCATGTTATGTCATTATGTCTAGTTCCATTTTAATAACGCTTTAAGCAAATATTCAGCTAAAATGTTAAATATGCATTCAAGCAGTAAAAAAGCTTGAAACTTTGGAGAACATTCTTGTATTTAAAAAAAAATGAAATAATTCTGAGGAGAAGAATGAATAATGCAAGATCCACTGGACTAGAATATCATTCTGCTGATAATATCTTTAGCTACCATAAGAAAGGCATCTGAAGCTAGAATCAGGGAGTGAAAGATGAGATGAATTGCATGATTAACTTAATGGGTCTCCTAAACCTATGATGGTGCGCACACATTCTCAAACTGGGATTTACAGAGTGGATTACCATAATAAAATACTGTAGTCCACTAAGGAGGTTAAAGTACTGAGAACTCACAATGCAAAATATTCTTAATAAATGCATAAATTATAGCTAATCTTTTTTTTTTTATATCACAACTTTCCAAAAACAATAATAATTGGATTTCATCTTTTTAAGTGTGTAGAGAACTTTTATCAATAATAATTTACCTTTTCAAATATTTCATAAAGTTCTAGTTTCATCTTCATGATGAAGTTAATAATGAAGCTTAGAACACCAGGCAAAGAACAACACATACTTATATGTTTTGGTACCGTTTTGTGATATCAAATAGATACCCAACATTTTGCAAAGGGTTATGTAATTCATAAACTATGCAATTAATTACCACCACTTACGGAACCATCATTATTTCATGGTTCCGTACGCGCCAAACATTTGCTAGTGAGCCAATTCTATTCACGTGTACGTTTGGAGACAATAGAATCCCGGACGATTCGTTCGCTCTGGACAAAGGTAGTCTTCGTACATGCAGACCCATGAACGCATGCTTTAGTGGTGATGCATGTTCCAATTATTTTTTTCTTTCTGGAAACATATTTTTCTGAACTTGTTGATGGAATGGACTACTAATGGCCCGGTCAGATATCACAGATAGCGGAAACGAATGCCCAACGAATAGAAAATTTGCAAAATGAAATTATCCGGTGATGAAAGTCGTCTCCATTGCTTTATGTACAAAACATAGAACAACGTACATCACCGGACAAGGAACGGACAAGAAACGCATACGAACGGAGACGAACGGATGGAAAATTTAGCTCTCCGTTTGACGTCCATTTACGCAATCCGTTGAGATGTGACCGGGCTATGAAGATGTTACCTTTCATTTATAAGAATATTATTTTTGGGTGGTGGTACCCTTTAAATGGAACTCCACTTCTGTAAGCTACATTGCCTAAACTTAGACCCATTTATCTACATTTGCTCGACACTCCTCAATCCCAACTGCTCTTCAGCATTCCCTCAGTTTCATTAGAATACAGCAGAACAAAGAAGTGGGCTTGAATAAATTAAAGTTATTTGAAATTCTAGAGCAGAAAAGGGGAAAAACAAATAATTATGATATAAAGCAGATGAAAGAAAAAGGCTTGCATCCGGGATGGATTGGTAAGAACTTTAGAAGTAAATGGACTTGAGTATTTGGATAACCAAATGGAGAGGGATAAATGGGGGAGCTTTGCAGATTGATCACTCAATCTATTAGACTAATTCCTTCCTCACTTCTGTTTTCCATCGGAACTAGGGTATGAAAAATAAATTGGAGTGTTTATTTGAGATCCAGCGGAGTGGTGACAGAAGCATTGAGAGGATGAACGGAAATGAATATCATATATATGGAGATACAGCTGGGGAGAGAAATGGGATTGAATAAATTTGGAATTTATTGGAGATTGAGCGGAAAGGAGAAAGTGGGCTCGAGTATTTGGATAACCTCGTAGACCAAGAGAGATGGATGGATGAATGGATCTAGGCTTTACCGGGCTGATCACCGGATTCTGCCAAGTTTTGCAGACGCCCCCTTCTCTTTGAGCGAGGCCATGGTTTACTGTACACCCCAAGCGTGATTACCAACACAATCTAAAATTCATTAGCTCCCTCCACAGGACTTTGGGAGTATTAACCCTTTAAATGCAACAAAATGACTTGAGTATTGAGTTATAACACAACTAATGTGTTTATGATACTGACACACTAAAATGAGTGAAGGAAAAATACATTACCAACATTTAATGTTCTTCATGGGACCATTTCCACTTCCTACACTGTGATCCAATTTATTATGTGGCTGTCTTGCCATTAAAGGGAAATGTTTAAATCATGTGAGTGTGGGTGTAGAACCCATGGACATAAATACAATTTAAATCCTTAGCTGCTTAATACAAAGACTGATCGATATACAATCCTACCACACCCTCCCTATCCACCGGATACTTTAAAGGGGAATTCCAGCATATATATCTACAGCCATGGTAGAGTCTTACACTGTATATCTTGTTTAAGACCTTATACTTCAAAAGGTACATATTTTGTCCTCCATATTTATTTATTTTTGTGAGTGTTTTTATTGGCTTTGAATCCATGTGAAATTACCTTTACTTTAGTAAGGACTTAAAAATAAGAAGCCCACCAAAATAAGCATATTTATAAGAGCCCTGTCAATTTGCATCAACTTCAGTACAGAACAAACTTTAGATAGCAAATTATATCAGGCTTCAAATGTAGCCCTTGATTTCATTTTTCCTCTGCGTTGATTTGCATCATGATAATTCAGATGACATTGACAGATGGTACAAATTGTAAATCAAGGAGAAAATTAAATGAGCAATGAATTCATATATAACCTAATCTTGAAAACCTTGAAGACTTGAAGAGGCATGGTCACTCAGGATGTATACTAAAGAGGGACTTCACCTTGCACGTCAACGAGACTGAATAATGATGATGTCATGTTTGAAAATTGAGCATGCGCAGCATCATTTCTCACATTCACAAGGAAAAAATAATTTCTAGCATTGTTTCATCTATCTATCTCTAGATATATATGTGCCTCTGGTTAACCATCTGTATTATGATAATTCAACACAGTGACAAACTGTACAAATTGCAAATCAAGGAGAAAATGCAATGAGCAATGAATTCATGTAACCCGATACTGGAAACCCTGAAGACTTGAAGAGGCTTCGTCAGCTGGTTGGGATGTATACTAAATAGGGACTTTACCATCGCACATCTACTATGTATGTAGACCGAGAATGATCGAGTTGATGTCACGTTTGAAACGGGTAGGCATGGGCAACATCATCTCTTTACCATCCATTTACTGTCTGACTATTAAAGTTCAACACAACTTTTCTAAACCTTGGAATCCACTGCATTCTTGAATCAGGCAGTAGGTGTGAAAGAAGTTGTGGCACTTTCACAAACACCGGTGATACAATTTGGGGAATTCAGACCATTTAATTACCCCCTGAAATGCCAAAAAGAGCCAAAATACAAAAACCTTGTGAATTCTTAAAGAGTTCACTGTAAAAACAAGTGCTAGAGATGTTAAAGGGATCTCGTAACTTTGTTGACATGTGCAAAAAGCGATGAGTGGTTGATACAAAGTATATTGTTGTTATCTGATATGTCCACTGGGTGTTGTGTGAAAATTTCAAATTAAATTATATGGCTGAGTAATGAGCAAAAATACAAAGTGACATTCACTAACTCATTGCACTCACTTTGTACACGGTTCTGACGATCCGTTGGATTATTTGACATCTGAACACTTCAAGCGTAAATATCTTTTTAACGAAAGGGAAATTTGAAAAACCAAAACCTGTCCCATGCTTTTTTTTGTTAATAAGAATACAACAAGATATGAGGGAACCGCTAGAATTTCAATTGGATTTTGAGGATTCGGACAATGTTACTACAATGCAGGCTGGCTTGAAAAGTCGCCTCTGGAAAATAGAAATCAAAATTGTTCTTTGGTGCATATCAGCTTAAAAACGTGACGTCAGCATCCACTGCCCTGAAAGATGACGTGAATTTGAAAAGTCCCTTTATTATCGACATGCATGCACCATGAATGAATTATAACTAGAACCCTATCTACTTTCCTTATTAAATCAATGAATGGAGGACCAATAGAGGGAGAAAGGGGGAACAATCAGATTGCATTTCAATTAGTTTGGTTCCCAAGTCTATTATTATGCAGTTAGATTTGCATAAAATGTGCAATCCGATACAGTCAGATGCAAAATTACTTCAATCTGTAATGATAATTTTAAATTAGTAACCGTATACTGTACAACGCAGTGCAATTAGCATGTTATAAACAAGTAGTGCTGTCGATTTCTGGAGTATTTCCCTCCCGGGACTCGCAAAAAAATTTCGGGCGAGTCACGGGTACCCGAAATTTACCCATTGTTGATTTCGCTATCGGCATGTCACGCCGCTGGGAAAACATGTTCATTCAAGTGACAAAAAAAAAACACCTGTGTCTGGTGTTCGCTGCTTTGCCTGAACTACGTAAAAATACGAATATAACATGAAATTGTATTGGGAGTCATCGATTTATTAGATCTACTAAATGATAATCGCTTGTTGGTAGATAATAGCCCAAAATAGTGGCGCGATGACAATCATATTTAGTGAAGTGTGTTGAAGATATGATCGGTCACCAAGATCATTAATGTCCTATTCCCATAGGAAATGTCGTAATCAAGGTAAATTTGAACAGTATGTTGCCATAATTCCGTTAAAATCATGTCAGAAATGCTAAAACTATAATTTATTTACGAATTTGCTGTATTTTAGAAGATGATTTATCGTCATAAATGCGCTCAATTTTTGTCACTTGAATGAACATGATAACTCTTGCGTTCAATGAGGGGACTTCCTCTTTTTTGGGGATATCGAGTATCGACTTTTGCGCCCGGGACTCGACATTTTTCGGCGGGACCCGGGTACCCGTGACTCGTCAACAGCCTTATAAACAAGTGAAGCCAAAAGTCTGATTTCACTATAAACCAAATGTTTAAAGGTGATTTAAGATTTTCAGTGGCGTAGTGTGGTTGGACTGACTGGGGGCACGCATATAATTGTTGGGGGGGGGGGGCACACGTTATGTATTTATTTCATTCTAAAGAATTCTTACACTTGTGTTTGTTTTTATTTTTGTCAAATTATTGCGGGACTTGTATCTGCCAGACACAGCAACAACTAATGTTTGCAATCAATTTTGACAAATGAATAAAAGGGCTCTAGCTTCTAAACAGTATGGCTCTTCCTGAAAATGCATAACATTTTAATTATTTAGTATATATCACGGAACAGGTCGATGGCACCGGGCTGGTGTCATGCCCCTGCTCTTTGTTCTTTAAATAATTAAGTGAAGAGTGGAGTCCATTGGGACTTTTACCTATTACATATAGATAACACCAGTGTCAATGAGTTGAACAGGCATATGACCCAAGTTCCCATGGGCAACCCAAGGTGCGTGTACTTTAATTTTTCCAGCTCTCTTTTTTGTCTTTGGTACACATGATATATCCAAGAGGTTAGAACACTGAACAACAATATCCATCTACATCTCTTTTTCCACTAACTGCTATTTCTATCCACCTACCCATCCATCCATCCATCCATCCATCCATCCATCCATCCATCCATCCATCCATCCATCCATCCATCCATCCATCCATCCATCCATCCATCCATCCATCCATCCATCCATCCATCCATCCATCCATCCATCCATCCATCCATCCATCCATCCATCCATCCATCCATCCATCCATCCATCCATCCATCCATCCATCCATCCATCCATCCATCCATCCATCCATCCATCCATCCATCCATCCATCCATCCATCCATCCATCCATCCATCCATCCATCCATCCATCCATCCATTCATTCATTCATTCATCTATTTATCTATCCATTCAGCCAGCCAGCCAGCCAGCCAGCCAGCCAGCCAGCAAGTCATCTATCCATCACTCCCCGTGTTCACACACAAAAAATTTCATCCCTTAATCATCTCTATAGAATCATCACTAGCGATACAACGTTTCTTTAGTGATGATTAAATCAAACCTGGTCTACGTTCACATGCACAGAGCATATATCGAACAACAGCTGTTTTCCAGATGGTGCCGAACCCCCGAACATCGTATAAGTGCGCAGTTTGTTACTGCGCAGTGTGTTGTCATTTTTTTCTGTCTGCGCTCTCTCCCTGCAGCTGTGTGAGCGAACGTTCGCATTAAGCCACGCCCACTTAGTCATGATTAGCCAGTTACGGTTGTTCACACACGGAATAAGCGTGATTCTATAGGACCAAAGGACCTACCAGGCTACCCCCTCCCTTCATCCGAAAACAAAACACTGAATAACTACACACTTGCAATGACCTTGAAAGCTAGTGCACAATTTTACCCTTTTAAAACCGATTATTAAAACAACCACTGAATTATTTTATGCCTGTATACATTCTGGCAATGAGAGGACCTGTGATCAATGTAATTTGCATTCATGAATGCAGTTGGGGGCATTATGAGTCACATGCAGTGTGAGTAATCTATTGAACTCATCAGACAAAACTAAGGGTAAATAATCCCTTTGTCTCTTATTCCACACTGAACACTTTCAATAATGAAATATTAATGAGGCAGAAGACAAGTTATGCACATGTGCAGAATGAATGATCAGTGAAGATATGCTCTTGATGCATCTAAATTTTACATTTTACATTGTAACCTACAATGTTACTTCGATGTTAGATTATTAATAGCAGCATACATCATGTACAAGCATGTAATGAGAAGATTTGTGCTTTTCATTTCATTTTGTTTTTAACTTGGCTTAAGACGAGTTGGACAAATACTGAATGACCGATCTATTCTCCATACATACATATTGTGTTTAAATTATAGATTGTAACTTACAAAATAATGGTACTTGGGTAAATTAGACATTTTATATGAATAGATCATGTGCAAGCTTGTAAAGGAAAGATATACAGTTGTACTATTTGTTATGAGCAATGGCGAATGATCAGGAGAGGCTGAGGGCAATTTTGCCCCTTCATTTTCAAAATAGCCCCCTAAATTGAGTAGGTTGCCCCTAAAATTACCATAGGGTATTTTTTTAAATATTTTGCGATATCCATCAAATTAAAAAAGTAGCCCCCTAAAATAAAAAAATAATTCCTGCATTGCGAATGGTGAATCGCAAATCGCAAAGCTGCCCTCTGACAAAAAAGGACAAAGTAACACTGCTTATCTCTCCTAAAAGTTGAAATCTATTCATGATAACGTTTCAGTCAGAAAAGGTGCGAGAATAAACCATTTCCATAATTGTAAGGGTTTGGGGTAGAGTAGGAGTTTGTTTCTTGTTATTAATACAAAAATCTATACTAATACAATATATGATTTTCAGGAAAAGGGTGTATAGTTTGAACAAAGGAATTGAGGCCCGGAGGGAGACTGGTGTCCAAGGATAAGCTCATATGACCAATTTAGCTGGCAAGGAAAATTATTTGCCTGTAAGGCAGACGACCAATTTAATTCTGTATGTTCTTGCGTGCAGAACAATTCAATATTGCATGAAAATAAATGACTGTTGTTGTGTTGTTTAATCCTTTGATGCTTTGCCTACAGCTAGGGGACAGTGACTCATAGATCTAGAGTACATTTATTAAGGGTTGCATATACATGTATATCTCCCCATCAACAGTTTTCTTGTAATCTTTTCTTGCGGTCTCCCACGAGGAGAATGAGATTGCATTAGGCTAGCTCTGCAACTAGTCTCATTCGCTTACAAGTCCAAAATGTGGAACATTGTTCAGAATTGTGAATCTGCAGTCGGGGCCATTGACTGAGACAGAATAGTGCTTGGGACAGAGACGTCTTACGCAATGCAACCCGTTTCTTCATTGCAATATCAGGGGCACGTTGCAGAGAGAGTTGCAATCGATATGTAAATTTGCAATGAATTGCAAGTCAGATCATGTGATTCAATTCGCGCATCTGATTGGTTCAAATGTGCACATTTTCTGACTTTACAATCGATTGCAACTCTTTCTGCAATGGGGGCCCTGAAACAGTAGAAGTCTCCTCACGGGACACCAGCTTTAGACTCTACATTGACACTTGTAGAGCTCTGGTAAACAAAACATGCAAACTTGTGGCATTGACAAAGTACAGAATCTTTCTTATTGTTTCGCCTTTGGCATGCAAGTTAACATTCTAAATGACAATCAATAAAGGTTGCTTCTAAGTCTAAGAAGATAAAGGGAAATTTGCAAAAAAAAGACTTAACAGTATAATACCATAGATAAAAAAAAGAATATGTACAACAAACGAGTAGTATATAAATCAAATAAAAAGCATTCATTAGTTTTCTTCAATAAAAACAAATCCCAGGAAATTACTAAGCGCATACGTACGCATATATCCCTCACTGTACTTTTGTTAACAGCGAGCTTCCATTTCTCTATTAAATCAATGACAAGACACGCTCCCTCCACCTTTTATTTGTAGGCAAGGCCTTGGAAGGACTTCACACCATAATTGCACCTGTAATTGGATGCTGTCAGGACGGGGCCAGATTGATTCTTAGATTCATACGCACATAGGGTGTCCACACATGTCTTGACTCAAGGGAAAATATATCATAACATTTGTGGGAGAGGGGCCTCAGACCATACTTTCTTAAATCCCTTTCAACGAGTGTTTAATATATTTTGAATAGTTCAGCACTAGAAATGAACATTTAAACGTTAAATACGTGTATGTATTTCCTGGTGGCTCAATGCCTCCCTCAGACACATATTACCAAGGAAGACTTTTGGAGTGGCCCTAAATGAAATAAAAACACATTTCCAGAGAGTCTCATTTGGTTGACTTAGAAGTGGAAGCTTCTAGGCTTCAAGCCCTGGAATAATGTCATGTTGACCAGTCTGGGTTGTAGTTTTCATTATAACAGTTTCAGGTTCATAACATGTGTGTCCTCCTAAAAGGAAAATAGCAATCGTCACTCAGGAATGGCCAAAAAAAATGACCCAAAATGATAAGATTATAACAACATAGCACGAAGATTACATGTATACAGTCGGCCTGCGATTGCACCATGTGAGAAGAGAGGATTGGAGAATCCTGAAAAGGACTGGTGGTATACTTTCATGAAAATGTAGTTCTAAAATGAACTTCAGTGCCGGTATGGGTGGTGGTAGGAGGGGCTCGACGTTTCAACCAGGTTGACTGTCCGGCATCAGGAATGTATGGCCTGACTTTCAGGTTAGGTGTGGACAAGGCGATAGCTGGCTCACGCCAACACTGCGTTCTCCCGTCACCGCTGACTTCATAGCGAGGTGGAATGACGTCAGCCCTCTACAGCCCCCCTGGCCGATGATCTCACCACTGCCATTGTCTGTCCTCGCCTAGGGGAACCTTTGGCGCACATTTCGCATTTCTTTCATTTTCAATACTTCGCTTTTCATTTCTCGTTCCGATTCCAATGCTTTATTATACTTTGAGCTACATTTTAATCAAGATGGTTTGTTTGTTTGTTTGTTTGTCTGTCTGTGTGTATATCTGTCTGTTTGTTTTTCTTTCCAAAGTCACCAAAGAAAATACAGCAATACGGCAACCTTAAAAGTAAGTTGATTGTGTGAAAATAACATTTTTTTGAAAGTAAATACAACAATATAGTGAAATTTGAGATCTCTTTTTACAAATTTCTAGATAGTTTCAAATGATGACCTCAGCAGGGATCTTTGCTTCTCAACTCTCATACTAATGTTAAATGAATTAAAATATTTCTGTCTATTTTGAGACAATATTTGTGTGTTTTTTCTCTCTTGTTCACTAAAGTCGCTATTTTCTTTCTTCAGTCACTACTTTTCTTGGTATCATTGTTCACATCTAGATCTAGATCTACGTTCTTAACATTGCCATTGACAATCATTGTGAGAGACCTTTTTTCCAATTGTGATATTAGATGTGTTTTTTTGTGTTTTTTTAAACATTTTTGAGTAGAACTTATTCCTGCTGAGGTCATCATTAAAAACTATCTATGTAGAAATTAACCCATCAAGGACGAGAGCTGTTTTAAGGCAAAATTGATCATTGTTTTCCTCTACAATTTCCTCTTTATTTCTTATTTTTTCCTCTTTCATATCAAACATGGGATCCAACAACAAACATTGCATGTTATCATGTTTTATTAGATGTCTATCTATTAGGCTAGTATGATTCACTGTATATCAATTTCTAAAATATATTTGCCTCAACTATTTCTGCATTTAATTGCTTTAAAAACTGTTTTAGTCTTCCAAAAGAGATCAAGTAGAAATGAACATTTACATTGTGATTGTTCACTAATTCATATATTATATTTATCATGAAAATATATGGATACTTTTAATTATGTTACAATGAAATCGCATTTTTAGTGGGGTATGTACATACATACGTACTGATGTACATATATGTGGCAATGCTATGGCTACAATAATTAAGGAACAATATTTGCTCCAATTAAGATCTCATACAACATATGTTTGCACGGTTAATGTAATAAAACATTTATAAGGTCACAAAGTGACATTTACGTGCAAATAATCCTGAATTCATCTGTAAAACGTACATTGCCAATGAAGAAAACTAATACATTGGGATACAGTTAAGCGTGTGCGTGGGATGCTGGGATTTGATTTTCATGTGTCAAATTAAGCAGACACCAACGAGCAATTAGTTTTGAATTAGCATGGAAAATTAAATCATCACCTTCTGAATAAGCGAGTGCCAAATTTATGCACAAACACAAGTCTCCCAAAATGTATACAAATGAGATGACATTTACACTGAATGGTGGGGCCAGACAAACAAATTGTCGAACAGACTTATTTTTTGTTTGTATTACCATGAATGCAGACAGATAAGTTTGGAAATAGATGTTTAATTTATTCATCTGATTTAATACTGAATTTCCATAATCACTGATAACAAAATAATTTAACAAAACTTTAAATTTTCCAAGTAAATTTTTATTTTAATTAATCATACATGTAAAGCAGTCAATTTTCTTGGCTGAAGTCCACATTTTCTGTACGATAAGTAATTTCAGCCCGAGAAAAACTATTTGGGTGGTTCCTGAAATATCACACCCTAAGAATCACTTGCATCATCTGCATAGTACTACAAACCAACAATGCAGGGACTACCCCTTTACAAGTATAGCCGCGTAATACCAGTGGCGTAGCTAGAGGGGCAAGGGGAAATTGTGACTTGCTGGAAGAAGTCATGCCCCTTGCTGTCTCCCACCCCCCCCCCCTCCAAACCCCCCTCCAAACCCCTCCCCCAGAGAGGAGACAAGTTTGAATCAGAAAATACATAGCATTGAGCTTGGAGCCACCAAAGTTGAATTCATGGCATATATTACTTGCCAGACTGGGCTGCCAAAAATAACAGCATTTGAAAGGGTTTTATGGGAACGTCCCCCATTCAAGGGTCGTTGTAGCTCGACGGTTGAGCACCGGTCTAGCAATACGGAGGTCTCGGGTTCGATTCCCGGCCTATTTTTCCTTTGCTTATTTTCATTTATTTAATATATTTCTGGTCAGTTTCCTTTATGTTCGAATTTCAGAATTTGTAACTTACAAGAATGTACATTATTTTGTTGCCACAAAAACTTGATACAACTTGATGAGCCCGCCAAGGCCATCACGGGAAAAGGTTATTTCTAGCAAGTGCTACATGTAAGTATATGTTTATTTTTTTGCCACAGGTAGCCACTCGTGGGAAACCACCCCCTCTTTACTGCACCTATCCCACCCCCTTCCCCCTAAACTGTTTAAACCCGAGTCCCTGACTGTGGCACATTCTGGCTGTATGAAGCGCTCATCTAAAAGACTCTTCTAGACAGCAGAGTATCAATTCTGACCTTTTACCAAACCACTTCAGGCATCTAAAGACACAATGCTTCATTGAATAGTAATCATACTTTTTACAGGGGGGTTCATGAAGATATGGGGCGAGACCTAAAAAAAAAAAAATCATGCTTTTGATAATTGTTTGGTTTTCAAAAAAAAAATCATCTTCCGGTAGCTAAATGCTGAATGGAGTTAAGAGCCCCCCCCCCCCCCCCCCCACCCCTATGGACAAATTGCATCTACACGACTGAATGTACATGGTAGCATAAACGTTAAAAGTTGGAACTTCGGGTTGAATCAAATACAAATAATCATGCATGCCATGGGGATGCTACAACGCGGAATGCCATTTTGTGCGCACTGCATATTGCTCAGCCAGTGTGTATTACACACCACGCAAGGCGTTCGCCAGATGGCACCGCGCGTTTGATTTACGAATCTAAAAGTTACTATCTAGAAATTCTAGAGGTCGGTTGGAGTGAGTCTGGAGTGTATTTACATGGGGCTGGGACCCGGGGGAACAGAACTTGAATATATGGATGCATGAATTCTGCTAGAGATAGATGGCCCAAGGGCATTCTGAAATGAGGTCAATTTGAAATTTAATTTGCCAAAAGGTTCTTATCGAACTAGAAGCAGGCAGCAGCCAAATGAAAGAAAGTTAAAGTCAAATACAATTATATGTATAATTTGTGGAACGTCACACTCAAATTAGGCAAGAAAAATTAGATGAGATATTTTTTTAACTAAAATGCTGTATGAAGTTTTATGATGCTTCTTTCAGCATGCCCAGAAAATGAACTCTCATGAGAAAAAACAAAATCTTTCACAAAACATGTTGTCCCTCGCAACAAGTTTTCATTTATTGTGACATGAACATTTTCACGAAATAAACTATATTACGCAAATGTATGGAAACAGTGAAAATATTCACAGGGGCTCTGGGCAATTTCATACCCTACATGCTAAAAAGAGCACATTATATGCAAATTTTCATAGAATAGAATAGAGTTTGATGCAGGACAAATTTTGTAGTGCTCTGTTTCCAACATTTACTTCCCGAAGGCTTCAAAAGTAGCCCGACAAACAACATTTAAATTTTTCCCTGTATGCTAATTAGGACTCTTTCGTACCTTATAATAGTTTCTTATAAATACAATCAAGCTCAGACCACAATTTTTAAAAAACACATACATGTGCACGTCATTAGTAGGCCATTGTACCAATTATAATAGCTTGCTGCAAGCTGCAAGCATAATGTGTTAATTTCTAGCGATATTCACTGCCAGAGTAGATCTTTATTCATGAGTTTACGTAATACCTATTGTTCATGAGGCATGAATGAATATGACTGAATTACCGATTTTGTATAATTTCAGACTTTCATTCCATGCACCATTCAATTACCTAGCACACTCTTTTGTGCTCTGGGTGCCATTTGGCTAAATCAAGCCTCCACACTAACTTGTTCTCTTCTTGCCCGTTCGGGCAAGTAGATTAATACATTTTCAAATTGTGCTTGCCCAAACAGAGAATGTACTTGCCCGCATACTTCTAGATGAGATTTACACCTTGTGAAAAACAGTTTCTCTTGAAGTTTCACAGAATTGGTAATTGCCCAATCGGGCAACCAAACAAGACCAAATTTATAACATTTTACTTGCCCGAAATAATGTTTTACTTGCCCCGGGCAATAGGGCAAGTGATAGTGTCGAGCCCAGTATACATTAATGAAAGGGGATTTCCTATATTTCATCCTCTTAATCAATGCTCGAAATTAACTCTTTTTTTTGCTGGTGGCCCGGTCGGGCCAGTAAAATTAGTATTTTTCCAAATTTGGTGGCCCGAAACCCAAAACTATTGGCCCCCCAAAAATAAGGAAAAACAAAAGTAAAATTAATACAATAAACAGAATAGTTTCAGGGTACTAGGCAATACTTTTCATTTTTCATTCCCCTTTGTTTCATTGCAAGATGAATTAAATAAACATGAATTAGGATGAAGGTGTGTGTGTCATGTGCTGTTGACGAGTCACAGGTACCGCCGACAAATGTCGAGTCCCGGGCGCAAAAATCAATACTCGATATCCCGAAAAAAAAAGCAAAAGTCCACTCATTGAACGCAAGAGTTATCAAGTTCATTCAAGTGACAAAAATGCAGCGCATTTATGACAATAAATCATCTTCTAAAATACAGCCAATTCACATTTTTGTCACTTGAATGAACAGTTGGCGTGACATGCCGATAGCGAAATCAACAAATGGGTAAATTTTGAGTACCCGTGACTCGCCCGAAAATTTAGCGCGAGTCCCGTGAGGTAAATACTCCCGAAATCGACACCTCTAGTGTCATGTCTTTTTATTCATTGTCTTCATCAAAAAATCACAGCGATTGAATACACACGAGTGACAATTTCACTTCCAGTCATACATAGTCAGGGTCTAGGTGACAAAACAAAAATGGTAGAAAAAGAGAAAATTCAATTTGACCTCAACATTCTGTGCAGTGTTGTCTGAACACCTTAGACAAAAGACATATTTTAAAATTGTGATATATAGTGAATATTCATGAGCAGCATATATGAATATTCATGATGCTCATTAGATATATGCAAAATACGCAAAATAACTGAAATTACTAACAACGATTTTTAATATGAAACTTTTTTTTATAACTGGTTAGAAAATGAGTACTGCTGCTCAAGAATGTATGAATATTCATTGCAACTTTTTAACTAACCAATATTTTGTATGTGAGAAAAGGGTATAAGTTGCTGAATGCTACATTTAAAAGCAAGCTCTTGTCATGGATTGTTTTGATGGACTTGTCGCTATAATTTAATTAATCTAATGATACAGTGTTGAGTTTTGTATAATAGTGTTTTTGTATGTTAATGTTGATGCCAAGCTACACATCAGTGGCGGGAGTCCCAATGTGAGAGTAGGGATCATAAATAGTAGGAGTGAGCATTGTAAAGTTTTGATGTCTTGTCGCTATAATTTAATTAATCTAATGATACAGTGTTGAGTTTTGTATATTAATGTTAATAACTATTTTGTTGATGCAAAAATATACACATCTGTGGCGGGAGTCCCTATGTGAGAACTCGAAATGAGTAGGCGTGTATATTTTATTATTTTGTTTGTCGTGTCGCTACATGTTTTTTGTATAATTTAGTTAATATCATAAAATATTGTTGAGTATTTGATGCCAAGCTACACATCTGTGGCGGGAGTCCCAATGGGCAGGTCCAAGCTATTTGACTTGTGATGTACGGGACATTCACAGCTTTCAATTGAATATTATTCAGAGGAAGGAGCTATGATCTGGAATCTTTTTGGTGCTTTGAAAAGCTACTTGTAGTCCCTTCCTAAAATGCAAAAAAAAATATTCAAAACGCTCGTTAAAATTTAATTATGCTAATAAATATGCAGCGTGACGTACGGGACCAGAGAAATTATGACTTTAACAAAAAAATGTGTATTATGAAAACTCTCTGAATCTACATGGCAGATAACAACTTATTCCTGATATATGCATTTAGTAACCATTAATATATGCACTGCAAAAAAAAAAAAAAAAATTATGACCTTTTATCCCATGATAATTAATGAAAGAAAATAGGTATGCGCGTGACGTACGGGACATGTGACGTACGGGACATTTTTCCCTCATGTTTTATTTGTCATTTTCCTGCTTTTATTTTTAAATCTTTGGGTCTATTTTGCAATATATTTGTTCTTATTGTATTTATTCAATATTGTGATGATTTAAAACTCAAAAACAGCTTCCGCAATACATAATAATAAGACTTTAACAAATTGAAGCTCTGAAATCCGATAATTTGCATTAATTATGCTAATAACTAATTAAGAATTAATATTTTATTTGGCTTCAAAATATGTGGGATACATCTATCTGATGTAAATTACTTTCAATATTGACAAAAAAGATTTGAATATGAGAAAATTAAACAGAATCATCATAAATTTGGCAACTTACATGAAATCCTACACATGGGACTATTTAGAAGAAAAAATAAAGATATTTTGTGCCTTTTTAGCACTTTCTTGCAGTTTTTGAACCTGTTTGGAAGGTCTCGGTGTACTGAACCAATGTAATACTATATTTCCTTCTTTGACATGCAGTTTCCCTACTCAAATTGACTGTCTAGTATTTTAGATAATTATTTAAAGGTAATTATGAGGTATTTCAAATTTCCCCCTCCAGACACATTTTCATCAGTATGTAGCTATAACGCGAAGTATGATGTGGTAATTATGTAATTACTTCCTAAAGGTAAGACCTATTTATTCTGAAATTTTTAAGACTATCTAAGCAAGAATTATTATGATAATCAGTGGTAAAACACAAAACAAATAATTTTCACCTGGCTTGCCATTGCTTTAACACTGAAAATGTCCCGTACGTCACACTTTTGTCCCGTACGTCACATGTCTTAATTAGCTAATAAAATCAAAACGAAAAATGCTGTTTTCATAAAACTTAGCTAGCCAGTCAAGAGTATGATAAATTAGAACTTCACAAAATATGAAAGAAAAAAATTAAGTGTTTCATACTGAAATATTTAAAAAAGGTGTTCATTTTTGTGACGTACGGGACATTGCAGTTTGGACACGCCCTAATTAGCATAATTAATTAATTTTGACACTTAAAAATAACTATTGCTAGTGATTAGTTTTACTAGTCCCCATATATGAAATTAAAGCTTGATTGATAAAAATAAAAATTAAAAATAGAAATACAATGTCCCGTACGTCACGCTAATATTTGAAATATGCAAATTAGATGCTCACTACTCGTTAAATATGCATATTATGCAAATTTCTGTACTAAAAATCTAAACTTCAGACTTTTAGCTTTGAAATGATACCAAATTTGTAAAGCTATAATGAAGATGAATTTTCACCATCAAGGGGGACATTAGCTTGGACCTGCCCCAATGTGAGAGCAGGGATCATAAATAGTAGGAGTATTAGTATTGTAAAGTTTTGTTTGACTATGTCTTGTCGCTATAATTTAATTAATCTAATGATACAGTGTTGAGTTTTGTATATTAAAGGGGTAGTTGAGTATTGGTCAAACTTAACTTTAGTAACCAAAACCTGCACGATTACAGTACAAACTAATAGTTATTACTTCACCATGCTCGAAAAGTATACACAATTACAAAACACAAAATAAAACCCCTGTTATCATTCAAAAAGAGCCGTTTCAACTCGAAGTGTCAAATTAACGCCAGCGCGAAGAACTAGCGTTCTAGGTCCTAATACGGGACTGTAGTGCAGTGCGCGGTAATAGTATGTGTAGTATGTACATGTATTGCAAGCCCCGTTTGTTCGCCTTTCGTTTCGGAGTCGCGCTAACACACGGAGACAAGTCCATGAGGCGCATATATCACTGCTTTTTTGCGGAATGGAGGGAAAAATCATAATCTTAATCCACCCGATAGTTGGATCACATATTGGAGAGTGAATTGCTGGTAAGTACCGTATCATATGTATAGTTTTAAGCACAATTAGCGTGCACAAAAATATTTAGTTTCAGTTCTCTATCAGGACGACCTAGATCGCTAGCGACTCGCGCTAGCGTTCTCTAAAAAGTGATGTCCGGACGTCAAACACTTTTATATAATATTTTGAAAGCAAATTGCACAACAATTAGAGCATTTGATTGGGAATTATTATCATTTCCCATGTTTTTTTCGATGATCTTTCATATGGAACTGAAATCAACCAAATCTGTTGGAATTAATTTTGGGGGGGCACTTCGGAAAATACCAATACTCAACGCTCCCTTTAATGTTAATAACCATTTTGTTGATGCAAAAATACACATCTGTGGCGGGAGTCCCTATGTTAGAATAGCATCGAAATGAATAGGTGTGAATATTGTATTATTTTGTTTTGTCGTGTCGCTACATTTTTTTGGTATAATTTAGTTAATATCATAAAATATTGTCGAGTACGTATATTATGCCAAGCTACACATCAGTGGCGGGAGTTCCAATGTGAGAGCAGACACCAGAAATAGTAGGAGTGATTTTTGTTTATTTTGTATTGTATTATGATTATCTCAGTTTGTAAGTGAAGTGGGAAAAAAAAGACAAAGGTATACCATGTATTATGTCTTTGCACTAACATGCACAAAATAAGCCCACGAAATGTTTGCACTAATTTGTTTAAGAATTAGCTTATTAATATGAAGAAGGAAAGAAAAAAAAACGCATATCACGATAATTCATTAATTAGTAGCTTTAAAATAGTGTTTATTATGAATATATTTGTTTTGTTTGGTTTCGCTTTATTATTATAATATTATAATTAAGTGTTGTAAGAGAATAGTTTTGACCATAAGAGGCCCACTTCCACATAATTATGTGGCGGGAGTCCCGATGTGAGAGGTGGGCTTTGTTATTGAAATAATGAAAATTATTATATTTTTGTATATAAAAGTAATATCATAATAAGGTAGGAGAAAGAAAAAAAAATGAAATATCGCGATATTTTTAGCGGTGCCATAGAAATAATTTGTTGATGACATATAAAATGTTATAATATTTTTTAAATATGTGAAGAAGAAATTAATAGAAAAGCAATTGGCAACAATAGTCAGATTTGACTGATTGCCACCAAACTAAAAAACAACAACAACATGCCCTAGACAGGACTAAACATGACTACAGGGTATCTTTGGGTGGCCCCAGGCCATCGGGCCTATGCTAATTTTGAGCATTGTCTTAATGATATAATGCACAAACTGCATGCGAATCATCACACATTTCCATTATGAAAGGGGTTAAATGTGTGTTGTGCACTTCAAAAGAAAGCCTGGGTTCAAACTGAATTATGATGAACTCACTCGGGACAGGAAGTAGTAATCTGTTCCCTACTAGATTTGTGCTTTCCCCAATCCCCATAGAGTTCATACATGGCCCACCCGGTTCCTGTAGGCAAGGTGTTAAGAACCAATGTATATATATGAATATAAATATGAAGGATTTATTTATATCCCCAAAAAACAGTAAAGAGTGAAGACAATTTTACCCAAATTGTACATAATTGAGATTAAACTTACTGAAAAACCTAGACAAAATATCAGTAAGGTATCATTCAAAAGGCAATATTTATATATACAAATAAGATGAAGTAAGCTTTTTCTAAAATACGACGAAAATGGCTATCAGTTTTAGCATACATACAGATGAACTCTTCACATACATAATACATTGTAAATATATCCTAAAACCCTTTCAGCATCAAAATATGACGGGGAAATTGAGATATTACATAGAATATGAACCAATAGTAATGAGGGGTTAACCTTCATGGTTTCATGCATGTATTACAATTTATTCAAGGCCACTGCTAATAAATGAACAGATTATTTATGCATGACAGTAAGGGCAGCTGTGCAATGGAGTGTACAATGGAATCCAACATTTGCCATATTAGATTAATTACTGCAACGTGCATCTCACTATCTCTCGACTTGCATGGGGATGGTGTGGCACGATATGTGGCTAGACACTCGACTTCAAATCTAGAGGTCATGAGTTCAAACCCCGTCGATGTCCTGTCATTTAAATGTCCTCCAGCAAGACATTTAATCCATATTGCTGCTCTCTACCCAGGAGTATAAATGGGTACCTGGTCGGGTGCTAATTGGCATGGTCGCTATCATATGGCTGCTCTTGGCTAGTATGCTCCCCGGGAAGTTGAGATGGTGCGCAAGATAACTGCGGGTTTGAACTGTACCAGTAACGACCAGGGTAATAATACAAGTGCATAGCGACAGGATGCAGCGATGTGCATTTACAATGTGTTATGCGCTATAAAATACAAAAACTGTATAATATTATTATTATTATCTCAACAGGAGGAAACCACATTTTACTTTTGAAAAATTCAAGGGTAAATTCTCTAGTCTACCTGCATTCAACTTGCACTCTGGCATATATATATTTCAAATACATTGAACTTCACTCGACTGTTCAGCGATTTTTCAGGGCTTCTTTTTTAGTCTTAGTTTAGAAGGGCCAAATCATTCTGAGCCTTCAATAGAGCTTTGTGGTGTGGCAAGATTGGTAGAGCGCGCGCTTTCCGATCATGAGATCCCGAGTTTGAACCCTGCCCACACTGCCTTTGTCCTTTGAGCAAGACAATTTATCCACAATTGCTGCTCTCTACCCTGGTGTATAAATGGGGACCCGGTAGGAGGTGAAAGCTATATGAAGGATCTTCTCAATGGCCATGAGCCGCTTGGAAGGAATGCTCCCCAGGGAGTGGAGATGGTGCACACGATGTGTGCTGGTTTGCATTGTATCCTATGACCGGGGGAAATATTATCCTTGTAAAGCGCTTAGAGATGATTATCAATCATATTAGGCGCTATATAAATCGAGTATATATATGATATTATTTGTATTTTTCATGTTCAGCAAGTCACACATTATATAACATTTGTGGTACACCCGTCTCCTTCAATCCGGAAGATTATAACGCGAGTATACCTACATGTAGCCTACATTTATGTTCTGCTCTACACTTTGGCAACGGGTCACACATTTTCTAAATATATATACCCAGCATAAATTTAGCTTAAATTACAAAGTCATGAAAAGGTCACTCTTTCAAGCTATCTACCTAATGCGTGTCCAATCACCCCTGGTAATGAACTTCAAGTCAATTCAATTTGCCAGTGGTTTACGGTGAAGTTCATCTTGCTAATCGTCAGTTTACTTTAGAGAGAGAAGGGCGCTAAGTCACTTTTGTATTACTGAGATAATCATGTTTAAAGTATGAAAGCCATACATGTAGAAACTATATCAGCTCTCTTTTAAAATTTTATGAATATTCCTGAAATTAGACATAATTATTAGATCTGAAAATCTTGCCTCACACAGAGGAGGTTCCGACTTCCGACCTATGGGATGGTAATCAAAATTTGATGCAATTTAGTCGAAAATGTACTTAATGCCTTCTCATTATCACCTGACATGTGATAATGACTGCATCCTGTTTACACACAATATATTATGAGCGCTAGACTTGCAAGTCTATGCTATGATTTTCCTATCTAATCTTATAGCCTATAGGCAACCTGTGGGTACAAATATTCAACACAACATAATTAATGCAGAACTTAGAGCAACTTGTGAAACATTATTTTACTGTGTACACATCTTCACCAACTACTGCTGGGCCCCGTTGCAGAAAGAGATACAATCGATTGTAAGTTACAATTAATTGTAAGTCAGATCATGTGTTCTAGATGAGCGAATCTGATTTGTTGAAACGTGCAAAGTCTATGACTTACAATCAATTGTAACTTAGGCCATGAAAAATAAATTGTTGGATTGGCGTAACCCGCCCGACCCTAAAAATACCGCCGACCCTAGAGGTTTTTATCCGATTGCGATTGCGATCAATATCGTTATGTATCGTTGTATATCGAAGCGAAAAAATCGCTATCGCCTGAGTATCGCGCTGCATTTGCAATCGATATATTTGCTGCGCTGAAAACCCGGAAGTGTTGCGATATCGCTTTTTCCCCGCGAAAATACTGTACAGTATAGATGCGTGTAAACTTGTATTTGCCATGGCATAGTGCATATCATGCACACTGCACATGTTGTTTCGCCGTTGATATAGCTATGCACGGTCGGAAACATGGTGGCGTATACCGTGAAGGTTACTGGGGTGATCAAAGGGAAAACTAAACCTCTTTTCAGTGTCCTCAGAAGGTTTGATTTGGATGCTGTCATCAGAGATTTAACTAAAGAAATCGCTGACAATTGTGAACCTGGACATGCCTTTTTAGTTGAAACAGTCAAAGCGTCTAGGGAAGACACTGGGCCCTTTTCAGAAATACTATTGAGTATTGAGTGAAACTGTGTCCATACTGCAGGACATGCAGTACCGATGTATGGTGGCGATTAAGTGAGTTAAGTGATTAAATGAGTTCAGTTAAGTGAGTTTGTATGTGTGTGTGTTTGTGTGTATGTTTGTGTGTTTCAGTGTCTGCGTGTGTGTTTGTGTGTATTTGTGCGAATCCTGCAGGAAAAAAAAAAAAAAAAAAAAAAAAAAAGAAAATCCCTACCTACCTACCCAAATTTTTGTAGCCCGTTACTCCAATCCAACAATTTTTTTTTTGGGGCCTTACAATCGATTGTATCTCTTTCTGCAACGGGACCATGGTCATGTGAAAAAAAGGGTAATTGTAGTAGCGTAGCTCTGTTTGACTGATTCGGGGGGGGGGGGGGGGGGCGGCAAATCATTGTGGGCACACTCTATGTATTTCTTTATTTTGTAAATAATGCTATGTTTTTTTGTTTAGAGTAAATATTGGGGGCGCATGCCCTCCATGCCTCATGCTCCATGCAAATTTTAAATGCCAATGTTTTCCCGATGCCGATAGTTTGCTTGAACTCACGAGCTCACTACCTTTGACATGCATGTTGAAATGTGAGAATTCCACAATTACATTTTATTCTTGATATTGTATCTCTAAGTTACGTTTGACAGAAATTTGACCTCGTGTATTAAAAGTTAAACTGTGACTTACCTAATTTGACTTGTAATGATGTTGGTTTTCGTAGATTTTTTATGGAATGTCTACTGGAAGGGGAGTTGGTTATATCCACATGGGTTGTCATCCTCTCTGTCTCTAACATCTGAAACATAAGCAGTTATTTGAACAAACAAATTAATAATAATAATAATAATAATTTAATAACGATGTGGGTATCTGACGATGATGATAATGGTGATGATGATGAAGATGACGATGACGATGACAATGACGATGACGATGACGGTGATGGTGATGTTGATGGTGATGATGATGATGATGATGATGATGTTAAAAAGATCTTATTAACAAAGAAGTGTTTGGATTTTGAATTATCAACTGGAAAGTTATAACTGTGTACAAATGATCATAATAATAATCATCATCATAATCTTAATCAAAATAATTGATTACAATCATATAGCGCTAAATACAGGGTTTCTCAGCACTGAAGCATTATGATTACCCTTGGTCATCTGGTACAGTCCAAACCGGCGCCATTATCTTGTGCACCATCTCAACTCCCTGGGGAGCATATAAGTTGTAATCAGTTTTTAAAACACTCTGTTATCTCTAGAAGCACTGGCTTACATAAATTCAGATCTGTTCCAGAACAACTTGTATGGAGAATGCGAACATAATACTGAAAAATCTTCTATCAAAGCATATATATTTGAAGAAGAAAAAAATCATGAAAAAACACATATATTATTCTCTCTACATGCAAATTGTGCTAACAAATTTTGTTCATGACTGGTCCGGAAAATATTCTGGCTCTGGTCTGTGGACAATGTGAAATTATTTGTGTAATATACCAAAATAAAATTGTCTTGTCAAAAGTCAAAACAAAACATAAAAGTCTTATTTGAACATAAAAAACAGTAATCATATCACTTTCAAGAAATATCCTTCTCCCGGGACCTGTGCAGTATCAATGCAATGCAGGGCGCATAGTACGGTATTGTAATGTTTCTATGTGTGCACTGGCCGAAGTACTATTGAGGAGAAATGATGCGTAGATCGTCTGCTAAGAAAATTTGTAAAATTATGCCACCATCGCACAAGAAATGTTGAGCTGCAAGCATTGTCAATGGGAGAAGAGGGGTGCCAGTTTTAAAAAACACCCGGATCTCGTTTTAAAGTAAAAGATTAACACGCAAGACAATATCTCAAAATATGGGATATAAATCGATCATTGCATCGGAATCTGCACTATTTTCTTGACAGTTTAAGAAAATATTAATTATTTTTTTGTCTAAAACTGTCAGAAATATATTAGGGTGCCGATGTGTAGGTCACGGTGGTCGCCCAACCATAGTATTACCCAAAAAGAAAAATCATGATACGTCAGATTAAAAATATTCATGAATAAACTCCAAAAAGCAAAAGTAACAAAATTAAACGCACAATTTATTTCACAACCAACGCATTTGTATTGTATAATTGATTTTGGCTAATAAAATTATGTAAACAACAATCCACTGACACTGCATTAATGTCATCTATGATCCATCCAACAATCACATGTAACAAATGCATTATGTCAACATTAATCCAGCTAATAAATAAAACATGACAATGAGGCTGAAAATGGAAGTCCAAAATCACATATGGCCATACACAGAAATGAACGGATGGGGCCAAAGCAAAGGTAGGTAGCATACCATATGATCCCAAAAGTGAAATAGATTCGGCAGGAAAGAGATAATAATCCTTTAGAGGGGAACACCTTACCCGCGTGTGTTCGTTGACTGAAGTGGCATAGCCGCTGTCCGTCTCGTCATCTTCCATGCTTGCTCCGTGGAGAGGGGAGGTTATCCGCCGATCGAGAGGAAATTAGATGTTGATCCCAATGATGAATGAATGAGATGAGTAGAAAAATCAGCTGACGACCGGGGAGAGTTGTGGTCGAGCGCCAGCTACCGACGAAATACCATACAGTTTGGCTTGTTGTGAACGAGTTTATTATCGATGTCGCATTAATCCATTCCCTTCCCTTCTTCTCTTTACGAGTCATACAAGCAACATTTTCATAGCCCAGGTTATCCATCATCATCCATCATCCATATCCATCATCCATCATCCATCATCCATCATCCATCCATCATCATCATCCATCCATCATCCATATATCATCTTTCATCATCTCCATCATCATCCTCCTCCTTCTCCTTCTTCATCCTCCTGCTCCTGCTCCTCTTCCTCCTCCTCCTCCTCCTCGTCCTCCTCCTCCTCCTCCTCCTCCTCGTCCTCCTCCTCATCATCATCATCAATCATCATCATCATTATCATCATCATCATCATCATCCTCATCATCCTCATCATCCTCATCATCCTCATCATCCTCATCATCCTCATCATCCTCATCATCCTCATCATCCTCATCCTCATCATCCTCATCATCCTCATCATCATCATCATCATCATCCTCATCATCCTCATCATCCTCATCATCCTCATCATCCTCATCATCCTCATCATCCTCATCATCCTCATCATCCTCATCATTATCATCATCATCACCATCAACTGTCACAATAATAATTATATAATGCCAAAGGACTTACTTTTGGCATAATTATCTTGACAACGATTTGACAAATTGGCAGGCAATCGTAGTACATGCATGCACCTTGAGGAATAGATGTCATAATTATATTTCTAGTTCAAAGGTCAAAGGTCAT